>CM053626.1:6529282-6583881 GCA_028646595.1 Phalanger gymnotis | reverse complement strand
TTCCTTCCTTCCTTCCTTCCTTCCTTCCTTCCTTCCTTCCTTCCTTCCTTCCTTCCTTCCTTCCTTCCTTCCTTCCTTGCTTCCCTTTTTCCTTCCTCTTTTTTTTCTGCCCCACCCTATGTCTACATCTCTATGTCTCCGTGTCTTTCTCTGTATCTTTCTGTCTCTCTGTCTCCTTCCCTCTCAGACAGTTCTAAATGCATGTTTGTCTAGGGTAGTACATATTTCCAGGGCTGAATAATTGATTATTTCTCTAATTTTTTTATTTGTCCCATTTTAGTACACAGTAATGTTTAATTAAGTAACTGTTTATAGTGTAGTCTTAGTCACTGAATTAGCCTCCCCTCCTGTTGCATTAGCATTAACATGGCATTTTCCAAACTCAGGACCCTGTAGATAGTAGAAGGGTGCTGCAATGCTTTTTTGGTTCCAGGGACAAGTCCTCAGGCACAGTGACTGCTGATGCTTCAGCTGTGAATACAGGAAGCTGGAGGGCAGCAGTTCCCCACCTGGTTGAGAAGCAGAAATCCAACCTTAATGGAGGGCAGGGGCCAGAAAGGGGCAGTGCTTTGGGGGATGGGGATGGGGTTGCTATTTTTGTGAACTCAGACCTAGATCCATTTTATCAGGCCATGGATGATTCATGCTAGTCAGAACAGTGCTGGTCAGAACAGAAATATCCAAACAGCACCTTTGGAGAAGTACTTTCCAGTTCATGTGCATATGTTTTCCTGAGTCATAGTTCCTTCATTTTCAGCTCCAAGTCAGCTTGAAAGAGCTCTGAGTTTTCCTTCTTCACCAATAACAAAATGGTGAGTTCTATATTCTGAAGCCAGAAGTGGTGGTATTCAGAGGCTATGTGATGGTAGCTGGGACTGCTCTCAGTTGCCTTTCTGTTCTATATCCAGGACCCTCACTTTAGGTAGGAATCCATTCTCTGCCTCTATAAAGACTTCCTGTTAATAGAGCATTATAATGAGGATATGAACTCTGGGAAACTGCCATCTGTGCATCAGGATGGGACCAGACTGGACTAATTGTTTTATTGCAGTAGGGAACTCCCACTGCCAATGCAGTACCACGTGTTTTTCGACTCTTCTAGGCTACAGTCCCCAGATCACTGCAAGTGAATGACTCACCCAGGGTCATTCAGGCAGTATGGCTCAGAGATGAGACTAGAACCTGAGTTTTCCTGCTCTGTATCAAATGAGATAATGGATCTATAGAAACCTTAAAGAGCTTTATAAATGTGAGCTCTTAACATTTCAGGTTTTCATCCTTATTATATTAGCATCCATATACCTGCTTCCTCTCAATGCTCTGCATTACTGTAGACTTAATGGACATGAACTGTACAGAAATTGTAACTTGCAGAACTGGCTTGTGTCTCTGGGTGCTACTGCTCTTCAGTTGGTGGTCTCTCTAAATTGGGCACTGAGGCTGTGCAGTGAACAATAAGCGTGGAATGATAGGACAATGTCTCTTGATAATGTTTCAACGAGGAAGCTTCCATATGTGTTAGAAACATCCTGAGGTGATGATTCCTGTTCTCAATAGATTTCCTTTGTTCATCTCCTGGCAGAGGGGGCAGGGCATGCACCCCTATCCTGGGTCTGTTTCCATTCCCTTTCCCTCTCTCTTTACAATGAAAAGGATGCCCACACAGAGCTTTGCCCATTTTAAAAGACGAACCTCTTCTCTCTTTCTCTCCTCTTCTCCCCTCCTCCCCCAATCAAATTTCAACTTTGCATTTCCTATTTACTAAAGTTGAAAATTCCTCTGGCTGGCTAGTAGGAAATTCTTCCCACAGGTGGGACTTTGGTAAACCATCTCAGTAGATGGTCTATACCAGGTTGAGGGTAACCAAGGCGCCTCAGACCCATTGGTGAGTTAGGCAGGGTGTCTACCCCAAAAACATGAAGACTTCCCCTGGTGGAATAGGTAGATGACAACGATTTATTCCAATGACCTTGAAGTAGAGTGCTTAGAGCTTGTTCAGACATTGAAGACACCTCGGTCATCTACTGCATCCTGGCCTATAACCAGTCTCCTTGATTTCTGTCCTCCCACTGGTCTTCAATGTCTCAGAAAGGCAAAGTGAGGCTTCTAACTTTGTTCAACTCTGCCTCACTTGAATTCAATTCATGAACAAGTCAAGACATCACCTATGATGTCATTAGTCCTCTTTGAAAGTAAAGGACAAGCAACAAGCTCATTCCTTCCACCATTTTGTAATGTTACAATCGGAAACAGTATATCCCCAACCTTCTTGCGATTGCTTCGTCTCCCTGATCAGTGGCTTCTTGCTCTTCTCAATTCTTTATATTGAGGAAGGGGAGGTATCTCTTCCTTTTACTTTGTGCCAATCGTATGGAAATCCTTTATGCCCTTCCCCACCCTCAAGTGGAGATGAACAAAATCCTGTCCTATTACCACCTCCCAGCATTGTTAATATCTTTCCTCTGAGAGTACCTCACATGAACATGAGATACATAGATAGATAGATAGATAGATAGATAGATAGATAGATAGATAGATAGATAGATCAACACACACACACACACACACACACACACACACATCCTTTGCATATCTGTTTTCTCCCACCATATTCTATCAGAATGCAAGTTGCTTGAGGTCAGGTATGTTCTTGCTTTCTTTGCATCTCCAATCAGATACAGAGTGTTTAATAAACATTGGACTGATCTTGACTCTGGCTCAGTCTGATCCTATTCACCCTATGATCAGGATTATCTTGGGGCAGCTCTGATTTCCAAGCCATAAAATGCATGTTAAATGAGACTTCTCCAAAGTCTTACCATTAATCTCAACTTGAGTGCATCATTAGGCATCCAGTTTTTCATAAGGATGTTATATCTTTGAGTAACACTCCCTCCCAGTTTGTGGCTAGAAAGCATTTCAACTCATTATCTTCTTTATTCCTGGCAAAACTTGGTAGCCTTGGCTGCCAGCATGCAGGCAGTTTATTTCTATTCGACAACTAATTACTAAGCACCTGCCCAGTCAAGATGCTGGAGATATTAAGATGAATAAATTAGACTGTCCTACCCTAGTAGGATCTTACATTTTTAGAGGGAGAATGTATGTCCACATAGAAGTATAATATGGTGTTCCATTCAGTTTGTTGAGGAGAGAAAGAAAAAAAAAACAAATGTTTTTCATCACCTACCACTTGAAAGTCATTGTGCGATGTGAGGCTTAAGAAAAACAGCACAAAAATCGAAGCCCTCTAGTCCTCTAGGAACTTATGTTCCAGAATGTAGAGAACATAAGATTTAATGGAAGATGAAAGCAAAGTACCTTAAGAAGGGAGATAATATGTCTAGCTGCAGGAGATTGGTTGGAACGTGTGTGTGTGTGTGTGTGTGTGTGTGTGTGTGTGTGTGCACACGTGCACATGTGTGTTACAGAGAGATGATCAGGTAAAGAGAAAGTTTCATAGAGGAGATAATGTAGGAGCTTGTCTTTGAAGGAATAAAAAAGGATTTCAACATTGAGAAGTGATCAGGGAGTCCATTCTAACCATAACCGACAGCCATCATGGAGGTGGGAGAATGAAGGATCAGAAAATTGCATCCAGAAGGGACCTTAGAGACTTCTCATTTTTCTGGTGACTCCTGAGGCACAAAGGAGGCAAACTACTTGGCCAGGGACACACAACTAGTAAGTGTTGAAATAAGCACTTGAACTCAGGTCTTCCTGGTTCCAAGCCCAGTGCCCTGCCCATGATGCCATGCTCTCAAGTACAAGACCATAATGGCTGATGTGTTTTTTTTTAATTTGTTTGTTTTCTTCCAGCCCTTAACATTACATGGTTTTATATGCTCAGTTTAACATACATTTATGTGTGTACATATATGTATGTATGTTTACTATTGTATGTATATGTGTATTTGGAGCCCCTCAGTTTAGAGGTGTATGCCCTTGTGATGTAAATAGATAATTTTTAAAAATGCATTTCCCCTACAGAGTTGGAGTGCTGCTTTTCCAAAGTCTCTTGATCAGAACCCCTTACCTTCCCAGAGGTTTCTGAAGTCTAGTCACTGACTCTGGGGTTGCTACTTTTAGTGTTGGCTAATCAAGGTACAACCGGATGCCATCATCTGCTGTTGGGCACCATCGGGATGCATCTCAGCATCAGGGCTGTCAGCTGTCTGTGTACATCAAATGTTGTATTTTCTTGAGTTAATACAGTGGGTGAATATTTTTAAAGCAGTCCCTAGTGACACTTGGAACACTTAAGTGATAGTAATATGACATAACCATTAATTCCATCATACTGTACATTATAGATAATTTGCTATTATTATCAAAATAGATAATTCCCCTATTAATATGGTTTCCTCCACTGTTGAAGCTAGTCTGTCGCCACCAACCTATGTGCAGCCTTGCAGACACGTGCATGTCAAAACAGATTTCTCTCACTCTCCCATCTCAGTTCTTGTTTCTCTTTGAGTCAGCATTCGGTATTTACTTGCGGTGATCTCTGAATATTTGGGATGGCAGGAGATGAGAAACAACAAAATTGTTTTTTCACTTTGTTGTATATGAGAAAGCCCTACATCTTCTAACCTGCTGAGCCAACGACTTGGCTTTTTTTTTTCATGTGGACCCGATCAAGAAATAATTTGAAAGAACAAGAGAGAAACTTTTGACTCAGCCCGTGCGGAATGAATCATAAACCATTTTCTCATCGGAGATGGGAACCAAGATGTGGCCTTACCTCCCTGTCAGCATAACCACCCAGGAGTTCTTCTAAGCTACACAGAGCAGGTGCCCATCGAACCTTCCTGCCAAGGGAAAGCCTCCAGTATGTGGCCCAAAGGACCTTTTCTCATTCTTTGGAAGGATCTTGGCTTCTTTTCCTATTGGACTGAAGCTTTCCATTCAGTAACACTAGTGTTTGGAAATCCTAGGAAAGGGTTACTTTTGGCAGTGGAGCTGAAGCTAGTTGGCAAAGGAAGCCTGAGATCCTAAGGGTTAGAGTTTGAGAGGGAAAGTATCTCAGGAATGAGGAATAGTCAGTAAAAAGACATGGAGGTTGGAGAGGAATTAGTCACACGTTATTTGGCCAATAGCAATGCATGGAACACTCTTGGTTCTTTATAGCCTAGCAGGCCCAGGCCTGGAGTAAATAAGGGGGTCTGGGAAACAAGACCAAATCTTGCCAGTGGGGAGGTGTGTCTTCCCTACTCATGCACCACTGGTAGACTTGTAAGTAGGCATAACCATTCTGGAAAGCAATTTGGAGTGGTCACAAAAATGGTACTCAGTGGTGTGTGCCCTTTGAGCCAGCTATACCACTGCTCAAGGCCAAAAGAAATCAAAGAAGGAAGAAAAGGCTGTTTGTGTACAAAAAAGCATGTATAGCAGCTCCTTTATTTGTGGTGGAAAGAAACTGGAAACCAAGAGGGATGCCCAACAAGCAAGAAACAGCTGAATAATTTGTGATAGAAACCTGATGGAATACTGTGGGTCTCCAAAGAATGAAAAAAATAATCACTGATTTCAAAGTGACATGGAAAGATTTGTATGAACTGATGCAGAGGAAATCAAGCAGAATGAGGATGACTTAAGACAACAAAAGAATAAAAATGAACAATTTTGAGATGCTTTATCAAATGATGAAAAGAGCAATGAATGCAATGGCAGCAATAATATAGGACAAACAACTTAGAAAATTGGAAGAACTATGATCAATGTAAAAACCACCCATAATTCCAGAGGACTGGTGATAAAGCATGCAAGATATCGCAGAGAGGTGACAGATTGAGGATGTGGAATAAAACATCTGTTTATACTTGGCCAATAGGAGGATTTATCTTGCTTCACTATTCATGTTGATTCCAAGATTTTTTTTTTGTCCTTTTTCTTTTCCCAATGGAATGGAGATGGAAGAGAGAGAAGATAGAATTCTGTTCATTTATTTAAAAAAATAGAGGTGAGGTAGGGGGAGGAGGTAATACAGATGTTCAGTGCTAGCTACACTTTCAGAAGAGGTCAATATAGTCTTAGTTTTACTTCAATTTCTTTTGATCTTATTTCAAGGAACCCATGATGGATTGAGAGTGCTCTGTGAGTACATGCAATGTAAAAACAAAACACATTAAAAATAAGCACTCAAATCTTTCTTGGAGAGTTCTTGGTCCAGATCCTTCCTTGATCCATCATATTCTTCCCCCACCCCCACCCTGACCCAGAATGTAAACTCCTTGAGACTAGGGGTAGCTTTTTATCTGTCTTTGCATCTCTAGTGCCAGGCACATAGGAAGCTTTTAGCAGATGCTACTTGAATTTAATTGAATTGTTGGGGACCATAAGATTCATTTCCCCATGTTCCCAGATCCAAGTATAATTGTTGCTGTAAAGAATAAAGCTCACCCTTTGATTATAAGTGCAAGGTAATGGGATGTGTTAGTATATATCCCTAGACATCTGCTAATATCACCCATCATCACTTTTGGATTAGGATTTCTAGTGCTTAGCAGAGGGTTCGGCAGTTAGTAAGTGTTTAATCATGTATAAACGATGAATAAATGATTTTGAGTTAATTCATTAATCCACTCGTATGCTAATGAAAGTATGACTTCCCCTCTATTTGCATCAAGCACTGTGGTGATCCCATCGAATACCTTAAAATGTCTCCCTATCCCTCATTACTACAGGTTCTAGTTTCAGGAGGATATTGTAGACTTTCTTTCCTTTCTTTCTCAGGAGGTTATTATGCTGGAAATGATTCCAATGACTTGACTTCTTGGAGAAGTGTAATCAGACTGCATTTAGCACCAATGACAAGAGAGGTCTGCTTGGGTGATGTGTAGCTATCTGTTGATGTACCTAGCATAGCCCATTTTCTATCCCAACAAGCCTTGGAGAGCCCACAGTAGGTAGAATGTTACCGATGCCTCATCCAATAATGATGGATAGCTGTGTGGTCCAGTACTGGTTCGTATTGGTATTTGTAGCATGGAAGCCATTACAAACAATGAGGCCATTATTGTGGTTATTATTGTTATCATTTCCTCTGTTATTTTCCTGTATTACTTCAGTACATCATAATAAGTTGTCTGGGGCACTGAGTGTATAAGTGACTTACAGTGGATCCCTCAGCCAGTATTTTTGGAGAAGTAGATTTGGTCTTCTGGACTCCAAAGCTCTTGCTGAATCTGATATAATCTGCCTGCTTTTCTCTTAACACACATGACTGGAAAAAGTTGGCCCCATCACCTTGCAAGCACAAGGGGACCAAATAAAGTGCCCAGAAGTTCTCAGTGAGTATCTCCCAAATATAAAAAAGACCCCAAAGAAGTCTTCTATCTCTGGATGAATTCTGGAAGCCATGGCCAGTAATCTCACTGGATGAGATGACATTCTAGCAAGGCTTTGTCTTTTCCAGGCCTTGTGCCCCTCACTTTGGTCATTGTCTTCATGTAGCCCATTTTTATCCTTTTCTTGAGGCTGAGCAAAGAGCATGATGGTGAGTTTTGAGTAAAGTCAGCTACTCCTCACTACCATGTGGCATGTCGATGCCAGGCTCTTTACCGGACAAAGCCTGGGGATGATGTCATCCATAGAGGAGGCTTGTGTTAGTTGTATGGATTGTTTGCCAAGCCTCTTTCCATTTCCCCCTCTTGTTCTTTCTGGGCTGAGTGACATTTAGGATAATTTGATTTCCTTCTGTTCCAAAGGCCTCCATCACTGGCTCGGCGGTGCCTGTGAAACCAGGTGTTCAAGCACACTGTATATTCTGCACCTGATGTTTTCGGAGGCCTTGCTTTGCTTGCTCTGTCTGGGTAATGGTGCCCAGCTGGACATCTCATTAGATTTGATGCAAGACAGATGCTGGCTTTCAAAGTGCTGCTTGTGAAGGCATCTTGTGCTATGCCCCGCAAATGGACTGGAGGCTTCTTTGAACTTTGAATCCACGCACACAGCTTTCAAGCCAGCTTTTTAGATGGAGAGAAATGGTGGGGTTTGGGGGTTGGTTTTTGTGTTGTCGTCCTTGTCGCCCTCATTATCATAGTCTTGTTGTTGCTGTTGTTTATACACCCCAATCCTGCTGGGAGATTCCGGTCCAGTGAGCATTGAATAAGAGATTGTGGGTGGAAGGCCTTCAGCATAACTAAGAGCTTATCTTAAACAAAGCCACTCTATTCCTCAGCCGGAGTTCACCAGGACTCACAATGGGCTGGCTTGGTCCCAAGTCTCTGCTATTTAGGGTTTGCAGGAGAAGTGTTGTGGTATCTGTGAGTGATGCACACGTTTCCTCGAGGTGGTTTATGAAGGCAGATGCCCATTATAAAATTATTTGACTTAGCTGACACTTCTAATTTTGGAGACTTAGTGATTTCAGATGCCCCAATTCTTTAAAAAGAAATTCTTCCATGCATTTACTGTAGCCTTGAGAACGATCCTCATGAGCACACACATGCACACACTACAGTGACATGTGTTTGGGAGGTTTCTATAGCTGCTGGGATCTGGTCTGCTCAGATCTGTGTTTCTCTTCCTGTTCTTTCTTGGTTTTTAAGTGATTATCTCTCCCTAACAACAGATATAAACAGCAATAATGGCCTAAGCATTTGGAGATGCATAGTTAGTTTTATAAATCCTAACACATGGTCTTAGAGACCAAAACAAAACTCTAATGCTGAAGAATAAATAGGATCCAGGAGCCAGACTCACGGTAATCTACCAGCACCATCCGCATGCTGGGCATAATCCTTCTCCTGAAGGAGTTTACCCTGCCATTGGAGGGAGGACCTCAAACATCAGGTATCTGTCAAGTGCTTAGCACGTGCCAGACTCTGTGCAAGGTCCTCTGCAAAAAGAGGAAAGTGGCCTAGTCCCTGACATCAAGGACCTTGCATTCTGTCAGGTGGATACACGCACATAAACATAGACAAAACGAATCCAAGGTCGTTCTTGGGAGGTTGGCGCTAGCAGCCGGTGAGATGAGAACAGTCCTGTTAGATGTTGGAGCTGAGCTGCAAAGGCCACTAGGGATTCTACCAGGTGGAGATGGGGGAGAGCCGGAAGGTTGCCTGTGCATTGTCCAGGAATGAATACTTCGGCTGAGTCTTTGCTTGGGTTCCTGCAGGCTATCTTATATGCATTAGAAGGTTGTATCTTCTCCACCATTGGAAGGATCAGTTGCTCTAAAGAGCCCTGTTTTGTATATCTTGAAACTAAGGGTCAAAAGTTAAATGACTTGCTTAGGTTTCTATGACTAGGAACTCTCTGAGCCTTGATTTTAACTCAGCTTGCCCTGGCTTTACATCCAGTTCCCTTAATCACTGCTGAGGTGAGAATGGCAGAAGTCGCAGCCATCGAAATACCTATGGGGACCCAAGCTGGTGATCACCAGAGGGATGCCCTTAAAGAAGGTGAGGAAAAAAAGAGAAGAAGAGAAGAAAACCACAAGAAGACAACATTGTTCAAAGAATGATAATGCTGGAGGGGGCTAGAGAGCGTTTGGAATGACCACCTCATTTTCCCTAGGAGGAAACACATATTGATCAAGGGGGTGGGGCCACGTGGCTTGATCTTTTCACTATCCATTCTTGTATGTGCTCATCCATTCATCACCTGTTCAGTTACGTGGAAGAGAAAGTGGGTTTAGTTCAACAGTGACAGAGCAGCTTGTGACTTGTGCAAGTCTTCCTGACCACAGCTGCACTGCTCCATCCACTTAAGACCTGAGGACATTAGCTTAAAGAAGAGTTTTGAAACAGATTTTTCCTCAAGTCTCCGAAGAACAGAAGATGTATAGGAGAGGGATAAACCTTATTCTGCTTGGCTCCAGACAGAATGAGGTGCAATGAGTGAAGGTGCACATTTAAATTTAATGCAGGGAAAAACTTCTGAGCAGCAATAAATCGATGCCTTCAGGAGGGCATCAGTTTCGACTTGTTGGGGTTATTCTAGTAACTGTCACATGATCTTTAGTCTTTCTCACTTAAGATTCCAACTAAATGGCCTGAAGATATCTGACACATGGTTGGAGCCTAATAAATACTTGCTGATCATTTGTTCCATCTCCAAGATTCTGTGATTCTACTATGCATTTTTATATGTACGTAAGAACAAGGAAAGTAGCATATTCCATATACCCGCTTCTTTTATCTGAACAGAAGCAATGAAAATAGTATCAGATCCAAAAAATCTATTTCAAGTCGTTTTGTTTTAGGGGATATTACACACACACACACACACACACACACACACACACACACACACGCACTTTCTATTGGGCTTTGAAGCAACAGTCATCCATCATGGAAACTCAAGAGCAGGAGTGACATTTTTGAATTCTCTGTACTTACCCCACATCAGGGAAGAATGTCCAAGCCAGACGGTGGATCAATCAATGAACCAAGAAGTATTTATTAAACACCTACTATATACCAGTCATCACACTAAGTGATAGTGATATGAATGTATAAACAAAGCAGTCTCTGCCCTGAAAAAAGCTTACATTCCACCTAAAGAAAGAACTTGCCAATATGTAATTTGGAGTGGGTTGATTTTAAAGACACTTTGTCCCAAGTGTGCTTGAAGAATTATGCAGTTAATAAACAGAGACATTTTTTTTTTTTTGCATAGAAAGGTTGTTCTTCTAGCTTGAAAACTAAGGAAAGTTTGGACTGAGTCTCCCCCTGAGATTTCTGTTGAGGTTGACCTAGAATGTGAGCATCCCTACTAAGGTAGACTTGGTCTCAAAATAACTAATCCAGTGATTGCCAGTTAAACTAGAACATCAGCTCTTTGTGAAATGAGGAGGGCAGAAAAATCATTCTAAGCAATTAGAATTCTTGATTTGTAGATCCAGAGTTAGAAGTGTCCTTAAGATCCTTCCAGTTCTACTCTTTAGTTTGACAGATGAGGAAATGGAGGTCCCTGACTAAGGAAGTGATTTGCCAGCTTTGCACAACATAACCTAATGTCCTCAAGCATTCTGATGGTTCTGTGCTTTTGTTAATGTGGGAATTCCTGCTAATGCCACATGTATCATCGGCCATCTTAAATTCATGGCTGGATCCTAGATCAATTTCCAATGTCACCCAGAGACCTTCCTCTCCTTTCTTGAGACCTCTTTCACTGGCACAACCAGGACAGCAGTGAAGAAAACCGTACATCTGTCAGTTAGCACTCAGCAACCTGCACTTACTTTTCGTGGAAACGTTTTCAATTCTGCTTCTCATGTCATTAATTGTATCTTATCAATATCTCATATTGTATATTTAGAATCTTAAGGTCCATCTACCTTAATGCCCTTATTTTACAGGTAAGAAAGTCAAGGACCCAGACAGATGAAATGACCTGTCCAGGGTCACATAAGTAATACATGGAACCTACGCTTGGGGATAGCCTATCTCTGGGTAGATGCAGGCCTACTTTTCATCATAGGCTCATAGAGCTGGAAGGGAGCTCAGAAGCCACTGAGCCCAACTCCTTCATTTTACACATGGGTATAATCAGAGGTAGGATTTGAACTCAGGTCTTCTGATTCAGGGGCTAGTGTTTTTGCAGCTGCACCATGATTATTTGTGCATCTTCTTTGTACATCTATGATGCTTCGTCATTTCGGGGCAGAGGAATGCTCTCCAAAAGTAAGAGAGAGAGATGAGTTAAGCGGGCTGTGGAAGGGTGGTCCAGAGAAGAAGGAAGAGGTTTTATGACAACAGGATTTCCAACATCCTTATGAAACGTGGGCATTATCAGAAAACAATCAGACTTTCCTTCTGGGGTGTTATAAATGGAATGACTGCCCACTGGCCGACTCTAGGATACGTTGGGATCCGTTTCTGATGGGAGTCCAATGATGAGCTTCACAGCGGTCAGTTCTCCTTTGGTCAGGAAATGGGAATGCGAAGGGGGGGGACATCAGGTGTTGTGGCAAACAAGAGCAGTTCCCAACACCGTCCTGGAACGTGTTGCCAAAGGACCCTGAGTTCTCAGTGAGGGAGCAGCACTTGATGAGAATCGTCCACACTGACCCCAGTGCTGCTGAATGTGAGCTTTCCAATTCCCTCCTACCACCTACTGTCCATCTACTAATGGAACATGAAGGCGGAGGTGGACTAGGGTGAGGACAGTAAATCACTCTTGAGAAACATTTCTTCGGCACCTAGTGTGTTCAGAGAGCTGTGGGAGGCTCTGGAGGAAGAAACAAAGATTAGCTTCAGGCCCATTTCCCAGTCATTCCTCAAGTGCCTCCTCTGGGCCTTGTGGGGATCCAAAGACGAAAGCAAAAGTCCCTGCCCTGAAGATTCTGACTTACATTTTATTAGGGGGTCGGATGATGACAGACGATGACATGCCAAGTTGCAGCAAGACAAAGAGAGCACGCCGATGGTGACCCTTCCCTTGGAAACACAAGGATGTGCGATGAACAGCTTTGCCTGACAAATTCATTAGAATGTGTCAAACGAAGCATCACGTGAGAAGAAAAGATCATTCAAATGGGGAGGGCAGCAATTGCCCCTTAGAGAAAGTGGCACAAGTCAGAATGTAAAGGCAAATAGGTAATTAATTAGTGAAAGGCTGAGGACATTCTCAGTAAAGCTGAGGTACTCATCTTCCTCTCTCACTTTTTTCACTCTGAGAGACAGAGATTTGGAGGGAGTGCTAACATGGGAGACCTGCTGTCGACATGGGGGGATCTGGTGGTAACATGGAGGATCTGGTGCTGACATAGGAGACCCCATGCTGACATGGGAAAACTAGTGTTGCCATGGGGGACCTGGTGCCAACATGGAGGGTTCTGTTGCTGACATGGGGGGATCCAGTGTTGATATGGAGGGGGATCTGATGGCAACATGGGAGGATCCACCGCCGATATGAGGGATCCAGTGTTGACATAGATGGGGATCTGGTGCCTACCTGGGGGTATGGTGCTGAGATGGGGTAGGGGGAGTCCTGTGCTGACATGGTGGAATCCTATGTACAAATGCACAAAGGTGGCTGATAGAATGTCTTAAATGGCGACAGAAGGGGAGCAGTCTGCCTCCAGCAGAGGAAAGTTTGAAGAGGAATTATATAAAATAAAACAGGAAAGGCTGATGGGAGCCAGATAGTATAGGGATTTGATTGCCTAGGAAAGGAGTGGATATTTTGTCTCATAGGCAATAGGGAGCTACTGTAGGTTTTGGAGTGTGAGCATGACCAGAATGGGGGTCCAATATATTTGGAGATAAATTGTTATAGTGTACTCTAAAAAGCAGGGACCAGCTGTATTTCTAATGGCAGTGGAGGTGGTAGGGGCAGAAGCTATAATGACTAGTAATACATTATTATAATGCAAGGTACCAATAAAAAGTATGCAATTTTATTCTGAATTCTAAATCCTGATCCTTCCTCCTGCCCACTCCCATGACTAATTGGACTCATAAGGAGGAGGAAGGGTGTGTATTGATGAATTTTCCTGCCATTGTTAAATGGAATACCATGGCCCATCAAAGGATTATACAGATTTACCTACTAGTGATGTTAACACCAAGAAAACTAGAGGAATCCCCCCACATGTTCACTGGACATTTCCAGAAGGTTTACTGAGGAGCTGGGGGTAGGTGGATGATAAGAGTCACAAGGATGAGCATTTGTGAATGTAGCTATAGGTTGGACTATACAGAGTACATCTCCTTCTGTAAGACCACAAAATATAGTTGTATGGTGGATAGTCATCACTATTGGCAATATTCATATATTCCTTTAAGTCTTGTGAAATTTGTATTTCTTCATCACATTTGAGAATATGTTGGGCTTAAAGATCCCAAACACAGGTTCCTCTCATTTCAGAAAGTACAGCAGGACTCCCATAGGCATGTTGTCCAAGAGACATTTTCTCTTCCTATCAGCAACCACAACTCCTCTAGAACTAGCTGTAGCTTTAAGCAGGGATCCCTTGAATCTCAGAATAGTTACACACCTTAAATGTGAATTAAAATCAATCCTTTGACCCTCAAAATGAGTGCTTTGGTACAGTTGTGACAGAGACACTCAGCAGAAGGCCGAATCAGCTGTTTTGTCACAAAATACCCCAAAAGAATCTGATCTGTTTCCAGGCTTGTGGTGGCATCTCTAGGGTAAGAAGATGGCCCCAGGGAGTAATTGGCTGTCTTCCAAACCTTCAGTGTGAAACAAAGGCTTGTCTCATCACCACCTGCTGTGGACTTCTGGGGAAGGATTCCATGTCCTTGGCATGGTTAGGAGACATGGTAATGGATTACTCTGGAAACCTGTAGGACCTCCTTCCCCTGAGATTTGAGGAAAGAGAAAACATTACCATCTGTCTGGGGATGGGCAAAGGAGGAGCCCTTCCTGTAGGCAGGTGCATGGATTAGATGACCTCTGAGGATTGCCATCCATGCTCAGGGTTTAATTGAGAGGGATTCTTTTGCAGAGATTGCAAAGGATCAAGGAGCTTGGACAGGTTTGGTGGCCATATGGCCTGAGGCTTCATGTTGGATTTAGTCCTGGCTCAAAGTCAAAGCCTTTCAGTGAGCCTATGTTAATGTACCATTTTTGGTCAGAGGACTGACACACCGCCTGTCCCCTTTTTAGATAATTTACAGATAGCAAGCTTGTTCATCTCCAGTCCATTAAACTCTCCCTGACCTTTGGTTTCTGTGGAGAGATGGTGGGAATAGGTGGCAAGATAAGCCCTAGGACCCCAAAGGGGAAGGACATACTCATGGGGCTCTTGAGCCTCTGATTTCATGCCTTCTCAGTCACCTGCCCTGGCAAGGTTGGCCTGAAGTAAGCTTTTTCTTGACTTCTTCCCCAGGCCTATAGGCTTGCCAACACTGGCAAACAGGAAGGCCGCCCAGATACCAATCTCTGTACGCTTGAGTCTCGAAGGCCTGACCCATTCACCGCCTGTACTTTTCCGTCCTCTCTGATCAGTTAAGAGCGAGTCAGGCCCCCGTTCCCTCCCTCTCCCCGCCGCTGCCCACCCGCTGATCTGGCAAATTAAAGCCAGGCTCCTGAAGATGGCGATGGGGGAGGAAACCAGCTCTGTTCTTCAGGCTCTGAGCTCAGCAGCCACTTCAATCGGCGGTGTGATTTTTGGCTCTTTGTGTCTGGTTCCTTGCCTACTGTGCCTGCCGTGCATTGATGAAATGCAAGATTGCCTTCAGAAAAGATGTAGTTTTGCAAGACAGAAACAAAGACCAATGGTCTTAATGTCCTTGGGGCGAGGCCTAGAGGATGACTCACTCCTTGTTTGCTGATTCACCGAGATCTGTTCCACAATAGGTTTCAAATGTTCGTATGTGGTCTAAGAGCAGGGAGGCTGGTGGCTGCCCATAGCAAGCTCCTGGATCCTGACCATCCTACTTCCTCAGCACGGAATGATCTGAAAAGCCTTTCCCTAATTGATGGCCAAGCCATCTATCTGTCTTCCCCCATTCCCATGTTACCTCGAAACCTACTTTTTCAGAGGCATGGGGCTGGCTGTAGGATTAAACGATGATCATATCAAATAATTTAGATGAGAAAGGAAGCTTAGGGTCCATCATTTTACAGATGAAGAAACAGAAGCTCAGATTGGGGAAAGTGGCTGATTCAGGGGTGCTCCTAGTGAGATTGTAACCCTAAACCAGTGCTCCTTCCTCTATGTTCCACAGCCCATGTCCTTCCATTCTCCCCAATTATATAGTTTTTAAAAGCTAAATCTCTGGCTATCCAACTAAGGAAATTGTCACTAAAATGCTAACCATCTATAAAAGCAGGGCAAATTATTTACCATTGAATTTCTGTTTCACTGTTTAGCAGGGCTCCCCATGAGGAGTGTGGGTAGTTTAAGAGGTGAAAATTAGGTGAGACCCTTCTATAATTTTGTACAGATAAAAGAGCAGACTTGAAGGGGGAGGAGAGAAAAAAAATCTCCAAAAGTCAATACTGAGTGGAAAGGTATGTGCATGTTGGGGGCAGAAAGGATTAAGCCCCCTCATTAAGTCATGCGACATGCATGGAGCAAGTATCTACTACCCAAAGAACTGTACTAGCACCTGGATAAACAATAAAATAAATCCTGCTCTCAGGGAGCTTCCATTCTATATAGATGTAGAGAAATATAATAAGAATGTGGTGTAAGAGGGACAAGAATCTAGAAAAGCACTCTAGAAAAATCTGAGAAGAGAATCCTTCGAGCTTAGTGGATACAGAGGCTTCACAGAAGAGATATCTCCATACAATAGTGTCCTGCATTCAATAGGATCATTTCAGAGGCCAGAGACATAAGCATCCGCTTCTCCTCATTCCCCGACATTTCACATCGAGTGCTCTCCAAACATTTGTTTGGTGATAAGTGTTATCACTTGGCCACTGCCAAACAAAAGCAAAGTCTGGTGCACCCATAGCCTATATATGGGATTGAAGGACATAGGTAGTTTCATCATGTTAGGTCTCAAGATAATGGAAAAGGGCTTTGTAGCAACACTGCCTCTGAGCTCTCTCTCCACCTGGGAGTGAGTGTTCACATCACGTTGGTTCCCATAATGTAATTGGCATACATGGCGTGTGTGTGTGTGTGTGTGTGTGTGTGTGTGCGCACGCGTGCACACATCAATATGTATATATATAGAGAGAGATAGAGAGAACATGGCTGGTTGACTTGTCTGATGCTTCTTTGATTTGAAATCTACAGTGTTTCCATCGGACTGTCAGCAGTCATTGTTCGAGCTTCCACATTGCTTTTCAATTCACACTCTATTATCTGTGTGACTTTGGATAAACCATATAAATTTTCTGGGCTTCATCTTCTTCCACTATCAAATGAGGGCTCTGGAAATGTGGTTTCTAAAGTTCTTTCCTGTTCTTAGTCTATGACACTATGTCTTTATAATTATTTAGACTAGCAATCCTCAAGTATTTTGGGGGTACGAAGATGTCTTATTCTTTGGGCTAGATGGGGTCTGGGTGGAACAATCTATAACCAAGGGCGCTCCTTCTGTGACCTTCACCAAGATAGTCTGGGTTTTTCTTTTGGGGTTTTTGGTGGGTCGGATAGTCTTGGTTCCCCAAGCCAGTGATGTCAAGCTCAAAAAGAAACAGATCCCTACTGGCCACATGTGTGTTGACTCAGGGGAAAGCAAGTCTAAGACTTGCCTAGGATTCTCCATGGAGGAGCACTTTGTCCAAAAGGAGATGTTTCATTTGATGGTCCAAATGGGACAGGTAGCATGTATGGTGCAGTCCTCTGCTTCCTTTATCCCTTGCCTCCCTCTCTCTCTCCTCCTCCTCCTCGCCCCACCTCCCCTCTCTCTATCATCTCTTTCATCTCTCTTCTCCTCCTCCTCCTCCTCCTCCTTCTTCTTCTTCTTCTTCTTCTTCTTCTTCTTCTCCTTCTTCTTCTTCTTCTCCTTCTCCTTCTTCTTCTTCTCCTTCTCCTTCTTCTTCTCCTTCTCCTTCTCCTTCTTCTTCTTCTTCTTCTTCTTCTTCTTCTTCTTCTTCTTCTTCTTCTTCTTCTTCTTCTTCTTCTTCTTCTTCTTCTCCTTCTCCTTCTTCTTCTTCTTCTCCTTCTTCTTCTTCTTCTTCTTCTTCTTCTTCTTCTTCTCCTTCTTCTTCTTCTTCCTTTGTCTTCCCTTCTTTAGATTGATCTCTTCCTGTACTCTTATACTCCCCTCTCCTTTTGCCTGCTTCTCTCCTCTTTGTCTTTTTCCTCCTTCATTTTTCCTTGCGCTAACCCAGTGGCAGAGGGAATGTCCAAATAGCTTTGGGCTCCACATAAACAGAAATGCTTCTTCCTGGCCTCCTGACATAGGTGAGAGCTAAGAAGGAAGCCCTTTATCTTGTAGTATGTGTGCCCTTCCTCCTCCACACTCTCCAGGTTGTTGCCAGGTTCCCTCTCGAGAGTGCCAGAATCCTTCGATTTCTGAGCTGGAGGGGCCTTAGATGCCATCTTACCTGCCCACTTTCTCTTCCAATGAAGTAATTGAAGATCAGAGCTTTGGGAGGATTTGCCCAGGGTCACTTATCCTTTTACTGTTACTGTCCAGGTAGAATCTAGCCTTCCCACTTCTAGCTAGTCACTAGAGGCCTTTGTGTGGTATGGTCAACAGAGAATTAGACTGAGTCTGGAAGCGCTGAGTTCAAAAACTGTCTCAGAAGCTTATTAGCTGTGTTGACTCTGAGAAAGTCACTCAGTGTCTATCTGGCCTCAGTTTTGTTATCTGTGAAATGGAGATATTAATAGCACCTAACTCAGAAGGTTGTTTTGAGGATCAATTGAAATATGTGTAAAGCACATTGTAGACCTTAACACATTCTACCAAAGTTGGTTGTTGTTATCATTACTATGATTTTCCCACAACACACACAACATTCTTGGTTCAGTGGTGTGATCGCTGCTATACTCCATTCAGTTCTAGAATTGACCATGTTCATGGCTAGGCTAGTGAAGGCTCCATCTCCTCGAGGATATAACCACCGATCGCCCATAACCCGACTGCCAAAGAAACTAGGATGGCGAGAAAGACTCTTCCAAGAGAATATGGAGAGCAGATGTTAGTAGGTGGCAAGAGGAGACCCTTCAGTGGCAGAGAAGAAAACTTCTACTTTACCAGCATTAATGCCTAGAGAATGGTTGGTGTACAAGAATAGGATGCAGTGAAGTAATCAGCAATTAAATCACAGAATTTGATTTAATTTACTAAGTGTTACAAACATGCCTTGGAGCATGAAACTCTGTTTACTATGAGATCCTTGTGTTTGGCTGGTGCCTGCTGGAGAAGTGGAGGAAGAGCAATCTGCCCATGCCCAGGCATTGTGCAAGACCATTCTGATGCAGGACCTGATGGGCGTTCAAGGGACAGCTTCACAGGGAAACAGCACGTGGAGGACAAAGAATCCAAACATCCTGAGCGGGGCGCCCACTCCTCCACTCAAGACTCCATGGGAAATGCTGCGGAGGCAAAGACAGATCCAATTTAGACCCTGGTCACAAAGAGCTTGCTGTCTAAACGTCATATATACCCAAGGGGAGGAAATTTCATGATGTATGAAGGAGGCATCCAGGCAAAGTGCTAGGAGGACCCACCTCCATCTAGAGACAGAATGAAGCAATGAGTGGATATCACAAAAAAAAAAGGAAAATTTAATCTTGACGTGAATGGGGAGGGGCTTGGGGTGAAGGGGACATCCTAACTGAGCTATCCAAAAGTTGCATAGGCTTCTTCGAGATGCAGTGGCTTCCCCTTCACAAGAAGAGACTGGTGACCATTTATTTTCCAAAAAGAAATTTTTGGTCCGACATGGGTTAGATTAGATGACTCCTGTGGTCCTTTCCAAATCTAAAATTCTATGATCCGTGATACCAAGGAAGGCTGCATGGAGCAGAGAACATTTGAGTGGAAGCCTTGAAGGAAGGGAAGGACACTCGGGCAGAAGAAAATGGTAGGACTGGGAATGAGAGTGAGGGGGTAAGGAACTGAGATGGCCTGAGTAATGACTGGGAAACATCACAAGAAAATGTCAGTGAAAACTGGTAAAGCAATTGAGTTTGGCTGAGACATATCAAATCAAAAAGGGAAATGATGTGAGTTACAGCTAGAAAAATACTTTGAAGTAAGCTTTGAAAGTAGATTGTTGTGTTGGTTCCCCCATCTTGCTGTTCATCTATTTTGTGTTGATCTGCTGGTGGCCATAGGACCATAGAGTTGGAGTTAGGAGGGATCTTTAGGGGACATTTCATTCAACAATTTTATAAATTAGGAAATGGCAGCTCAGGGAGGAATTTGCCAGGGCACTAACTCCAAACCCATTTTTTCTAGTTCTTTACAGCCTTCCCTCCCCATTTGATTTCACTCAATAGAATATACTGAGGCCAGTGGACATTCTATGTTTGCGTCCTCAGCACCTAATGTAGACCCTGGCATGTAGAAGGTGCCTAATCAGTGCTTGGCGAATGTGAACGAATGAATGAATGATGGGAAGACAGTGAAGGTTTTTGCACAGAGGAATTCTGTCCTCTATTCCTAAGTGGAAGTGGCTATCAACCAGCAAACTGTCAGAGCTTCTTCATGATCTCTAGCTCTCAAACGCTACCCAGAGGTCTCTCCGTCCCTCAAGCAGTAGGTCTCAGGGCACAAGGAAGAAGAGGGGCTTCTGAGTATAAGAGAAAGGGTTTGCTTTGCCAGAGGAGAAGGTGGAGAATCAGTTTTTATGTAGACTTTTCAAATGGCTCCTCTCTTTCTAGGCTATTGGAGGATTTCTAGACTGTTCTGTGCTCTAGTATACTAGATAACAAACTAAGAACCAAGTTTGGAAAGTTCCATTTTGAGCCTATGGAAAACTGTTTTGGCCCTACGTTTGCCATTGAGATTTCCAGTACCCTCGGGCCAACCAGCAGTGCTCTTGCCACAAAATCCAGTTGAATCTACCAAGGCATGTGGTATGACCAGAGAGTGGACAGGAGATAGTGCCAGATAGTTTAGCAGGCACACCTCAGAGGCAAATTAAGGGAGTGAGCTTGGCAGGATCTCTGGCAATTTTAGCCCAGGAAGGTGGTCGCTGTGTTCAGAGCCAGCCCTCGGAAAAACTGAAGTTTTCTTTGGCATACATTTCCTCCCTTCCTCTCCTCCCTTTGCCAGAGTCCTGACCCACCCAGGACCCTGAGGTCTTATTTGGCACTTCACTGAAAAGAGTAATGAATTTGGAATTTAGTGAAGGAACAGGGCCTCAGAGGCCCCACAGCTGGCATCTCTGGGAGATACCAGGAGACAGGTTAGGGGCTTCCTAGAGACCCTTCCAGTGACATTTTGGAGAAGCTGGCCACCTTGTAAAGCTTCCCCTCCTCCAAAGGTATGACAAGGTCTCCAAGCCAAGCCAGGGTCTGCTCAGCTCCACTGGGCTTCTTGTGTATACAGTTACTATAAATGGATGTGGGGTTGGAAGGCTGGTTTCTAAAAAAACAAAACAAAAAGCCTCTGATTTCTAGTCCCGCCTCAGCCGAGGTGGTTGGAAGGTTGGGGCTGCACCCCATGGCTCAGCTTTCCAGCTGCCTCTGGATGCAATCAAAGGATCTGAGGCTTAAAAAATGCCATGTGTTTGATAGAGGACTTTAGTCCTCCAAATGGGATAGGGTAAGTGGGGCAGGTATGGAGTCCAGAATGGCCCTGTGCAAACCAGTCAATCCATCTCTAAGCAACTAGAAAGCACTAACTGTCCTGGGCACTGTTCTGGGTGCCATGAATGTAGAAATCCAGCTACAAACAGGCTCTGCCTTAAGTGGTGATGGCTTTGAACCCTCCTTTGATCACTGATTGTGAGAAAGTCACTTCACTGCTTGTAAGTTGCCTCTTCTGTAAAATCAGAGTGATAACAGTCCCATCTCAGTTTCCTCATGAATGAAATGAGTGACAAACAAGTAGCATTTCACAGAAGAAAATGTGGGCAATAGAACACTGGCCTGTACCAAGGTCAGGGGTAGTGAAAGAGACAGGCTGTAAGGACATAGGGCACCTGAGAGCAAGAAACTGGATTGTACCAGTATAGGCCATCAAAATGACCCTCGTCTGGTTCCCAGGCTGCCTTAAAGTGAGATACAGGATGCTTTCCTTCTTTGCTAAAACTTAACCAACATTTCCTAATGTGCCAGGGCCAAGGGATAGGAAGACACAAAGAATCTACAGTCTAGAGGGATGTGTACAGAGAAGAAAGCAGGTCCCTGCTTCTCCCTCCCTCCCGTGGCTTGGCACATTGGCTCCTTGATTGGGGAGATGGTGGGAAGTTCTGCCCCCTCGTGGAGGCTGGAGACTTGTCACCCCCTGACTGATGTCCTTCAGTATTTGACTCTCCCTTCACCTGGCTGGATGTCAGAGTACCCGTATGTCAGGAGATGGCTTCAAATCACCCATAGTGCAAAGCCCTTCTGCCCATCCTTGACCCAATTTCTCTCAACAGGTTGGGGAAAAATTGGGCCTCTTATGGTAGGACTTGGTGACTTTCTATCTTGACTGAGAAGCATTTTTGAGAAATCTGATTTCACCTTGGGGATTACTTTTGAGGCATACAATACCATACCTCCAAACAGGTCTCAGCCCTGTTCCACAAGACCACTGTACCCATCCTAGAGGATGGCTTTGGCTTCCTTCCTGAGTCTTTTCTGCTCTAGGACAAGCAGCCTTGTTCATCAGAAGGTGTAATTCCAAGGCTCTTTGATCTCTCCTCCCACCTTCCTATCTGTGTTGACTTATTATTTTTAGTGTTAGCTTATCAGCATTCTCTCCAGTCAGTGCTGGCTAGCTATAGAGATGAAAGCATATACACACAGAAAGGGTGTGCGTGTGTTCACGTGTGGGTGTGTGTGCACGCATGTACATTCACACATACAGATTTCTCCTGATCATGTCACCCAGTGGGTTACTCATCCTACCAGCTTCATGTTGTTCTCAAAAATGAGTTGGACATCTATACTTTCATCCAAATCACTCCTTAAAAAACAAAAAAATGCAAGACCCTCTGAGGCCATAAATGACAAGTTTCTTTCTGGAAGAAAAGATTTGTTTTAAACAACAAAAACCCACCCAAAACACCATCACTACTACCACAATAAAGACAGAAAAGATTTGTAGGCGATAGCCAATGGCACAGATGAAGGAAGCCGTTTGGGGGATGGAGAGATGATGAACAGAATCCATAATAGAGGTATCAGCTGGGCGACCTCATGGCACAGTTGCCATCTGAGAGTTTATCATCCTACAGAATTTTCATGCATTTCTTAAGCTGAATTGTTTCCAATTTTGTTGCAGAATAAGGTCAGTCAGTGAACTATCATTTTTTAAGCATCTACTCTGTGCCAGACACTATGCTAAGCACTGGAGAGTGTGGTATTGACTTCAGATACCCCAACACTTATCTCAGAAAAATATTTTGTAGACAGGAGAGCTCCACCAACCGGTCATCTCATAAGGTAGAAGAGTGGGTGGTGTCCTTTGATAATTTCCAGGGTGCCTCTGGGGATTTCAGTAGCTTTGAGTGAAGCTCTGTCAATGATGGAAACTTGACCTTCTGACTCCCAGGCCAGAAGTTGGCAAGTAACTGTGAGGCCAATGGAGGGTCTCCTACCTTCCAACTGAGCACAAAGGAAAATGTCCTGCCCCATATCAATATGAGAAGCCAATGGGGTAATAAGGCTTGAGTCATCAAGCTGATTGCCCTGTGGCTAGAGCCCTTGAGTTATGGCTTCTGGAATGGTTGACTTTTTTCTTATCTGTTCCAAACTATAAATGATACGAGAGCTTCCCGAGGTACCAGTCAAATCATGTCACTTCACTGCTCAAAAGCCTTCTATGGTTTTGTTCCAATACAAACTCATCCCCCACAGCCTGGTTCCTACCCACCTTCCATCCTTTGCTGCTGATTGCCACTGTGACCTCCATGTTGCAGCCAGCCTGGGCTACAAACTGGACTTGAGCTCAGCTCTCCCTTTCTTGCCTCTAGGCATTGGCACATGCCATTTTGGGTGTGTTGAATTTACTTCCTGCTCTCATTCACCTCTCCAGAAGTCTTATCCCATGTCAAAGCTCTACTGGGGTGCCACCTTTTTTGTGAAACTTTCCTTGATTTCCCCAATTTGTTAACAATTGCTCCTTTTTCAGTTATCCATATATATATTTATTTTCTATGTGCTATATTCCCTGCACCAAGGAGAGTGTCAGTTCCTCAAGGATAGAGGCTGTTTTGTTCTTGTAAAACCTCCCCCTCCTCCCAGTGCCGAGCACAGCTCCCCATGTATTAATACATTTTATTGGGCTGAATTTCCTAGAGCAGCACATAGGCCTTGCTGTGGTCATAGATAACAATGTTCTTTTTACATCATAGTCTGTGCTGGGAAGACCACTGAGAGCCATGTGGTGGTAGTGAAAGCAGGGAGAGGGGAGATGAGTACGTGTTTCTTCTTCCAATTTGCCTTTCCAAGCCCCACTTACAAGAGAAATTAGAATCAAGTAGCAGGACTTGAGGCTAATTGAGCCTCTTTCCTTTCCTATCAGTCTATTATGAATATTTTATTTCATATGGTTAAAAAAATGAATTTCACTTGCCAGTGAATAACTTTTCTTTGTTAGAAGCATTTCGTTCTTGGAGACCATGTCAGACATTTGAAATGTTTCTGGTGTGATCCACAGTAAGAGATAAGAACTGAGGCCAAAGGATTGTGGCTGGCTGGATGAGAGCAGAGACAGATGCCTTCAGTCATGATGTTTAGGTCAGAGTTGGTGAGCTGGGCAAAGTTGCAAAGGTCAAGGGAGTCTGCAGAGCGCCATGTGGGCTCTGCTGGTTATATTGGAGAATTAGGAAGGCTAATTCTCATGACCTTCAAAAAGAGCTTTCCATATCAGGAGCAGGGATATCCCAGGATGGGAAACAGAGTGAGAAGGGAGATGGGCTGAGAAGCACAGTATTATTCAGAGAGTCATTCAACCAGTCAGCAAGCATTGATTAAGTCCCTACTGTGTGCCAAACACTGGGCTGAGCACCTTCAATGAAATGGACCCACATGACTTTTGAGTTATCTGATCAAAGCTGTTTGTGACCTGGTGTGGTCTATCACAGGAGATTCGTAGACTTTCAGTGCCAAATCAGTCGATCAGCAAGCATTTTTTAAGGGCCTGCTGTTCTGCCCCAGTCACTGTGCTAGGTGTAAGGGATTCCAAGTTGCATGTGAAATAGCCTCTTTTCTGCACAAGGCAGACTCTGCTACCCCCCAGCATAGACGATGGTCTCTTCTCTCTCCTCACCCCCCCAAAAAAATTCTCTCTCTCTCTCTCTCTCTCTCTCTCTCTCTCTCTCTCTCTCTCTCTCCCTCCTTCCCTCCCTCCCTCTCTCTCTCTTCTATTTCGGATAGGACATCATGAACTCTCTGGATAGCCCATTTCATTGCTGGACAAATCTATTAGAATGTCCTTCCTTTCTCTGAAATGGAAATGGGTCCTTATTCTTTCCTTTGAAGCTAAACAAAATGAGGCTAGTCCCAGAGCAGGGGAATGAGGCACTTTCCGCTGTGAGCTGAGATGGAGCAGGTGATATGGGGGAGTGACATTGGCTCTGGACTGCCACGCTCTTTCATTCTCAATCAGCCCATAAACAAACGTTCACCACCCAATCAAGATATCACCTTCTATCTCTCCTCCCTTTCCTAGTCAAACTTAAAAAAATAAAGGTGTCTCCCCTCTTTGGCTCTACTCTCTTACCTCCCACTCACTTCTCAGCCTGTATTGTGTGGCTTCTTTCCCTAGCACAATCTGACACGTCTTCCTCCCAGGCCTCCACTGAAATCTTGATCGATTAACCTGATGGCCTTCTTTCAGCCTCCATCTTTCTGGACTCTGAATGACCGATGTTGTTGGACACTTAGACTCTGAATGACCGATGTTGCTGGACACATCCATGTTAAACTGGAAGGAACACTAGTTTAAGGCTCAGTGCCCCTGGGTCCAAATTCTGCTTCTCATGCTTACTAGCTGTATCATCTCAAGCATGGTGAAGTTTGCCTAGCTATAAAATGGGGGCATTGGGCCAGGTGTCTTCTGAGATGCCTTCTAGGTCTGGGTCTGATCCCTTTTCCCTGGCATTCCCTGACAACATTCTGTGGGGCTTTCCTTCCTAGCTACCTATCCATGCCCTTTTAGCATCTTTTGTGGGATCCCCATCATTCGTGGCTGGCCCCTTCTCCAAATGTTCCCCAGGCCTCTGTCCCAGATCCTTTTTACTTCCCTCTGATCTCTTCTTAGCTCTCCTGGGCTCCGTGTCCATTTATAACTGATCTGTGAACAAATTCTACTCCTCCACAAGGCTGCCAACAAATTGAGGGCCTAGGGCTCTGTCATTCCCATATTGGGATCCCCTTTGCTTAGCACAGTGCCTGACAAACAGTGGATGCTTCATAAAATGTATATTGGCTGAATCCCTGATAGGCCCCAGCTCTTGGACCTTGCACTAAGCCGGCCATGCTGAGATGTTGGAGAAAAATGTAAGAAATCCATTCCTGCCTCCCCAGAGTTCATTACAAATTAATTCTAAGCTGAATGCTTGGAACTCAGGGAGCTCTGCTAACCTCAAACTTGACCATCTGTTCTCAGGAAATGTTTCTACTCTTTATCAAGTTCTACCTCTTGAGTTTCTCTTGTTGTTGTTGTTGTCGTTGTTGTTGTTGTTGTTGTTGTCGTTATTGTTGTTGTTGTTGTCGCTGTTAGGGGGGTTTTGGAGCAAGCCCTCCCCTTCCTACCCCCTTCCTATATCTCCTGAAAGATTCTTTCCTAAGTTGGGGCCGGATATCGGCTGGTGCTGGGGCCGCTTTGGGCCAATAGCCCCTCCATGAGCCGGCGATACTCCGATTTCTCCAGGCCATCCCAGGGCTCCCACTTGTATTACCTGCACGGAGCTAAGCCCTTCCTGGATGTTCGCACCTTTCCAATATTTATAGATATGCCTCCTGGCACCACTTAGTCATCGCTCGGCCGAAATCAACTGCACATATTTAGTTCCTTTCGTTTTTTTCTCCATAAATCAATCTCTCCCTTTCCTTCATCTCTTGCTTTGCTTTATTATTCCCTCGAGCTGTTTTCATCCATTGCAGATGGGAAAAAATAAGCTCGCCATGTTGCTGCAGGCGGAAGAGAACGCTCCCCAGAGACGTGAAAGGAACAATCCATAGGTTACACAATAGCATGGGTGCAAATCTGTTCTCCCATTCTGTCTTCGAGAAAGAGCGCATGACATCTCTGGGATCTCAGTGCCTTTACCCTGCGTGGAGCAGGGGGCTGCTCTCTCTGAGTTCGATTCGCCAGCGAACCTGGAGCCTCCCAAGGCCAGTGTCTTCAGCTCCCCTCGTGAGCCTGAGTGTGTTTAGGTACAAGAAGTAATCCCCATATTCTGTGGTGCTAGCCGAGCTTGCTGTATTTCTAAAATATCTTTGGGTTCAGCCACCTGACCTCTCATAACCTTTTTTATTGCCTTACTATAGTTATTGTTACTAGCATTAGTATTATTGGTCCAAATCCATGGGAGGTACTCCTAGTCTGAAAACTCCCTCCACTGCGACAAGCCTGCAGCCCCGGCTCACAGGTTTAATAAGAAAAGGCGGCTTAGCAGCCATCTAGTCCCACCCCCTGTTTTTTAGGCAAGGAGACGAGAGGCCCAGCCCAGAGAGGGGAAGCATCTTCTCCAGTGTCATGCTGATAAACACCGGCAAAGCCAGGATGTGAGTTGAGAAATTTTACTTAAAATATAGTAATTCTGTAGTAATGATTTATCTGGGGCCTCTTACATGTAAAGGAACTTGCCCAGGGTCACCTAGCTAGGAAGCGTCATAGGACTTGTACTCAGGTCTTAGGGACTCTTCAGGGTCTGCTCCACACACACACGCGCGCGCACACACACACACGAAGCTTCAGCAGATTTGGGTACACGAGGGAACTTTGCATGATCATTGTCTGCCTCCATCCACATACACTTGACCTAAATTCATCCTGACTTGGGAATATTTAAGATTTATAGACAAAGCAAGTCAACAGACTTCAGAGGAAGCTGCCACCATTGTCTACTAATGTTGCTAGCCATTACAACAATAATAACCATTTATAATAATAGTAATATAATATAATATAGTATAGCATAGTATAATATAAAATAATATAATAAGCTGGTGTTTCCATAACACTTTAAGATTTGCAAAGAGCTTTATAAATAGGATCTCATTATATCCTCACAACAACCCTGGGAGGTGGGTGCTATTATGACGCCCATTTTATAGATGAGGATAGTAAGGCAGCCAAGGGTAATGTGACTTTCAACTTTCATGGGCTGGGAATTCCCTTTGGTGTAAATGTTTGCTTCCTTGAACCATGGGAGCCACAAGAGGTCCATCTGCTCTGCTGCCCCATGCTTGCAGGGGAGGAGAAGGGAGACGGGGCCTTCCTCACACCAGGAACTGTCTTCCTCTGGGGAAATTACTCTCTGTTCTCTCTAAAGTATGTGTATGCCTGGTGGTGTTCTAATGGAATTCAGCCTTTCAGGAGCTGGCAGCCACAGTGACAATGCTCTCTTTCCTCACCTCACTCTGTGTTTCTGGGCTGCCATCTTCAGGAGGCCTCCCCCTCGGAGATGACCTTCCAGCCACTCTGTGCCCAGTCTGTGCTCACATGCTCTTTCCCCATTAAAATAGGAGCTGCTTGAGGGCAGGAGATTTTTTTTTTTATCCTTTTGCCTTTCCCTAGTGGTTTACACACTTCCTGGCACAGAACAAGGATGTGGTGGGTTTGTGATGACTGACTGAGATTCTAAGGTTGTAGGAATGTGGGGTGTTTAGCCTGGAGAAGGGAAGGCTTGGAGGGAGGCAGGGCATGACTGCCGTGCTTGACCATCCGTCCCTTGGTTCCAGGATTAGAAATCTGAGGCTTGAAGGCTTTTCAGAGGTCACCTCACCCACTCACCATTCTACAGATGAAAAGAAGGAGGCCTAAGTAGGTTTAAATTCTTGCCCATTATCTCATGGCTCAGAAGTTCAGATTATACTTATTCTGCATGTCTGAACAGAAGGAGAATAGTGGGTGAGGTGCAAAGAGGCAGAGGTAGGTTGGTTATACAGGAGAAAAATCCCAAAGATCAGATGTACCCAAAAGCAGAAGTAGCAGGGCCCCCACCCTTGGAGGTGTTCTATAAAGGCCTCATTTCCATGTGTCTGGGGTGTTGCAGGAAGGGCTGCTTGTCTAGGACCAGGTTGGGTAAGAGCAGGTTCCTCCCACCACTGGGTTCTATGATCCCAAGCCTAGAAAGGCCCAGAACTCTACTGAGCTGGACCTGGCTGGCTGGGTTGGACCAGGGCTCCTCCCAGAGGCAGCTACTCTGTGAATGAAAGGAGAAGGGGTGATGGGAATGAACTCATGTTTTATTCAGATGCTAACAAAGAAAATCGAGAAGTGTTTGCTTAAAATCGGCACCATTTTTAGCCTCAACATTCCGTATAAATAATACCAGATGAAGACGAAATCCCACAGAGGAAAACGCCAATTTTCCAGTAGCGTACACCCTGTGGGAAAGGCTGCCTTAAAGTAATGCACTAATAGCTTCCAGTTTTGCATTTTTTCACATACTCTGTATATGCAGACAAGTATTAATAACTACTCCCTAGATGTCCTTTCCTAGATCTGGGTTGCTATGTGACTGTTGAGAGGGAGTGTGTGGTGAAGCCTCTGAGCAAACATAGAATGTGTCCAGGGACCAGGTCTGAGCTGAAGAGCTGAGCTAGGTGGGGACCTCGGGATAAGAAGGAGACGCCCTGTAGGCCCTTGCATCCAAAGATGAGCTCCATGGCAAAGCATCTTCATCCACTGGAGGCCTTTGGTGACCATCCTGCCCTTGTACAAACCATGTGAAACATAACCAGTGTTACCAGTGGAGCAGACAGAGGCCCACAGATCTCTACTTGACATTGTAGAGTGAGTCTCTTCGACTTACTGAAAGGATTTTTTCCCCAATTTTTAAAACATTTTTATTTAAAGTTTTGAGTTCCAAATTCTATCCTTCTCTCTCCTCCCCATTCCTTAAGGCAGTAAGCAATCAGATACAGGTAATAAATGTGCAACTATATAAAACATTTCTATATTAGCCATTTTCTACAAGAAGACTCGAATAAAAGAAAATAATGAAAGTGAAAAGCAGCGTGCTTCGGTCTGTATTCAATCAATATCAGTTCTTTCTCTGGAGGCAGATAGTCCTTTGGGATTGTCTTAGATCATTGTATTGCTGAGAACAGCTAAGTCATTCACAATTCTTCATTGAACAGTATTACTGTTGCTATTTACAGCATTCCCCTAGTTCTTTTCACTTCACTAAGCATCAGTTCATGTAAGTCTTTCCAGGTTTTTCTGAAATCATCCTGCTTGTCATTTCTTACAGAAGGATTTCTTAAAGTCTGTCTTCCAGAACAAAAATCAGAAAAAAAGATTGGTTGTATTCTTTCTCTTAGTGCCTTTTCCCATCCTATGTGATTTCATTAATCTCAGTAATATTTTAATGCTTTCCACATGTGGTAGTCAGATTTGCATCAATTTCATGTAAGGTCATATGTCATAGATTAAGAGTGGGAAAGAACCTCAAAAAGCACCTAGCCCACCCCCCTCACTTCATAGGTGAGGAAAGCGAGACCCTAAGAAGGATCATATCATGAGAGATTTAGTTAGCAGGGATTATAGAGGCTATGGTGTATGGTGCATAGTGGATAGGGTCCTGACCATGGGTTGGAAAAGATCTGGGTTCCGGTCTCACCTCTGATGCTAATTATGTGGAAAGGAGTAACACAATGAACATTCCTGTGCCTCAGCCAACACACTAAGGTTTTCATCTAACATATATACTTGAGATTTTATCTCATGAAGGGAGTTTCCACCTAGATCTAAGCACAGATCCTTGATTTTTAGGTGCTTAAACCTCTTTAGGCCATCCCCCACACCACCAACAAAATCTCCAACCAGCAGTCCTTGATAGACAGCTCAGTCCAAGAGTTTCAGCCTCTGCAGTCACCATAGAAGAGGAAGTCTTATGAAGATACAACCCAACTACTTCCTTTGTCTATGCTACACCCCGCTCCACTCCCACACATCCCTACCACCACACTTGCTAAAAACCCAGAAAAGAAAATGTGTGCCTTCAAAGTCCTTAAAAATGTCAAAAGGTCCAATGTCAGAACGAGATACAATCTCTCAGTGGGAATGACATTAGCAAAGATTCATTAACTTCTACTTTACTGGGGACCACTGGGGCTTCCCATCATCCCTGCTGCAGGTCCCCCTCACCCCCTATAGATGTTGTGTTCCTCTATTCGAGTGGGAGTTCTTTGTGAGAGGGACTGTCCCTACTTTTTTGTTTGTATCTCCAAGGCTTGATACAGGACATTATGCATACCAGACACTTAAAAGGCTTTCTTTTTCACTCATTAGTTCATTCGTTTATTCATTCATTAGTTCTACTTAATATATATGTGTATATATATATATGTATATATATATATATCTGAGTATATGTATTTATACACACAAACGTGTGTGTGCATGTGTGTACATACATATATGTATATATACACATATATATGTATATGTATTCGTGTATATATTTACACAAATATATATTTGTATAATCTTCCCTCTCAGTCTTGGAAGCCCTTTTGGACCCTACTTTTCAGGAACAATACATTGACTCTGTATTCAATGTCTTGCTCCCAAGACCTTGTTCCTTAATCTCTAGGAGTCATCACAGCTTTGTCAGTCCAGTTCCTACATGAACATCAGTGCTTTTACCTACATGCTTGGCTGATCATCTTCCCATCCTTTCTTCAGAGCGCTGCACCTGGCGTCAGGAAGATTGGGGCTCCAATTCAGCCTAAGACACTTTTGAGCTCTGTGACCCTGGGTGAGTCACTTAGCCTCTTTCTACCCCAGTTTCTTCAGCTGTAAAATACAAATCATAAAAGCACTGACCTCTCAGGGTTGCTTTGAGGACCAAAGGAGATGTTTGTAGAGTGCTCAGCACAGTACTTGGCGCACAGTAAGTTATTCCTAAGTAGTTATTCTCCACCGCCACACCCCTTTCCTGAGGCAGCCCTTTCTAATTCTCTGATGTTCTTCTAGTTCTAGCCTAAATATGCCTTTCTGATACTTCCCCACAGTGCTCCTAATTCTGTCCAGGGCCGCAGAATACATCTGACCTCTCTTCCTCACGATAGCCCTTCAAATTTTCCCTCATTCTCCCAAACCGCCTTTATGGGCCATAATGCCCTTCACCATCTTGGTTTACTCCCTTCTGGCTTCAATTGAGCTTACCTCTATCCTTCCTGAAACACATAATTGTGCCCCAGTCATTCCCCTGTGTATCAAATGTAGCATAGGGCATTGTCACTACTACAACTCTCCCACCGCTGACCCCAGTTCAATGAGCATCTGCATTTGGAGCCCCTCAATTTCTCTAAACTGATGGCTTTGCCATAGTATGTAAGGAGCATAGGGCCTTTCCATCGGACTCATAGCTCAATCTTCCCATGTGGGCTGTCTCATCCATTAGACTCAACTCCTGAATGAGGCTGCCTTCAGCACTTGTTTTGTTTTTAGGGTTAAGTGACTTCCCCTGGGGTCACGCAGCTAGTAAGTATCTGAGCTTGGATTTGAACTCAGGTCCTCCTGACTTCAGGGTGGGTGCTCTATCAACTGTACCACCTAGCTACTCCACAGTGCTTTCCATGTTGTAAACACCTAAGTGTTTGTTTTTCATTCATTTATTCATTCATTTCCTGGATTGTACTGGGATTCTCAGCTTTGCCACTTGGTAGGTCACTTTCTCTCTCCTTTCTCCTGTATAAAGTATTGCTTGGAGCCAATGATCTCCTTTAAGACACAGAGCCAATCAAAGCATTTTGTGGAAGACACAGATCTGAGGGAAACTAAGCGAAAAGTGGACCTTTGGCTCCCTTGGAGACCACAAAATGTTTCCTCCCTGGAGAATCTTATCACTTTTGTAGTGTTATTATGTGCCTGTCTCTACAGATTTGGGTATCATTCTGTTTAGAGTATACTGGGAAAATAGCCCCTTCTCCTCTTGGGGGCAGGGAGGGGAGTTTGAAGCCTTTGACAAGTACACCAACGGTTAAGAGAGAAAAAGATAGAAGAATCCCTTAACTCCATTGCAAGGCAAATTTGGCTCTCTGCAGTACAGCTTTTGAGATCCCAAAGTGCTTCCTGAGAGATGGTACTGCTAATCCGAGTTATCTTTTTGAAAGGCACATAGGCAGGCTATTGGAGAAAGCCTAATGGCCCATAATGAGGTGAGTCAGCTTTCTCGCCTATGACTCTGGGCTGTCTGGATGTCCTTGTGCCTCTTAGAGCCTGTGGGTGTATCCCTTCTCATCTGGAGTTCTGTTGGTTGGAGCTTATGTAAGATCTGAAGCTTTGTACACTCAGCTTCATGCTCTTCGCCAGCCAGGAGGAGAGTCAGGGCCGTGGCAGGAATGGGATTGCAGCAATTGTCAAGATCCAGAGGCAAGATCCAGGGTCAAGCTCTGGAGTAATCTTAAAAGGAATAACCAGAACACAGTGGGAAGAGGACTGATTGGTGTCCAAAGCACCTGCTTTCAAGTCCTCCCTGTGACACCCACTATCCCTATGACCTTGGACAAGTCACTTCATTTTCTTGTGCCTGGGATTTATCATCATTAAAATGAAGAGGGTGGAATAGAGAACTTCTGAGGTTCTTTCCTGCTTTCAGTCTATGTCCTATACGATGGAGGGACCTTCTGTCCTGGGATCTCCTCCTGTAAAGTGGATGTTAGGGGACTGCTCCAAATTTTACATACACAGTGGCTTCCATTAAATTCTCAAGACATGCAGCAGCATATTTGTCACAGTTCAGGTTTTGTAAAACATCGATGCACTAAAATGTGGCAGAGCCCCATTCACAAAGGCTCCTACCCTCATTATCCAGGGAATTATCCTTACATTTATTTACTCTCAGATTTATTTCCCCCTCCCTCTTTCCCACCAACCTTTTGAGGCCACCTTTGTTGTCAATGGGTGGTATGTCAGGAATGCATTCACACTGTTGTTATTCTAAACCTGACCTAATTAGGGAAGGTACTTTTCTGCCCAAGAGTACCTTGAAATATGTTCCAATCCACCCAGGACTGATAATATCATTGTCTGCTGCTTTGGTCTGAAGTAAAACAGCCAATCTTTGGAGAACAGAATCTGAGGATTCTGGGATGGCTAATGGTACACTGGAATTGGAACCAGAGGATTTGAGTTGGAACCTTGGTCCTGTTATCACACAGCTGTGTGACCCTGGGACAATCAGATCACTTCAGTCCCTACTATGCATTAGAAACTATGTATTCTAAGCACTGGCAATGCAGAGACAGAACAGTGACTGACTTTGGATTCTCAAGGATCTTATATTCAATTCATTTTTGAGGGAGAGGTGGGGAGTCAGTCAATCATTAAACATAGATTAAGCACTTACTGTGTGTCAGGCACTGTACTAAGCACTAGAGATACAGAGGAAGGCAAAAGACAGCCAAGGAGGTCACAGTCTAAGAGGGAGACAGCATGTAAACAATTAGGCACAAGCATTCTATCTGCAGGATAGATTGGATTGTTATCAACCAAGGAAAGGAGGAGATGAGCGATTGGGATGATCCATAGGACTATGTGTCTGCATTGAGAGGCTCTAATGGGATCATGGGTTTAGAATTGGACATGGGCTCAGAGCTCATCGAACCCTTACCCCCTACCCATTTTATAGTTGGAAAATTGAAGCCCAGACGCTTAAGAGACTTCCAAACTTCCCCATTTCTGTTCCATTTCCTACTCTCCCACCATTGTTGCAGGTTTGCAGTCTTGGTATTTTCCTGGATTTCTCACCATTCTTCATGGTCTATATCTAGTCATTTGCCAAATCCTGCTGGGTTTACCTTGATGGCATCTCTCTCACTTCCCCTCTCCTCCCCTCATGGTTCTAACACCTTAGTTCAAGCTCTTATCACCTCTCACCTCAATTATTCCCAAACACTCCTAACTTCTCTTCCATCCTCCACTTCTTCCTCGCTGCAGTCCATCCCAAACACTTCTGCCAATGGCTTTTCCTTAAGTACAGATTGGACCACGTGACTGTGACTCTGCAGCTCAAACAACCCAGGTTATTTCTTCAGATAAAATATATGTCCATCTGTTTAGTCTTTAAAGCCCTACACACCCTGGCACCAACTCTTCTTTCCATCCTCGTTGAAAATTACTCTAGATGTTCTCACACTCTTTCTTCCAGCCAAACTGGCCTCCTCTCTCTTCCTCACACATGACACCCTATACCTCATCTCCATTCCTAGACACTGGCTGTCCCACATTCCTAAAACATCCCTTCCCCTCACCTCACCTCATCCTCACCCCATCACTCTTCCTTTCATAAGCATAGTGCTGTAGACAGTCTTGGCAGCTGGGGATCCTTTTTACTCTCTTCCTCTCCCATAAAGTTATCTTTCTGGGCAATAGATTCCAACTATAGAACTAGGGATGATTTAGAATAGGAATTAAAACAAATAAATGTGAATAATTTAGTAAATATTTTAGTAGAAAAAAAGACATTTCGTGAGAAAAGGCACTCCTGATACAGCTATGATAAAGGACTTTCAAGCTCTCCATGACACAGTGGGTCTGCTTTCAAATGCCATTTGTGCTTGGACCCTTTTCAAGGTCAGACATGAGGGATAGGGAGCATCAAGAAAACTGTAGCTCGGGGCCACATGTAATGTGGTCATTGTTTGATGGTAATGATCTTGGATCAGGATGATTTAAAACCAATAGGATCTTGGAGGTCATCCAGCCATAGGAACATAAGATCTTAGATTTTGTGCAGAGAGGGATTTTCAAGGTCACATGGTCCATTCTCCTCCTTCTATAGTGAGGTAATTGAAGTTCTTAGGGCAGCTTGTTGGGCCAGGCCTGGAGTCAGGAAAACCCTTCTCCCTGAGTTCAAATCTGGCTTCAGACATTTACTAGCCCAAGTGACCTTGGGCAAGTCACTTCACCCCGTATGCTTCTGTTTCCTCATCTGTAAAATGAGCTGGAGAAAGAAATGGCAAACCAATGTCTTTGCCAAGAAAGTCCCAAATGGGGTCAGGAAGAGTCAGACATGACTGAACAACAGTAACTGAGGCCCTAGGAAGGTCAGATGACTTGCCCAGGTCTACACAGATAGTAGGTGACAGAGGAAGGTTTCAGAGTTGTAGAATTTGTATTAGGTCCTCTCCAACCCATTCTAGTGTCATTCAAATGATTGAAAAGGCAAAGGAATGAATGATTGATTAATTGGATGAATGAATAAAAAACAACATTTATTAAGGTCTTCCTTTGTGTCACTACTGCGCTGGAGATGTAGGCCCAAGCCCAGCTCTCGAAGAGATACCTTCTCCTCTGGTCATATAACACTGAGGAGCGACGTGCAGCAAAGGCTATTTTGTTGTGGGGAAGTCAGTGGAGGAGCAGAAGGAGAAGACTCGGATGGATGACCCAATGGGTTTTGACCTAAATCACGGTCTGCTATCTACGGCCAGCCGGGAGGTTTTGTGCGCTGATGTGAGCGTTCTCACACCATTGTTCTGGCCCCGTGCATAGATTTCATTTCAGGTAAAATAGAAAAGTTAGGTTTGAGCTGAAAAGGAGGCAGCTGGCCTTGTGACGTAGGAAGCGGAAGTAATGTTTGAAAAGATGCTAATCAATTAAAGAAAGAGCCCTTTCCTGAAGCCCCCGGTGGCGGAGCGCCCTTCCTGGCATCATCGCTTAGGCTGTTTCTGCTTTGCATGTATTTTGTACATTCTTATACATTTGCATATTTTCTCCCAGAAGTATTTAAGTTCATTATTAGAAGGGATGATTTTATCTCTGCATCCTCAGAAGTCGGCACCATGCTTGGCACGTAGCATGTGCTTAATAAAGGCTCGCTGATTGAGGGGTGCTTCAGAATTTTCCAGAGGGTAAGAAAACTTCTCGGGAGAAGGTTGGTTCACCTGGATTCTTTAACTCGTTTTCAGTCCCATTTGGCATATTTGTATTATATGTTGGATCCTACAGGTTGGGGACTGGATACAAAGACCGAGACATCCATCCCTGCCCCAAGGGCCTTACACTTGGCAGACTAGCTACTCTGTTCTGATGTATCCAAGTCCTGTTGTTGCAAATATTTCGCTCCATCGCTGGGGAACAAAATAATGATGTTTAGCATGATCGTTTCTAAGAAAGCAGGTCCCAGGGTCACCACTCAGTCCTGTGTGCCCGACCATGACATCCTGGTGGATGGTTCTATTTTCAACATGTGCCAGCACTGGAGTCTCAAAATTGTGCCCCTTAAGCACAGACACAAGGTAGCATTGTATTTAGTGATTTCTTTTTAACACATTAGGAAATTGTGCAGAATATTTTCAAAACAGTTTCACCAAAAAACAGCAAATATCTGGAAGCTGTGTTAGGCTGAAGCCTGGGCCTAATCTGAGAAGCCTTGATTGCCTTGATTGGGTTCTTTCTCCCTGGGCCTGTCCTCAAAATATATGATCTTGCTATCTCTCCTGGATGCTGAGAAGAAGATGCAGTGAATGGCCTACATGGTGTTTGACATGGGTGGCCAGAAAGGGAAGCATTGATTGATTTGGGGCAACTTGAGTCTTTCTGGCCCAGGTTCTCTGAGCTGATCTCAGTGCCTTCAGCCTCCAAGAGCTGCTTGAGTTGGGGGGTTAAAGAAGTATAGATGAGGCCTGCTGTGCAGATGAGCCTGTGGCCTGGGCTCTAACTATGAAGCTGTGGACGCCGGGGAACCATAATCAGAATCGAAAATGTCTTTCTTCCCTCCCAGCACTGGTATAGTCTGGCTTTATGGGCCCCATCCTCTGCTCCACTGGATAAAAGAGAGGGCATGCCAGATGTTGATACATGTGCCAACAAATGTGTCAGTGCCAGTTTAGATACCTCAAAGCAACATTTAATAAAATGGCTGCCTTCAGCTTGGCCATTCCAAGTTTCTGGGCACAGCAATTGCAGACTTTGATTGGTTCCACGGGCCTCATTTGCTATATTCTATATCCCTCCTGTATCCATGGACCCATTGTGTTCCATTGTCCTCAGCTAGCCCGGCTCTCTGGTCATCACCATTAACAAGTATCTCGTGGCAGCACTTAGCCTGAGATAAAGCATCTTGGGAGCTGCAAAAGTCAGTCACTTCCTCATATGTTCTTTCACCAGCCTGCTGTGTGAGTCCTTAGGTTTTTATAGCTAGGGGATGCTAAGATGCTTGTCTCACAGATGGGCAGTGATGAGATGGTAGAGTGTTGTTAATGGGGTGTAACCAAAGCTGGCCTGAAGGGGGATGATGGCTCTGCCAGGCTGATGTGAATTCTCCTGTCCCTTTCCACGAGGCTCCCCGAAAGGCGTGGTCCTAATTTGTCATGTGCAAAAAGGGAGCATCCCATCCGGGGCGTTTTGCCTTTTCTGCTGATGCATGGGTTATTTTTATTTTTATTTTTCGCCTTGCCTCTGTTCTTGTGAATCCACTGCTGACACAGGTGCCAGACTGACTGCCCCAGAGGTCACCGCCCTCCCTCTATCCCCAAAGCAGTCGGGGTTTGGGCTGTTTCACATCTGAACTGCTCCCTCTCATCTGGCCGTTGACTTAAGACAGTCAGGCTAGATCAGGAAGGGACCATAGAGTCACCTAGTACAGAACTCTTATTTGACAGATGAGGAAACTGAGTCCCAGGGATGATCAGTGACTTGTCTGATTAAAGCTGTTAGTAAATTCCAGAACCAGTATTTAAATTTAGGTCCTTTGCCTCCATAGCTTCCGCCTTTCCACAGATCCACACTGAGCCCAACCCCTTTGGGAGAAGTCATCTTCAGAGGGTAATGAAGAAGTTAGGTACCCTCAGGAAAGACTGGGTTACTTCCCCAGTCCGCCCCTACTAGACCACTGAGTCTTAGCTCCCATATTCACAGACTCTCCTGTCTTCTAAAAACTGAAAATGGCATAGGTTTGCCCAATGCCCCCCCCCCTCACATAAGCCCGAGTGCTTGAGTTTTATTCTCCTGTGTAGCAAACAATGTTGAATATTGGGGTTGCAACCTTAGAGGTCATCCAGACAAATGCCTTCATTTTAAATGAGAAAAGAGATCAGATAACACATTCTAAAAAGGGGAAGAGATATTATGTCCAAGAATGACCTATCTTAGAAAACCAAGTATAATCCCACAGGGAAAAGAAATCTACCTTAAGCAAAGTAGAGGAAACTAAGACCCAAGGAGGATAATTTACCTTTTTCGTGTTTTTTCTCCACCTTTAATTTTTTTTTTTGTTTACTGAACTTAGAACATTTCCACATTGGTAGCCAAACCCCAAAGTGATAACGTCCTCTCTTTCTCCTTCCAGATCCCTCATAGAGGGCTTTAAGTTTTGCAGAGCATTTTAGCAACATTATCTCATTTTGTCCCCATAACAACACCAAGAAGTAGATATTATTGTTGTTATCATGCCCATTCAACAGATGAGCAAACTGAGGTAAATGGAGACTTGAGCAAAGTCTTACACTTAGTAGGTGTCTAAAACTAGATTTGAACTCAGATCTTTCTGACTACACATCCTGGGCTCTATCCATTAAAATGCACAGCTTCCTCATCCCAGCTCCTCCAGTCTTACCCATAATAATTTCTAGACCTTTCATCAAAAATACTTACCAGTCATCTATTCTGTTAAAAAATCCTTTTTTCCCCTCTGTAGAATTATGCTCGACTTTGAAGTTTTGGTTATTTTTGTCCATTTGACTTTCCTATTCCTATTCCTAACTCTCCTCCCATGTTGGGAAGAAGCTCCTAGGTCTTGTATGACCTTGATAATGGTTCTTTGGTACTTGAGCTACTTTCTTTATGCTTCTAGATTTTTTTCTTTTATATAGATAAATGTCTATGACATTCTTGAGACTTTTTGCATTTTTTTTTAGGCGGTGATTGGTAGGTTCTTTCTTTCTTCACTTTGCCCTCTGACTCTCATGGAGCTGGATGATTTTCATGTAAAATTTATTTAATTATATATCCAAGAATCTTTTTTGTTTGTTTGTTGTGTTTTGATTTAATCATAGTTTTAAGGGAGTCTAATATGCTTAAACTGAATTGTTTTTCAAGTCATTTTAAAACGTTCCTTCTAGTTTTCAAATAATTTTATTCTAAGATGCTTTGCTGTATTATTGTCATTTGTTTCTGTTTGTTCTGAACCTCTTGGATTTAGTTTCTTCAGTAAAGTTTAATAGTTTCATTTCTAAGCTATTCCTTCTGCCATACCCCCACTCCATGATTTTTCGTTTCTTTTTTTTTTAATTGTTTCATTTCTTCCAGGTATTCATTTAGGTCTTTGGGAAAATCTTTTTTTTTTTTTCTTTGAGTCTTGTTTTATGGTTGTTATTTAGGTACCTTCTCTTCTAGCTGGATGTTTGACCACATCTGCATCCTGATTTGTGCCATCTTTGATTTATTCATGTCTCCTGCTTTTATGCCTGAATTTGAGCTTTGTGACAGGGGTGATGCTTTTGTGTGCGATGGTCATCCCTTATTGTTCTCACTCTAGACTGCTTGGATTCTTGCACCTATGAAACCTCCATCCACTCATGAGAAATGCACCTCCTCTGAATGCCTTAGATCTTTGCTTGGCCATTGAGGTTGGGCCATTGCATTGCACAAGGCCACATCGGTAGCGACTTGGTGGTGATCCAGATTTCGAGCCCAGGTCCCCTGGGTGTGTGTTTGTTCCAGGCTGACTTTAAGCACTAGAATCTAGTTACTCCTTTTAAGGTGTTCTGTGCCAGCTGTTATGTTTGTACATCCTCTCTTCAATGTGAAGACCTTCTCTTGCCTCTACCTACCCATGCTGGGTGTCTTAGGGCTCTGGACATTTCCTAGAGCCTCTTTCTAATGTGGATTTTCCCATCCTGGTGTCTTTCAGGTCGCTGTGCCCGCTGTGGTGAGAATGTTGTTGGTGAAGGCACTGGCTGTACTGCCATGGACCAGGTCTTCCACGTGGATTGCTTCACCTGTGTCATCTGCAGCACCAAGCTCCGTGGGCAGCCCTTCTATGCTGTTGAGAAGAAGGCCTACTGTGAGCCCTGCTACATAGTAAGTGCTTGGACCCCTTCCCTATCTCGTGGCCCCTACCCTAAAGAAAGGGTCAGCATCTTATTCTAACCCTACTCATCAACTTGTTGAAGCTCTGCTTGTGTCAGGACATGATTGTGCTTCATTTGATATTTCAACAAGATGTGGCTTCAGCCCACAATGACAAGGCAGGGCTGAAATCCTCCAACCTCCTCATTCCTCCTCAGGCCCCAGATCAGCCTTTATATACGAAGACCTGATCAGCTCATTCCCCACCATCCCATTTTACTCATACACTGCAGAGTTCAGTCTATGGTTCATTGCAGGCCCTTTACAAACGCTAGGTGACTAACTTGTCCAGGGAAACATGGTCCTCGTCTTACCCCCACTAGGTGTTCGTGTGGAAAGAATTAAGCAACAACAACAACAAATGCAGTTAGGAGATACCTGGGTTCTTCTCTGAGCTCCGTCTCTTGCTAGCTGTGTGATCATAGGCTAGAGGATTGACCTTTCTGAGCTCCACTTTCTTCATCTGCATAATGGGGATAAAAAAAAAATACTTGCTTCGTCTACCTTACGAGTTCAAATTAAATTATGTATCCAAGTCTCTTTGCAATTCTTGAAGAATTACATACATAGCCATCATTGTTAATCTAAGTGACACAGTGGTGCGGTGGTGGCAGCGGGGGCGGGGTGGGGATCCTGTAATGAAGAGAAGCGTTTCGGTTCTGGAGACAGAGCGCCTGGGTTCTAACCATACCTGCCCCATGCAGTACCTGTGTCACCTTGGACCAGTTACTTGACCTCTCCAGGCCTCAGTTAACTTGTCTGTAAAAGGACAGAGCTGGACCAGATGGTCTTTGAGGTTCTTCCTAACTCTGGGACCATGATCCAATGAAAGTCCAAACAGCAAAGCCATGCATTTTTTTTTAACCATATCACTTAATCAGTAGTTATCAGGTTACAGAATTGTAACCCTAGAATGTCTGAGATCAAAGGGACTTTTGAGATGAGAGAGCCAAAGGATCATGCACCTAGAACTGGAAGAAATTAGAGGTAATACAGGCAAACCTCTGCATTATACGGATGAGGAAACTGAAGCCCACGAGAGAAGATCCTCTCCCCCCGAGGAAGCACTTTGTATTTTGGGACAACTCCAATGACTAGGAATTGGAGATGTCCTGCCACTTCTCAAAGGACAAGTGACAAAGCCAGGAGCGGCCAGCAGGCCTCCTCTCCACTGTGGGCCCTTTTTGACTCATTCAAACTGTTGGGCTTCTCAAAACTTGCCTGTTTCTGTGACACAGCATGTCTGGTCTCATCTAATGGATTTTTTCCTACTAATCCTTCATTATAGCTCACAGTAAAAATAAATTAATACCAATATTCTCTGAGTTAATCACTGTTTACTTTAAAAAGCAAATACAACATGCTTTCCAATAGCCTGTTTTAGCATTTCAGAAGTATCATTCTAATTCTTTATCATGGGTTAACCAAACTTACTATTTCTTGGTGGAATAGATTTCGAATTAATGGCATTTTCTTAATCTATTTGCCTTTACATAACTGATCAGTTCTGTGGACCTGAATGTTGCTGTTGCTCTGTTTTAATTTTTTTTTTTTTTTATGTAGTCATGGCATGGGGTGGGAGGCAAGGCAAGAAAAGATGGGTTTTGTGGTCGTGGGTTCAGATTTAGTTTTTCCCACTTATGTGACTTAGGTCAACTTACTTTTTCTTTATGTGTCTCAGGCATGTCTCTGAGATCTGGGTACTAAGTGATAGGTGGGTTTTGATTTGATTTCATGTTGTTTAGTGAAATCCCAGATCAATGATATCTTGATGGAATCATGTCTAAGGTTCCTCAGGTGCTGCTAAGGTATGGCGGCCTCGTCTGCCTGGAGTTGCAGTGGTAGAGTTTGAAGACTTGAATTCAAATCCTGAGTTTTGTATGACGGAGATGACCTTGGCCAAGTCAGGCTTTCATTTTCTCTGCACCCTGAAGGTCCCATCTGGGCCTAAGTCCTGCATTCTGGAAATTGCCCAATCAGCCACCCTCTTAGGCTTCTTGTGTCTGTTTTCAGAAAGGCTCTTTCATCCTCCTGCCTCATCATTGGGTCCCTTGGCTATCTCTGTCATTGATTGGCACTGTCCCTACCAGCACTGGATTCTCCAATGTTGTTTCTAGTCTAGAAGGAGGTGCTTGAGCTGAGTTTTAGAGTCAGGAAGACCTAACTTTGAATCCTCACTCCAATATTCTGAAGGTACAAATTCTAAGAGGTAGTGAAGAAAAGCAACTTCATTCCCAAAAGAGAGCAAGAAGTTGAACAACAGCATGGTGACTAGAGACGACATGTTACTCCACAAGATTGGCAGGCCAGTTTGCCTGGAATATAGAGTTCTCAAAAGGGAATAATGATTGCTAAGCCTGGAAAGCAGGACTGGAGCCAAGTTGTAGAGGCCTTTCAAAGCCAAACAGAAGAGTCACCTGGCATTTTGTTCTAGAGTTGATAGGGAGCCATTAGAGATTTTTGAGTCAGGAGGTAATGTCTACTTTTGCAGTTGTAATGAAGTTTTCCCTTTACAAAAATACTACCATACCCATGTATATTATAAAGTGTGTGCATATGAATAAGGTTGTAGTTGTTGTAATTCTAAAGTGTGTATTTATGGTTAAGATTATAGTTGTTGTAGTTGTGTATGTGTGTACATATATATTCACGAGCAATGTTGAAGACTAAATTGAGTAGATAGAACAGTGAATTCGGAGTTAGGAAGACCTGGGTGGAAATCTCACCTCAACAGCTTATTAGCTTTGTGACCATAAAGAGTTCATTTCCCCTCTAGACTTCTGTTTCCTCAGTTATAAAATAAGAAAGTTGAACTCTGTGGCCTTTGAGTTTCCTTCCAGCTCTAATCCTAAGATCTGGAGGTTCTGTATCTGTGATCCCCTGGATAGATAGAGCTCCACCCATCTCCTCCATAAACGTGAGCTAAGATCCCTGGGTCTTTAGTAGAGATGCCTCATTCACATATTCACCATCTCTTCCATTGTTATTTTCCATACCTGAAATGTGCTGACGTCCAGAAGAAATCAGGGACATCTGGGAAGTATCTATTCCTAAGAACTTGAAAAGCCCAATAGCTACAGGTGAAATGAGTTCTCCTTGTTTGGCGGTATCCCTTGCTCCATCAGAGCTTTGATGGAGTTCCTAATGGAAGCAGAGGAGCTCCAAGTATCCCTAGAGCAATGGAGTTGAATTGTCATGAGAATTCAGTTAAGTTTTGCTAAGAGGCCCTCAAAAATATTTATTCATGAAGTTTAGCTCAATACTTGGAGTTGAAATGACGCTACTTGGGTTTGGATTTTCATCAGTTTGCTGGCATCTGGATGATGTTTTTTCAGAGGTTGCCCCATATTTCTCTCTGCAAATGCACAATTGATTAACATGTCACTGGGGATGGAAGAAGCCAATGAGTCTCATGAGAAGCTGAGCTCAGGATCTAACTGCCTTGCAGGCTAATCTGTTTGAACCAAATTGCCAACACTAGAATCATCCAATGGAGAGCAGAAAGGGATCTTATCCCATCCCCTTTGTTGTATAATGAGAAACTGGCACCTAGAAAGAAGAAATTGCTCGGCCTCACCTAGGGGTTAAGTGGCACCACCAGCATCTTGGCCCTGTTTCTCTGACATCAGTTCCAGAATTCATTCCATGACATGATGTTGCAGAGACTGTATCCACCAAAAGAATTTTCAGGAAGGGATAAAATATTACCTTTGAGCCACTTTCTGTAAATTAGACCCACTCTCCTATTGGTTCTGGAGCAGCCTTAACATGAATGTCATTGAGGACATTTTCCCTTCCGTTCAGTATCTTTGGTACTCATCTCTTGGTTTGGGTCAGACCCCATGGAGACTGGAAAAAATACAGAAATAATTGAATGGCCTACTGTTCTTATGGTCAATTCATGGCTCCAAAGAATTTTCAAACCAATGGTAGACATGATATAATTGCCATTCCCATTATCTGTTCTTTACCCAAGTCCTCACTCACAGCACATCTTGGTTTAGAGGTGGCAGCGAGCTCTTGAGGGCTGTGCACTGGGACACAAGCTATATCTTGGATCTGGTTAAGCTGGAAATATTTCACAAATGTGTGCCAGTGTCTGGGAAAGAGCTTGGTGAATTTTGCAAAGTCCATCACTGGGGGGGGCTCAGTCTAGGAGCATCTTCAGCCCCAATAACCCTCAGATTCCATCACTTACCAAAAAAAAAATTCAATCCTTATTAGTGGGTGGAAGACTCACAACACCACCCACTTCTCAGGGTCATTGTGATGATCTAATGAAATCATATTTGTAAATTTGTAAAGCACTTAGCACAGTGCCTGGCACATAGTAGGTGGTTACTTAGTGCTTCATAAAAGCAAATCTATGTCCTATCTATAACTTGAACTTGGATCTGAAGTATTGTCTTTTTCTATAAATGGGCAAGAGTTTGAATTTACCTTTCCGCATTACACAAAATAATGTTTTGCATAGAGTACTGGCCTTGTAGTCAAGAAGAGCTAGGTTCAAACCCCTCCTCAGACATTGATCAGCTGTGTAAACCTGGGCGGCCTCTTGGCTCCAATGTGTTCTTCTGTAAAACTAAAAAGCTGAACACATTGATCTCTAAGATATCTTGAAGCTTAAAATCTCTGATCTTATGATGGCCCTGAGACAGTGTGAAGACTGTCTAAAGGCTCTGAGGTTCATTCCAAGCTAGGTCGTCGATTGGTCAATAAGGATTTTTTATGCACCTGCTGAAGATATCAAGATAAAAATGAGATGCTTCCCTACCCACATGTCGTTTACATTCTATTGGAAGAGATAACATGTACATTTACAGTTGATTTTAATGAATCAAAACATGAATTAAAAGTGTTGGAGGGGGAAGCACCAAGAGGATGAAGAAGGGCTTCAAGCAGAATATGGTGCTCCCATGAGTCTTGAAGGCAACCGTGCAAGGCCAGTCAGCTGTGGTTCAGCCAGCAGTGCCTGAGATCTAATCCCTCCCCAATCATTTTCCCCATCATCTCTCCCTGCTCACACAGAGCAGTCTGGAGCCCAAGATTTTTCATTATGGTTAAAGCCTAAGTGATTACTTTGCTTCTGAAAATAGAACATTAATTTCCCAGGTGTCTGAAGAGGAAGGTAACTTGGCTAAAAGCATTAGCAGGAAACATGTCCGTGTTCTTTTGAACCCTAATATCAACAAAGGGCTCCAGTTAAAAGCATTCAAAACTTTGAGACCATGGTAAGTGGTTGAGTTTGGTACTTAGGCAACAAAAAAATGTTCTCTCATGTACTTTGCTCTTCCTAATAAAGTGTTCCAAGAGCAATTATGACTGAGATATTAAGTGGGTGGGAGGAACAGAGACAGGATAAGAACTCACCCACTACCCAGTATACTCACCTCACACTCCCTCTCCTGTTTCATGAACAGAGAGACTTCAACTTGGTCAGTCACTCTTTTTCCCCTGGTGCCAACACTGTTCCCCGTAGTCCTCCAGCACTGATTTATATTGGAAGAAGATGAGAGGCCCTAGTACCATATTGGTTTCTACACCTAATGAAATTAATCCCCACAGCAGGATGAGGGGAGGAGGATGGCACCCATCCTCAAAACAAGGATAGTTTGGGGTCTTCCTGTGTCACAAGGATATAGTCATGTATCATATCTTATGTTAATGAGTCAGCAGGATACACTGCATTTAAAATTCCTAGGCCCAGTTAGTTTAGAAGTCTCTTTTTAGGTCAAGTTGACAGAAAGCTCATATTTTAGGGTTTGAGCTTTCCTGAGGCATCCCTAGGCTACTCTCCCCAGGATGAATCTGTGGTTGAAATGCAAAACTAGGGATTTAATGTACTCTCTATATACATCCAAAGGGCCACTTGGCATAGTGGATAAAAAGCTGGCCTTACAATTAGGAAAAAAGTTGGGTACAAGATCTGACTCTGACATCTACTGGCTAAGAAGTTCTGGGACAGAGATTTAATGTCCCAGAACCCCAAAGCTAGAATTGGGAGCAAAAGGCCTGTACAGCTTGGTACAGCTGATCAATGTCTGAGGAGGGGTTTAGGTACAAGATCTGACTCTGACATCTACTGGCTAAGAAATTCTGGGACAGAGATTTAATGTCCCAGAACCCCAAAGCTAGAATTGGGAGCAAAAGGCCTGTACAGCATGCCTCTTCCTCCATTATCTCCAGTGGGTAGTAAGGAGGTGTTTCAATCCATCGTCAGGTATGGTAGTGTTTTCTTTCTGATCTGGGTGGACTAGGTGGCCACTGAAGTTTCTTCAGATATTTAAATGATCTGACGATATGGCCTTAGCAGCATTGCCATTGTCTAAAAAACTGGTTATTACTTGATGAGAATGTAAAGATGAGAATTTGGGCTCTTATTCCAGCTGGACTAGAGAACTTCAGGGCACAGACACCCCTGTTTTTCCTATCGAGGATAATTGGCTCCAAAGAGCTACATGAATTTGGAATAAAAACTGTTTTGAAAAACACTTCTCCCATTAACGAGTATTCTGATTATGACTTGTAATTATAAAGTGTCTTCATGGGCTCCAAGGCGTTTCGAGACCCACTGACAATGTATTGATCATGAGCCCTGTCTCTAGATGGCACCTTTCTTTCAATTAGCTCAAAGCATTTTATGGATTTTAGCACCTCAAGTCTCCCGGCAACAGGCAAGATTGGCAGGAAGAGGGCATCATTATCCCCATTTACAGGTGGGAAAAGGGGAAACATGGGACAGGGGCAAGAGCTGCCCACTAAAACCAAGACAGAGAGAGACAGAAGAAAAACATAGCGCTATCTCACCTACTTAGGTTAACACAATTGACACTGAGAGAAGAAAATTAGTCTGGAAATGGAAGGGACCTTAGAAATAATGTCATTTCTCAGATGAGGAAACCGAGGCCCAAAGAGGTAAGGTGAAATTTACAGTATCACCTAGCTATTTGTTGGTGAAACTTTAACTACAACCTGTGTCCTGAGCTCTTCTAAAAGTATTGAGTCGCTTTGTATTTGTATCCCCAGAGCTTAGCACAGTTCCTGGCACATAATACATGTTTAATAAATGTTGATTGAATTGTATTGAAAGAAGGATACTTAAATATATGTTTTACTATGATGTCATATGTATGAGCAGAGGGTCACCAAGTCCAACCCTTCTGGGAAGATGAAGCTTCTTCAGCCCTGTCCATCTGCATTGTCAAGGTGTCCTAAGGTCCTCTGGGACTCAGTACCATCCTTGATATTACATCTCCCGACGCTCTCTCTCTCACCTGCTGCTGAATTCTGAGTTCCTCTAGGTCTTGCCATGGGCTCTGATGCCACACCAATGAAGGCTTTTGGACTTTTGCATTATCTCTACAACTAAATCATTTTATGTGTTATTTCCCCCAAACAGAGTGAAAACTCTGGGGCAGCTTATTTTCCTTACTGTTCTGTTTGTATCCCTAGTGTATTTTTCACACAGAGAGTAGGTGGTGCCATAGTGCACAGAGCACCAGATCTAGAGACAGGAAGACCTGAGTTCAAATCCAGTCTCAGACTCTTACTAGCTATGACCCTGGGCAAGTCACTTTACCCTGTTTGTCTCAGTTTTCTCATCTGTAAAATGAACTGGAGAAGAAAACAGCAAACCACTCCAGTATCTTGGCCAAGAAACCTCAATTGGATTCATGAAGAGTAGCACAGGACTGAAAAGGGCTGAACACCAAATGCTTAATAAGTGATTTTCATTAATTTTTTTCATTCATTTTTCATTCACTGAGGCTCTCTCATCAGGAGATTCAAAGAAACCCAATCCCTCGATAATCCAATAAAGGGGAAGGAAGTTGTATGACTGACAATTTGGAATCTATTACAGATTCCAAAGACATTTAAATGAATATCCCTCAGAGGGGGCTGAAGAGGCATGTGGGGAGGGTGAGCACCTGCAATGACTTTCCAACATTTTTGGAGTTACCAAAAACCAGAATAATGAATATCACTAAAGCAAAGAATGATGGGAAAAGAAGATTCATTCTGATGTCCAGAGCAAGGAATAGCTTAGGGACAGCCTGTGTATCCAATGAGGTCGGGAGAAAGTGAGGAAACTGAAAACATGAGTGTTTGAGCCTGTGACAAAACTTCATAATAAATAAGACTCTCCCAGCTAAATAGCTATGAATGGACTGTGATCTAGATCATCGAAGGGAGTGACCTCATCGTTGTTATGGATGAGACGAGAGATCCATTGGGCTATTGATTTATCGACCCGTTAGAGTACTGAAGGATTGAAAAAAAATTTACATTGGACAGACTAGAAAAAATGACCTTATTTGCCCAGACTCCGTCCAGTGGAGATGGATGGTTGAGAGTTGCCAGGTCCTGGAACTTCATGCTTGAACCTCCCTCCTGCCCTGGTTGGGTGGTTTTAAATCAAGCATGAACTCACTGCTCTGCCTCTGGAAGCATTTCAACATCAGGCCACTGTAATAATGGTTTAAGATTATTTAATCCCATTACTTATACACTTCATTAGGCTGAGTGAATTGTTGGCGGGGATTCAGTAAACTTCCTGCTCTTGAGATAAAGGAAATGAAAGAAAATCGGGACCAGAGTCTGTTCTTCATTTTCTTTAATACTTGTCTTCTATCGTTTTAAGGCTAAAGGAATGATAATTGCCCCCTGCCTGCAATATAACATGTAATCTCCTCTAGCAGGTTCTTCTGTTTAGTCCTGTACACACTTGGATGGGAAACCAACTGAAACCTGATTTTTTCAGACAACGAGGAACACACACACACACACACACACACACACACACACACAGATTGTTGTTGGGTAGAGAGAGAGGGAGGAGGAGAAGCATTCCTTTAACTGTCTGGTCTGTGGTGAAAATACCAACAAAAACACAGCTTGAGAAGGAATTATATGCCCCAAGACAAGAGGCTATTCCTTGGCTATTTATGTCACATTTGGTCTCTTAGAAATGGTGCCATTGTTAAAAACCAAGGAGGAACAATATAGATCCTCATTCATATAAAAGACCATAGGGTCTGGAGTTCTACCTGAATGACTTCGGTACAGGGAGGCTGAAGGTTTATTCTCTGAGTGAAGACCCTTGACACATAGAAAGGTAATGAATTTGTGGGAGTCAGAACAAAGGTACTGTGGAATTGGTTACCTGGAGTTATAATTAGCTTTTTTGTTTTATGAAATCTTTATTAATCTATCACTTACATTTCCCAATGTCTCTGTCATTCATCCATTCCCATAGAGACATCCCTTATAATAAAAAAGCAAACAGGGAATGGAAAACAAAACAATTTAGCAAAATAAACATCATATTGGAAGTCTGACATTATCAGTAGTGGTACGTCTCTACAAAGACCAAAGGGACTTAACTTCTCATGTCTCTTCTTAGGAGCCATGCTGGTTTGTCATAATTTCCAAGCATTCAATTTCATTTGTTTTTCTTTACTATTTGTAAAGTCAAGAAGCCAACAAACATTTATTAAGGACCTACTGTGTCTCAAGTACTTTGCTAAGCACTAGAGATCTAAAGAAAGTCAAATAAACAAAATCAATCCCTGCTCTCAAGGAGATCAGACAAATGGAGGAGACTACATGGAAATAAAAAGACATATATGCATATATGTATACATATGTGTATACATACATGTGTTTGTGTGTATGTATGTAATATTCTTAGAAGGAAGCTACTTGAATTAAAAAGAAGCACTAGAAACGGTTTCTTATAGAAGATTGTGCTTTAGCTGAGATTTGAAGAAAGCCAGGGAAGCCAAAATGTGGAAATGAGTGGAAGAAGAGTGTTCCAGGAATGAAGAGAGAGACAGCTAGTAAAAATGTCCAGATTTGGGAGATGGAGGAGCATGTACCCAGAGCAGAAAGGAGCCCGGTGTCCTAGTATCACAGAGTACATGGAGACAGGTAAGGTATGAGGAGACTAGAAGGTAGGAAGGGGCCAGATTATAAAAGTCTTTAAACCCAAATAGAAGATTTTATTTTAATGCTAGCTAACCTTTATACAGCACCTACTATGTGCCAGGCACTCCACTAAGCACTTTAGAATTATTATTTCATTTGATCCTCATGACAACCCTCAGAGGTAAATGCTATTATCTCGGTCAAAATAAGGAGCACTGGAGTTTAGTGAATAATCACATTTATTATCATCATCATTATGATCTCATTTTCATCTTTTTCAATGGGATTCAGATAAGAAGGGTCCTGTAACAAGTTAGAGGTGGGGAATGAGCATATTTATAATGCCTACTATGTGCCAAGCATTGTACTATATCCTTTTACAAATATTACCTTGTTTGATCCTCACAACAACCCTATAAAGTGGAGTTTCACTGTTCTTATCTCCATTTCATAGTTGGGAGAATTGAGGCAAACAGAAGTTAAGTGACTTGCCCAGAGTCAGACAGCTAGTGTCTGAGGCAGATCTGAAATAAGGTCTTTCTGATTCTCGACCTGGCACTCTGTCTACTGTGCCACCGAGCTACCTAATATTTAATTTATCAGTAATAATCTCAACTCATATGTACATGTCTATATCTCCATATACATTTATATATAAAACCTTAAAATTGAGAAAACACTTGGCATGCTCTGTCTCATCTGATGCTGCGAATAGCCTGGTGAAGTCGGTGCTAATATTATCATCCTTGTTAACTTAGGAGGGAACTGAGTCTGAGTGAAGATAAGTGATTTTCCCAGTGTCCCACAGAAAGGATAACCAAGGGAGGATTCAAACCCAGGGTTCCCCGCCTCCAAATCCAAGTCTCTAGCCCCAGTCATGGTACCGTTTGCCTGCTGGCGGGCAGGCAATCTGGGACATGGGGCGAGTTCAGATGGGAGGAGCGGTTTGTCTGAGTGCTTGAGCTCGGAAGACTCCATTAAGACTGCTCCAATCTTGCCCATTGTCGTCTCCATTCTGCTCAAGGGAAGGTACAGTGAATAAATAGATAAAGGTGGCTGCTGCGTTTTTAAAAAACTGGACCAATTGGCTCTCAAGGAAGGCAACCTTTTAGAAATTGGCCCTGTTGTGCTTTTTAACCTTAAGGGTGCCATTTGTTCATTCCCAAGCCCTGGGTGGAAGAGCCGAACAGGACTCTAGACATCATCTAATCCAAACCCCTTACTGTGAAGAGGAGAAAACAGAGATCTAGACAGGGTCAGTGAAGTTATATATGGTCATGTTGCAGAGCTAGCCTTCTGACCTAAAGCTTCTTGCTTTAAATCCTAGGCTTCTTCTACTAAATAAGCCTCTCCCCATTAATCAGCATAAGCCCTCTAAGATGGAGAATGCCCCTCACATGAACCTTGTCACCTGTTCCTCAGTCCTTGTGATGTACAAGGAGTCTCAAGGAACAATCTTCTCTTCTTCCATGTTGGGAAAACGAGGCACACATTGTGGGATTGACATTCTGGGTTAGCAGGCAAGCTGTGTCCACACTGGAAAGGATGTGCCTCTGCTCTTGACATCAGCTCAAAGGCCCAGCCCCCTGATGTGTTGATATGCAGCGCATGGGTCCAGTCATGTTGTGCCAATTATCCTAATGTATTCTTTGCTCACTGGCAATTGACTCTGGCTGTCCTTAGACCACAGCATCTGAATATCAACCTGCCTTTGGTCTGAGAGACGGGGGAGGGAAGCGAAGGGACCTTATAGCATAGAGGAAGAGACGGGAGGACAGTATCACTGCTGAACATAAGTAAGAGATTGAAAGAAAAGATATGAGATCTGGCACCCAGCTCCAGGATTGTCCCGAGTCCTCTGCTCAAGGTGAAGCAGACATGCTGGCCAGCCAGTTGTGATATGACAGTAGGCTGAGGAGCAGAGAGTTCTCTGATGTCCAGATGACTTTCAATTGGACATAGTGATTCTCTCCCTCCTACTTGAGTCCTCTGGGGAAGTCTGCACCCTTAAGAAGAAAGGGTGTGTGTGTGTGTGTGTGTGTGTGTGTGTGTGTGTGTGTGTGTGCGCGCGCGCGCATACCACATGCTCTTCAAGGATATCCAAGATGAAATCTGAATGTCTCATCCTTTCTTCCCAGAGTCCCAAGCTACATCAATCACTCTTCCTCCTGTCTAAGTCATTCCCTACTTCTGAGCTCATTTCCTCAGCTATAAAATGGAGGTAATGATGTTTATCACACATACCTCACAGGGCTCATGTAGAGATCAATTTTGATGAGGTATTTAAAGTTTCTGGTCACTATGAAGTGGTAGATCACTGTGGGTTGTTGGTATGGATTTTACTGCTTGCCATCTGCACAATTGGAATGAAGGTGCAGCTTGATAGATTATAGATCAAGAGGAGACTGAGAGATTTCTGTGGCCACTGCTTCCATTATGTAGGTGACCAAAGTCAGCCTCTGAGAGGCCATGGGATTTTCAGGGGATCACAGAAGTTGCAGTAGCAGGGACAGTAGCCGTAACAAGTCCCAGGGGCAAAGACTAAATTTAACCCTAGGGATTCTCCTGGCTTAGCAAGCACCAAAGAGGGCAGAAGACTTGTAGTTAGGAAGGCTTGAATTCAAATATGGCTTCTGACGCTTAAAAGCTGTGTGATGATGGCCATTGTGATTAAGAGGGAGCACGTGGAGAACTCCTGTTCATTTGTTTCAAAGGAAAAACAAACCAAATGATGGATTTAGGGAAATTCTATGGGACAATGAAGGGGGTAGTGGTCAGATCAAGATTGTTTGGCTGTCTTTTTTTTTAATTTAATTTATTTAATATATTTAGTTTTCAGCATTGATTTTCACAATGGTTTGAATTTCAAATTTTCTACCGTCTCCCCCACTCTAAGATGACATATATTCTGGTTACTCTGTTCCCCAGTCAGCCCTCCCTTCTGTCACCCCACTAACCTCCCATCCCCTTTTCCCTTCCTTTCTTGTAGGGCAAGATAAATTTCTATGCCCCATTGCCTGTGTATCTTATTTTCTAGTTGCATGCAAAAACTTTTTTTTTTGTTTTTGAACATCTGTTTTTAAAACTTTTAGTTCCAAATTCTCTCCCCTCTTCCCTTCCCACCCACCCTCCCTAAGAAGTCAAACAATTCAACACAGGCCACATGTACATCATTATGCATAACCCTTCCACAATACTCATGTGGTAAAAGACTAACTATATTTTGCTCCTTCCTATCCTAACCTATCTCCCTTTATCCAATTTTCTCCCTTGACCCTGTCCCTTTTCAAAAGTGTTTGTTTTTGATTACCTCTTCCCCCATCTGACCTCCCTTCTAACATTCTCGCTTTTTTTATCTCCTTCCTCCTTCTTTCCTGTGGGGTAAGATACCCAATTGAGTGTTTATGGTATTCCCTCCTCAGATTAAATCTGATGAAAACAAGATTCACTCATTCCCCCTCACCTGCCATCTCTTTTCTTCCTACAGATCTGCTTTTTCTTGCCACTTTTATGCGAGATAGTTTACCCCATTCTATCTCTCCCTTTCTCTGTCTTTCAATACATTCTTGTCTCATCCCTTAATTTGATTTTATTTCTTTTAGATATCATCCCTTCATCCTCAACTCACACTATGCTCTCTCTCTCACTCTCTCTCTCTCTCTCTCTCTCTCCCTCCATATATATATATATGTATGTGTACATATATGTGTGTGTGTGTGTGTATATATATACACACATGCATATTCCCTTCAGCTATCCTAATACTAAGGTCTCATGAATCGTACACATCATCTTTCCATGTAGGAATGTAAACAAAAAAGTTCAACTTTAGTAAGTCCCTTGCAGTTTCTTTTTCTTGTTCTTTTTCTTGATTACCTTTTCATGCTTCTCTTGATTCTTGTGTTTGCAAGTCAAATTTTC
>CM053626.1:6510860-6528782 GCA_028646595.1 Phalanger gymnotis | reverse complement strand
TGGCGTTCTCAAGCCCCGCCTCAATGACCAGAGACCATTGGTTCCCGAGCTGGCCCCTCCTAAGTCACCAATCCACACCCACACAGGTTTCACACCTGACAGGGACCTGGGCCTGGGGCTTAGCACTTAACAGCTGAAAGTACTTCCACTCAAAAGAAACAAAAGCCATGCTAATGAGACAATTTTGCTTAACAACACAATATCACATTGTCTTCCATTTTTTCATTCCTTTGGCTCTGTTTTAAAATATCTTGATTTCTCATCAAGTTACTATCTTCCACTTGCTCCAATCTAATTTGTAAGGCAGTATTTTCTTTAGTGGTCTTTTGGACCTCCTTTTCCATTTGCCTAATTCTGCCTTTCAAGGCACTCTTCTCCTCATTGGCTTTTTGGTGCTCTTTTGACATTTGGGTTAGTCTATGCGTTAATGTGTTATTTTCTTCAGTATTTATTTGGGTCTCCTTAAGCAAGTCATTGACTCGTTTTCATGATTTTCTTGCATCACTCACATTTCTCATCCTGATCTTTCCCCCTACTTCTCTTACTTGCTTTTCCAAATCTTTTTTGAACTCCTCCATGGCCTGAGCCCAATTCATATTTTTCTTGAAGCTTTTCATGAAGGCTTTTTGACTTTGTTGACTTCTTCTGGCTGTATGTTTTGATCTTATTTGTCACCAAAAAAAAAGAATCTAGAGTTTGAGTTTGAGTCTGAGTTTGTTTTCACTGCCTGTTCATGTTCCCAGCCAACTACTTCATCCTTGAATTTTTCAGCTGGGTATGACTGCTTGTAAAGTAAAGAGTACTTTGTCCTAAGCTTTAGGGTCCAAGTGCTGCTGTTTTCAAAGCTACTTCTCCTCCACCGTCACTGCAAGCTCTGTCACAGCAGTGCTTTTTCTCCCCCATGAACTGGCAACCAGGACGACAATCCAGATCCAAGCAGAGCACAGCAAGAGAAACTGCCTTTGTGCCCACAAAGCACTCCTTGCTTTCCTGCTCTGATCTGCTCCTAGACTCTTCCCACCATGTGAGCCACGGACTCTAGAAGCAGCTGATGCTGGAGCTCTGGAAGCAGCCTTAGGAGCTTCCTGCTGCTGCCACTGCCACCACTGCACCACCCCTGCACCACCTCTGCCACCCCCAGGGCTGGTGGCTGGACCACTCTGAACTCAATCCCGCAGTTTCCCACTAACCTGCTCTTTAGCGTTTGTGGGTTGAGAGGTCTGGTAACTGCTACAGCTCAATGACTCATAGCCATAAGACCTTTTCCCAGCTGGCTGAGTCCAGGTCTGGTGTCTCTTGGTACGGCACACTCTGGGCCGCGCTCCACTTCCTGCACCATGCGATAGACCCTTCCCAGCGACAATCCACGCTCTCCTGGGCTGGAGACCTGTTTCCCTCTGCTATTTCATGGGTTCCACAACTCTAGAATTTGTTCAGAGCCATTTTTAACAGGTGTTTGGAGGAATTTGTGGGAGACTTTAAGCAAATCCCTGCTTTCCAGCTGTCATGTTGATTCCGCCCCGACCCTAGGCACATCTTAACCCTGTTTGCCCTGTTTCCTCATCTATAAAATGAGCTGGAGAAGAAAATGGCAAACTGCTCCATTGTCTTTGCCAAGAAAACCCAAAATGGCGTCACAGAGAGTCAGATATGACTAACAATAACAAAGTGCATTGTTGATGGAGTTGTGAACTTCTCCAACTATTCTGGAGAACAGTTTGGAACTATACTAAAAGGGTTATACAGCCGTGCATGCCATTTGACCCAGCAATACCACTACTAGGTCTGTATCCCAAAGAGATCATTTCGTTGTTGTTGTTCGTCCTTCCTTTTTTAAAGGGGACTAATGACATCACAGGATGATGTCTCGATTTGACAGTAAATCCAATTTAAATGAGATAGAGTTGAGCAAAGTTGTCAACCTCACACTCTCTTCTGAGTCATTGAAGTCCGGGGGCCTGACAAAAATCAAAATGACTTGCCATGGCCGCAATGGCCTGGGATGCCGAGGACGACCTTGGTGTCTTCAATGACTGACCGAGTTTTAAATGCTCCGCAGCGCTTCTCGTCAACCCGTTCCACAAGGGAAAATCTTTCCATGTTTGGGATAGATATCTACCTAATCACTGACAGATTTGAGGCCTTATAGGCTACCCTCCATCTGACCTGGTCCGTCCGCCGAGACATTTACTGGGGCATGACCGTTACACATGCCTCAGCTTCTGTGCAGCGACAGCTAAGAGTTGAATAAATCATGTGGACACGAAAGGTGGGTGATCAGCCCTGGAAATCTCAGCAAGCCCTCAAACCAGAGCTGTTAGTCCTCCTAAACACCCCATTCACCCCAAAGAGATCAAAGAATAAATGATGCATTTGTACAAAAATATTTATGGCAGCTCCTTTTGTAGTGGCAAAGAATTGAACGTTGAGGGGATGATCATCAGTTAGGGAATGGCTGAACAGGTTGTGGTATATGATTGTGTTGGAATATTATTGTGCTATAAGTAATGACAAGCAGAATGGTTATAGAAAACCTGGGAAGATTGATATGAACTCATGCAAAGTGAAGTGAGTAGAACCAGGAAAAAATTGTACACAGGAACAGCAATATTTTAAGTATAACCAACTGTGAAAGACTTAGCTGCTGATTGAGATGATGACCTAAGACAATTTCAAAGGACCTATGATGAAAAATGCTTTCCACCTCCAGAAAGAGAACTGCTGAACTCTTAGTGCAGATTGAAACATATTTTTTAAACTTTATTTTTATTGTTTTATTTTGTAAAATGTCTAATATGGGAAGATGTTTTTCATGACTTCACATGTATAGTTGATATCAAATTGCTTGCTCTCTCCGTTGGGGGTACATACAAGAGAAAGAAAAAGAATTTGGAACTCAAAATAAGATTGTTATTTTTTACATATAATTAGGAAATATTTCACAAAATAAAAATAATTTAAAAGAAAAAATAAAACACCATGAAAATTCAGTTAGCTCTATCTCCATTTTTTCACCTGAGGCATTACTGACCCAAAGAAAGAATTGTGAAAACATATTATTATTTCCATCCTGCTAGTGCCACTTTGTCAAAAAAAAAAAAATGACCCATTTCAATCTGTGATTTTCCATTGGATGAGAATCTTTCTCTTCCTTCTCGTCATACATGCTTGTTGTCCATTTCCTCCTGGGTTCTTCCCCTCAGAGGATCCACCCAGTGCAGTGGAAGTACCTTTCTGCCTTTAATGGCCTGGCAACATCAGCACATGTCAGGGGGCCCCTCTGTTGTTTCCCCTTGCTTTTCAAGTATCCCATGTCCTTTCCTAGTCATTCATCTCCTGGATGACATCTTTCATACCACTTGTGCCTTGTCAGTCACTCCTGGTCACTGGCTTCTCACCTAGCCACCTAGAAGGTATCTTTCCATTGGCCTTTGAATTATTTGAAATGTAATTCTTCCCAGATTTTGATGTTCCATGATTTGCTGCCATGCAGTGCCCCTAGGGACCCTGGATTAAAAGAGGCAATGAAGTCTAGTGAAAAGATCAATGGACTGGAATCTTGGCTGTAAGGCAGAGTAGTTGTGACCCCATGGACAAGTCACACAGACTTTCTAAACCTCAGTTGTCTTATTTCTTTCTAATGGATTGTAACATTTGAAACCACCTCTCAAATAAAGTTGGCACGAGTAACACCATTGTGAAACTGTAAGGAGTTATGGAAATTCAGATCCTCATTACGCTTTTCTCACCTTTTTGGATAGGGATGAGGTCATAACATTTCTGGGACCAATTATCCTTCTATTATTATTATACATTTCTGTTCCAATGGAAATGGGAACCATTAATCTATACACAGGGATTCTTGTGGGTCACATAGTGACTTAGTCTAGAAGTGTAATGTTATCTCTGTATAATCAGATTTTTATTTATTTTGTTAAGATTTGGGCTACATTTAGGAGGGTCATGGGCCATGGCTTTGATGCCTGCCCTAGGTAACTCTGAGATTTGAAATGGTACATCACATATCTACTGGCATTGCTAGAGAGGTTTCGTCATCTAGATGGTGTATCGATGCTTAGCACTGTCCCTGGCACGTAGTAGGTGCTTAATAAATATTTAAATTATTAGTGTCATTAGTGGCTGGAGTTCCCTATGTTGAGGAAATAGCCAAGCCAGTCTTCATCCTAATTAATGCTTTACTTTTTGTTGTACAAATGCGTTTAAAAAAAAAACAACTTCAATATTGATTTTCCTGGCTGAGTAAAAAAGAATAGAATGTCACTTCATCCTCTTGAGGCTCATTCAAAGCCTCCTCAGAACAGCCTCTCAGAACAATGGCAAAGTCATGCCCCCCATCTTTTCCCTGGTGATGTGGATCTCCTTTTCTAGGTCTCTCTCCGTTAAAAGCTTTTAAATCCACGTAGTCGGGAGATTATGAGCATCGGTCTAGCGGAATTTGTCAAGATGCTATTCTTAAAATTTTAATGGATGAGTATCATGCCCAGGGGCTTATGGGCAGCATTTTGGTCTGTGATAATTGTCTTATCTTGGCATAGTTTTCTGGTTGAGTTCTTCAGGATGTGTGGAGGTCTATATTTGTAGTACGGGGATTTGTCACCTGTCAGCCTATGAAAGACAATGAGCTTTGGGTATAGAATTCCAGTCAGTAGGTCATACCTCACTAGCTCATACACATTTACAACTTACAGTGCTGGGTTGCATGATTTCTACACTCTCCTTGCTCTAGCTACATTGATCTCTCAATCCAGGCTCCTAAAGGATAGCTCTTCTCCAATTTCTCTTGGTAATGATAAGCCCCTTAATTGCCACCATAAACACCATCATTTCCACAAACAAAGCTGCAGGTCTCAGCCAGTCGCTCCATGTGTCTTTGTCCATCTTTCGTTGGCTGAGCTGGTGTGGATGTTGCCCATGGACACCTTTTGGATTCCACTGTTCGGTGCAATTGCTCAGGCTCTGTCTTGAGTTAAGCCACTTGTGTTTATATGGGACTGGTGAAATGCTGTTTCCCTGTTATCTCGCTTTACTGATGTTCTCTGAAGTCGTGCCAACTCCTTGCCCATGGATGATGTCTACAAATCTTTTTTGCTGCTTCCATGTGCTCTGAGAACATCTATCCATCATCTCTTCCTTTTTCTTAGTAAGGGAGTGTTCATCCTTCCATCACTTCCTTGGAACGAGGGACCTTGTGTTTGGTGAATATTGTATTTGCCTTCATTACAATACTTTTAGAATCTGTTGTGGTCTGCATGCACTCCTGAGGATGTACATTCAGACTGGCTTTGGGGAAGTATTTATTGTTTTAATTACATTCTGTTCATTCATCGTTGAGTTCATACATTATCAACAGCAGCAACAGCAGTGACATCTTGTTCTTTCCATCATCTTAAAGAGATGAGATTTGGAGGCTGTGGGGATTGGGGGAAGCTCTATTTCTAGAAGGCATCGCCCACAGATTGCATCCTAGCACCATCGAAATCTACACCTTCACCCTTGCCCACCATAGTTCTTAGCTTTGACTTGACAAGTGGTATTGAGTCTAAGACATTTTAACGTGAAGAGCAAATAATAGACGGCTTTTATCTTCTTCCTTTTAACATTTGGGCCTTGATTTAATTTCTGTTGATGATGAACAAAAACAGACATCTTGCTCTAATTAATCAAAAGTCAACCAGTATGTATTAAAGGTCAAACAAAACAGTAATAATAATGGCTAGCATTGATATAGTGCTTCCTATGTGCCAAGTACTGTGCTAAGTGATTCACCATTATCTCATTTGGTCTTCACAACAACCCTATGATGTAAGTGCTTTTACTGTTCCTTTTTTTCCAGATAAGGAAACTGAGGCTAAGTCACTTGCCCAGGGTCACAGCTAGTGAATGTCAGATTAGAACTCAGGTCTTCCTGGCCCCAGGCCTAGCACTCTATTCCCAAGAACTACACTCCAAGCCCTATCCTAGTTACTTGAGATCTAAACACAAAATGATATAGGCCTTTCCCTTAAAGACTTTCCATTGTGCTTAATTAACATATTTAAACACTAGCAATGTCTTAAGCTTCTGACAAGCTATATGTTAATTGCATCCCTTTGCACTAGTGGCTATATGAAGTGCTGTGTTTAGAGTCTAAAAGACCTGAGTTCTGATCCTGCCTATTGGCTAGTTCTGTGACCCTGGGCAAGTCATTTAACCTTTGTTGCCTAAGTTTCCTTATCTGCAAAATGCACTAGTAGGACCCAATGGCCTCTGAAATTTCATCCAGCACTAAATCTTTCATTCTTTTATCTCAGGACCATCCATTTAATGAAAGGTGTCTCTTTTATATAGCATTTCCCCAAAAAAATGTTTAAGGGAAAGGACCATCATTAACCATGCCTGTGTTACTCATCTTTTCATAATTGGAGATATTATTTGTAAAATGTCTATTCTCCACCTGGTGTTGTATTCTCTTTGCACCCCTCATCCATCAGAGTGTTTCCTGAATGGTCACTGGCTAAAGAATTGTGATTCTAGACATGTCTTAAGTGAGAGAAGTTAGAAACTTTTTTCTATTTTTTCCTCTTTAGTGTGTGTCTTAGAGCCTCATGCTGCCTCTTCTACCATCTGGCAAATCTCACTAGAACCTAGAGAAAAAACGGAAACATTCTGGGAGCAATGAACTGAACTCAGATAGAGACTATATAGTCATTTTAACCACCACAGACTCTCTCAAAGGATATTCAAGTGTCTCCCAAATATCTTGCACCCTCCTCTACTTTGGGGATGTACTTTCAGCCCTGTCCCTTTGGCCTTCCCCTAAAGAACTTATGTAGTTGATCATCCTTGGCTAAAGCTAGTGTGATATTTTATCCTCTCTCTATGATCAGCTTCATTGGCTTCTTCTAGATTTGACTTTGGGGATCATCCTTGCTTGAAATTTTCTCCACTTTGCTTTCTGTGGCATTGTGTTTTCCCCGTCTTGTCTGTATAAATTTCCTGGTTCATGAGCCACCTGTGTTGTTCATGAGTCAACTGTGAATATCTCTATTCCACATTGATTCAGTCAACAAGCATTTATTAAACACCTACTATGTACCAGTCAATAATCAACACACTTATTTAGAATTTATTGTGTAGTACTGTGCTAGGTGCTGGGAATGAAAAAAAAAAAAACAAAGGTGAAATGAATATAAATATCTCCTGCCCTCAAGGAGTTTACATTCTCTTGAGTTGTCTATTTTTCTATCTAGACTAGATGAAATGATCTCATGATATGGGCATTGAAGTCTCATTCTATAACTCCAACTCTGATTCTCTAAGGTTACCTTGGCTCCAATTCCAACTCTTTAGCTATTTTTGGAATACCTGTCTTTGGATTTCTGGATATCGCTTGCTAATATATCCCAAAGTGCATCTTCTTGTGCCCCACTTCTCCATGATGGTAAGCAAGACTCCATTTTCTTTATCTTCTAAACTTGTAAGGTTTGAGATCTCTCTAAGCCCTATGACTTCTTCCCCCTATCAATAACCACAGATTGCTGGGCCTTCTTCCATGGTAGCACAAACTCTCTTTCTGCTATATGATCATGGTCAGCTTTGTACCCCAAGCCAGTCATGACCACATATCTGGACAATGACATGTCTTCCACATGGCCTCTACTTCAGCATCATCTCTTTGCTGGATTTTTGTTCCCAAGACGTTGTAAGCATCATAACACTTCAATGATTGGGTGTCTTCTCTGTTGCCTGTTAGACCTGATTTCTATTCCATAGTCTGGCTTCTCTTTTTCATTCTGTTCTTGTTTCTTAGCACAGTGCCTGTTGCATAGTAGGTACCTACAATGATAATGATAATTATAATAGCTAACATGACTAACTATGTGTCAGATACTTCGCTAAGCACCTTATAATCATTAGCTCATTTGATCCTCATAACCACCGTGGGAGGTAAGTGTTACTATGTGATAGATTATTTCAAGATGAGCAAACCGAATCAAAGTTTAAGTGACTTGCCCAGAGTCACACAGCTAGTAAGTGTTGGAGGCTCGATTTGAACTCAAATCTTCCTAACTCCAGGCCTGGTGCTTTATCAACTGCTATATGATACTTGACTTACTGACTAGTCCCATCCCTCAGGTCCTGGATTTGAGATCAAGAAAACCTGGATTTAAATCATTTTTCTGCTACTTGTGACACATATTGTAACTGTGGGCAAGTCTCTTGACCTTTTGAGTCTCATTTTCCTCATCCATAAAAGTGAAACAATGGTACTTGCAGTACGTGGAGTTGTGACAATCAAACGGCCTGCCTTCCTTAGTTTGGTTTTGTTTTTGTGCAGGTTTTCTCTCCTGAACAGAACTTAATGAGTAACCTTGGCATCTTGGACACACAGCCTTGATCCCTGGGCAGGTAGGCGTGTGCTCAGCTGGTGTGTTGAAAATTCAGGGTTCGAGAGACCTGTTTTTGCCACTGATTCACTGGGTGACCTTGGTTCAGTTGATTGATTTTGTGCCTCAGTTTCTTCCTTCCTAGTCTGAGGATAATAGCAGCAACCCAGCTTAAAGACATAACACTTAGTAAATATATCAATAACCAAGCATCCCATCAGGCAAATATGAAAATCTTTACAGGTATTGACATAGCATTTTGTCAGTATATTAGAATAGGCATTATGTAGTAGATGTCCTGCCCTGTTACCATTTGAAATCTGCCATGTTATCAGGGATATGGCTTTCTGGGGTGACAAGCCTGACTGACTGACTGCAGGATAGGGTGCTACAATCCAGCTTCTTCTCTCATAGACTGGGAGGGGGGAGTAGAGGATGTTGTACCAAAGACTGCCAAATATCATGCCTCTCCAGTCTCATCAAGAGGGAGCCAATACAGTGTGTTCAAAGAATTATTGAAAGCCGTCTATTCTAACCTTCTTAGCTCATGGGTAATTCCTACAGTGAGTATATTAATTGGCTAAGGTTAGTGGTGGAGCTGGGACTTGAACTCAGCCCCCTTGACTCTAACTCCAGTCCTTCATGCTCCCTCCATGACCTGGTCTCTGACTTCATCAGGACTGGCCACCAGTCCTGCACAAGGACACTTGCCTCACTTGGTCCTGAGTCTGTCCTCTCAGGGCAATAGTCTGGGAAATATCCTTGGAGTCAGGACCTGGCCTCAAGGAGCTATGACTCCACCAGATAGACAAAATACCCCTGGGCCTAAGGAGGGAATGGGAAAAGCACTGTTGGATGCATCCATGAAATCAGATAGCCCAGACTCAACAACCCAGCACCAAAGACATGCAGGAGCGTGGGCTCTTCAACTGGAAATCTGTGGCTTCTCTCTTGGCAAGCACCCACATCTGAACTGGGTGGGTGATGCTGGCAAAGCATCTTACTCCTGCTCCAAAGAGTAAGCCCAGCTGCAGCTGAGGCCCTGCCCTAGCCCCTTTAATAGGCTGATGAACTATTTGTGCTGAATAATTACTTAATTATCAGCTTGGCTCCTCTGTGTCGAGCTGTCTTCCTCTCCACCCCTTAGCCCTATCAGATGAGTCTTCTAGGTAAACAAAGACTTTAGAATTCTTTGCCTTTTCAAAGGTCCTCCTAGAATCTCCCAGTCTCCAAGTTGGAGGTGACTTTAGGAAACATCTAGTCCAAACTATACCTGTCCAAAAATCACCTTTGAACACAAGACTCCAGGTATAGTGATAGACGGAAGCTCAGAGGACTCCTGTTCTAACCCTTTTGCTTTATAGATGAGGAGAATGTGGCCCAAGGTGGTTCAATATTGTTCAAGGTCACGTAGGGAGTGACCATCGCAACAAGGTTTGAATCCATCTCCTTCAACTTTTCACTGTTGCAAAGTTCCTTCTACTTATACACTTGGTCCCATGACAACATGCTGGACAAATGGTCAGTCATCCAATTTCTTCTTGAAGAGTTGATACAGGAGAAAGAATTCCGGATTTGGTAGGTGGTAGAAGACTTGAGTTTGAATCTGGTTCACAACATGTGTGTGATTGTAAAATGAAGGGGGTGAGTATTGGGCTAGTTGGCCTTAAAGGTCCCATACTGCTGTGGAGCCATGATTCATGATTCTCTGACTTCCAGGAGAGAAAGGGAGCCAACAATGTTCCAAGATAGCCCATTCTACCTTGGGACAATGCCAGACTTGGGACATTTAGCCTTATGTGAAGATTCAATATGTCTTTCTCTTGATTTCCTCCTGTGGGACCAGGCATAACAAGCATAATCCTTCCTTCAAATTACAGCCATTTAAAGACTTGAAAACAATTATCAAGGCTGCCTAGTCAAATAGTGCCTTTCCCAGGTCTAATACTTTTGCTCTTTCAGTCCTTCATAGCAGCGAGGTCTGTTGAAAAGAAAAAAATAAAGCCATCACCTCCCTCTCAGGGAAACATTGCCTGGCTCCCTCCTTCCTTCTTAGTAAGCCAGATTTTGAACTCAGCGTGTGCCAATAAAATCTTGAATTCGTTCTGAGCATTTTACTGTCTCTTTGGATAAAACTTTAATCAGCTAGAATTATTGCTCTTCTAATATCCTCTTACCCTTTAGATTTCGGACTTACACCCTATCACTTAAAATTTAAAGCCCTTTTTATGGACTGGAATGCTCACTCGTTCCTGAGGATATTTTTGCCTGGACCGTCTATGCTGGTTGTAGGGTCAGGCCAAATGGAGCAGCCTTCAGCAGCTGTCACTTTCCAGCAGCACATCCAGGACATACCATTAATTATTTTAACAGTGACTTGCTGGGCTCAGGGAGTTCTTTATTAACGCCACTAAATCTCCTCTTAATGTTGTTTAAACACTTTGCCTTTCCATTATGTAGATGTAGTTAATTCTTTCTGTCTCTAACATGTGTGAGTGCATCAGTTTTTAGACAGAGAGCTGGAAACCTTCACTTTTTATCTTTGGGAAAGGTGGGGGACAAAGAATGTCCTCAGAATGTCCTCATTTGCTCCCAAATTCTGCATTGTTAGAAGTTGGAGATGAGGTGAAGGTCAGTCCTATGTCATGGAAAGAGCTCTGACCTCCATGGGAGTCAGGAGATCTTGTGGTTAGCCCTGGACCTACCAGGGTGTCACCCAGATGATGTTACAGCTCAGCTGGAAAGGACCTTCAACCTTCAAAGTCAACTTTTACAACTTCCTCATTTGTTTGATGAGGAACCAAGGCAGGGAGAAGTTCTATGACTCAGTATTTAGGGTTTCTGATCTGATGCATCTATGCAGCTGGAAAAGAAATTGAGAATTGCTCTTCTGTGCCAAGATTTTGTCATTTACCCTGTGTTCCTTTTAATTTGTTTCAAGAAGGCAAAGCATAGTTTTGAGGATGGAAGGGCTGTGTTATTTGGGCTACTGCCATGTGATAATCACTAGTGATTGCCTTGTGACCTTGGCACAAAATTGTGACCTTGGTACCAAAACTGGACCTCAGCTTGCCCCAAGATAAAGGAGGGCAGGCACCCTTACACATCTAGTCTCTAAGCCTCCATGTTAGGCTGCCAAATAGTGAACTTTGTGTTTCCTGTTTCCATTGTAGCCAGAACCTATAGCATATATTTGTTATCTCTGTGACTGATCCTGGGCCTCAGCTTCCTCCTCTGTAAGATGGGGTCATTGAACTCAGTGACTTTTAATGTGTCTTCCATTTTTAAATCTAGGATTCAATATTGTTTCTCAGGCTTGGTCGCCTCATTTGTAGGACTAGGGTATTGGCCTCACTGGCCAGTTCTAAGTATATGACCCATCACCAATTTCTCTCATCTCTCAGGAAATAAAACATTGGCTTCTGGGAGTTCTCATTAGCATCTCCTCTTTAACAATCAACTTCTCGGGCTAATTACAAACATTGTCTTCAGCTGTTCTTCATTACCTCTCTCCTGCATCCTCACAATCCTGAATCCTCAGCCTTCCAGTGTCCACATGCTGGCACTGTGATGCCCTCCCCAACCCTGGCTCCCATCCTCCGTAACCCTTTAGCGTTTCAGAACATGGCATTTCTCCTCTTTCCCTTAGCTATCACCTGGGAGAGCTCCAAACACCTTGCTCACACTCAGGTGAACAATTCTGATGCCTTACTCAAAGGCCATGTCCTAAAAGAGTGGTAGAGTTCCAGGCATTAGTGGCATTGGGACACGCAGTTTGGGTCATGGTGTCCTTCCTAGTTCTTCCCATCAGTCACAAGGGAAGCTTTCTACTCTCACCTTGTCCATGGGATTTAGAGCCAGAAAGGCCTTTAGAGATGGGCCATAGCCTCAGAGATCTCACAGGATAATGGGGAAAACAACAAATAATCAACTTGGGACAAATAAGCAATCTGTGTGATAGGTGAAGGTAACCTGAGAATGAAGTATAACCCTTTTATCTTCCCAGAGCAGGAAACTGAGATTGCTGTTGAAGTCAGTGACTGGCCCAGGGTCACACATGTCTGGGCCCTGCCTTGTCTGGGACATCTGATCTTCATCCTTTTTAGCACCTCTACTTTCTTCTTTACCTCTTATATTTTCTGGTACCAAAGTGAGATGATTTCTGGTCATTGAGAAAATTAATGTATATTTCTTAAACTAAGATTTAGAAGTGGCATGTTGCCTAGGCAACAAGCTAGGCAAAACACCCTGAAAATATGCACTCTGTCCCATTCTCCATGAATCTCCAATGCCAACATTCCTCAGCCTGCCCATTGGCGATCCCATTGAGACTAACAACTTTGTTTCTGAGGGATCTGCAGCAGAGATTAAACCTTAAATTCCACAATTTTAGCTATTGTCAAAAACTTTTCATGGTGAAAATAGATTCTAGTTAGTACAAAGGTTCAGAATGTGAGTAGCAAAAGACATGGCAAAAACGCCCAGAAATACCCTCCCTCCACTCTTTCTGAGTAATTTCTTTTCTTCCTTCCATGGCTGTTTGTGTGTTTTTTTTTCCTCTCTGACACATCATGGAGGTTTCAAAAATAATAAACATTCATATTTTTAAAGCATCTACAAAGATTATAAAGTTTCCATGGATTGAAGAATCAGTCAGTCATTTCACTAGCGTTGATTAAGCACCTACTATGTGTTGAGAGCTGTGCTAAACACTGGGGATACAAGGAAAGGTAAAAACTTGGTCCTCAGGTTGCTCATAGTATACTGTGGAAAACCACATATACACAGACCTGTAAGGTGTGAATGAAGGTGACCTGAGAGGGGAAGGCTAAATGAATGCAGCTGAAGAAGCCTCAGCTAAACATGTGGATTCAACACCAGGGTCCTGGTGCACCAGTAACCCAGGAGCCAATTGGGTATCCCACCTCCACAATGGCAGCAATTTTAAGATCCTCTCAGGACTAAATGGGTTGTCTTTGCTTGTGAGCAGGGATTGTCTTATTCTTTGGCCTTATATTTATCCATTGAGTCTTTTAGTGCCTGGCACACAGTAGGCACTTGATCAATAATTACCGATTTTTATTGAGCGTAGCATCTGGCATAAAAGTCTCTCAATTTCAGGTCTTCCTCTCGTGAAAACAAGTTTGTGCTCCCCCACCCTGGGGTGTTTGTTTTTTAATATAGACAGGCATATTCTGGGAAGGAATTTGAACCAGAGATGGCAGGCAAGTCACAGGTTGCTAAAGGATAGCAGATCTGAAGCCACTGAACATTCCACAGTGTTTCCCTTTGTTCTAGCCTCAGTTCCCAAGTCAACTCTGACCAGTGACGTCGCAAATAGCCTGTAGTTGGGCCACCTGCTCCTCTCTTCCTTCTTTCTCTAATCTGTTTTCCCTTCTCTCTCTCTCTCTCTCTCTCTCTCTCTCTCTCTCTCTCTCTCTCTTTCTCTTTCTCTTACACACACACACACACACACACACACATGCACACACACACACACACACACACACACACACACATTGTAAACAGGATTAGGACATGATCTCCAGGTAGTGAAACTAACACTGTCCTCAAAGCTGAGGAAGCTGACCTCTGTTTCTTCCCAATGAGATTGATAGGAAGCAGCGTAAGTAGCACTATCCCTGAGCTCATGTAACTCTTGCCCTCTGTTGTCCTTCCATGTAACACATACAGGCATGGAAGCAGTCTTTGGTCATGCAGCTGGCTATATGCTATGTATGCCACCAACTGCTGTCCAAAGGGAGCCCAGCAGACCCAAGGCCTGTCCTCCAGAGGCTTAGCATCCAAGGCTGACATCCATGATGCCGGCAGCTATCTAGAATACATAAAGACACCATGGAAAGTGTTCATCAGAAGGTGTGTGTTGACAGCCTGCTGTGTACTGATGACCATATTAATCATTGCTGTAGAGTGGGAGAGCAATTTTAAAACTGATGCTTTTTTTTTTCCCATGGAAGAGTCAAAATCTCTCTAAAAAAAGATAGATTCTGCACAGACAGCAGCTCCAGTGGAATTCCATAAATATCAATATTCATAGTGTGTGTGGTGACTAAGGTTCTGTGCTCAATATTGGAGGTCTGAAGATAAACTTGGAGAAAGATTACCAAGCTACATGCCTCTCAGGACAAAATCATAGAATGCTGATCTAATACATAAAGATGGCATAAGGTCCAAGACTTGGATGGGCCTGGAGATATTCTGGTCCAAAGACCTCCTTTTCAGAGACAGAAACAGACTAAGAGATCCACAAGTCAGGTGAGTCACCCTTAGAGGAGGCTGCCCAGCCAGGGTCCCTACCCCATCTCCTGATTACAAGTTCACAGGTCTTTCCACCATGATACCATTCTGTCTCTTAAAATGTCTCTTTCTATAATGCCAAGGAAATACCTGAACCAATGTCTAGCAGCTGGCACACAGTAGGAACTTGATAGGTGATCATCAGTTCATGAGCTGAAACAAGAAGCCTTGTAGTCCAAACCTCCTCTAGCCATTTACAGAAGGCAGGCTGAGGGCCAACATCTCATAAGCACTAAGTGAGAAAGGCTGGATTCAAATTCAGATCTTACGATTCCAAATGCAGTGTGCTCTTTCCCCTGTGCCTTATGGTATGTCTCTGATAACTTTTAAGTGTTCACCAAATCAGGGGTGGAGGAGCTTTAGAAATACTTGTGGACATAAATTGAATTGAGCTTCAGTGCAAGCTTCCTGGAAAGCAATGGGGGCAGAGAGAAGGGGAGCTCAGCTGCTCGTCTCTCCTTCCCTTTGAATTACACTCCTTTTCAGCCAGTTCTGTTTGAGGCCAGAGCTATGTTGGCCAGTTCTGTTTCATGCTTTATAGTCTTTGAGGGATGTATCCAAAGGCAGATTCATCCAGCCCCAGCCCAGTCGAGTATTTACAATATTTTAAATATTTAATCTTCCAACCTCTGAACACTTTCTTTTATTTTTTACATCATTCTCTCTTTTTAATTAATTACTTTTTATTTTTAGTTTACAACACTTAGTTCTACATGTTCTTGAGTTTCAAATTTTCTTCCCTTCCCTACCCCCCCTCCCCCCAAAAGGCATGCAATCTGATATAGATTCTACACAAACCTTCACTATATATATATATATATATATATGTATATATATATATATGTATGTATATATATATATACACATATATACATATGTATATCTAGATATGTATATCTATATATGTATATAATTTATTTACACAATAGTCAAGTTGCAAATAACAATTATGACCAATGGAATGTATCAGGAGAGAGAAAAAACAAAACCAAAAAAGAAGAGAAAAAAAAGAGCAAATAGTTTGCCTCAGTCTGCATTCAGACTCCATAGTTTTTTCTCTGGATATAGATCACTTTTTCCATCACAAGTCCTTTGGAGCTGTCTTTGAGCCTTGTATTGCTGAGAAGAGCCAAGACCATCAAGGTTAGTCATCACAGAATCAATATGTCTGTGGTTGTGTACAATGTTCTCCTGGTTCTGCTCCTTTCACTCATCATCAGATCATGTAGGTATTTCCAGGTTATTATGAAGTCTGTATCTTCCCCATTTCTTATAGCACAATAATATTCCATTACATTCATATACCATAACTTCTTCAGCCATTCCCCAATTGAGGGGCAATCCCTCAATTTCCATTTCTTTTCCACAACAAAAAGAGCTGCTATTTTCGTACATAGAGGTCCTTTCCCACTTGTGTGATTTCTTGGGATACAGCCCTAGAAGTGGTATTGCTGGGTCAAAGGGTATGCTTTGGTCATAGTTCCAAAAAGCTCCCTAAAATGGCTGGATCTGTTCACAACTCCATTGACAATGTATCAATGGTCCAATTTTCCCACATCCTCTCTAGCATTTATCATTTTCCTGTTTTGTCATGTTAGCCAATTTGACAGGAGAGATGTGGTACCTTGGAATTGTTTTGATTTGCATTTCTCTAATCAGTAGTGATTTAGAGCATTTTTTCATATGCCTATAGATATCTTTAATTTCTTCCCCTCAAAACTGCCTGGTCATATCCTTTGACCACTTCTCATTTGGGGAATGGCTTTTATTCCTATAAATTTGGCTCAGTTCCCTGTATATTTTAGATATAAGGCCTTTATCAGAGACATTGGTTGTAAAGATTTTCTCCCACTTTTGTGCTTCCCTCCTAATCTTCGTTGCATTGGTTTGTTTATACAAAAAACTTTTAAGTTTAACATAATCAAAATTATCCATTTTGCATTTTGTAATACTCTCTATCCCTTGTTGTGAGATGAATTGTTTGCTTTCCCATAAATCTATCTGGTAAACTATTCCCTGCTCTCCCAAATTGTTTATAGTATCAACCTTTAATCCTAAATCATGAACCCATTTTGACTTTATTTTGGTATATGGTGTAAGATATTGGTCTATACCCAGTTTCTGCCATACCATTTTCCAATTTTCCCAGCAGTTTTTTGGAATAGTGAATTCTTAGTCCAGAATCTGGACTCTTTGGGCTTATCATAGAGTATATTGCTATAGTCATTGACTTCTGCGTCTTGTGTTGCTAACTGATCTGCCATTCTGATCTGCCACTGGCCTGCCATTCTGTTTCTTAGCCAGTACCGGGTAGTTTTGATGACTGCTGCTTTATACTACATTTGAATCTCTGGTATGGCTAGGCCACCTTCCCTAGCATTTCTTTTCATTAATTCTCTTGATATCCTGGACTTTTTGTTATTCCAGATGAACTTTGTTATTATTTTATCCAGCTCTGTAAAATATTTTTGGTAGTTTGATTAGTATGGCATTGAATAAGTAAATTGATTTAGGTAAAATTGTCATTTTTATTATATTAGCTTGGCCTAATCATGAACAACTGATGTTATTCCATTTATTTAGATCTGACTTTATTTGTGCGAGAAATTTTTCATAATTGTGTTTCAAATAGGCCCTGGGTTTGTCTTGGCAGATAGATCCCAAATATTTTATAGTGTCTACAGTAACTTTAAGTGGAACTTCTTTTTCTATCTCTTCCTGTTGGGCTTTGTTCATAATATATAGGAATGTCAAAGATTTATGTGGGTTTATTTTATATCCTGCAACTTTGCTAAAGTTGTTTATTATTTCAAGTAGTTTTTTACTTGATTCTCTAGGATTTTCTAAGTAAATCATCATATCATCAAAAAGTGATAATTTAGTTTCTTCTTTGCCTGTTCTAATTCCTTCAATGTCTTTTTCTTCTCTTAATGCTAAAGCTAACATTTGTAGAACCAAATTGAATAATAGGGATGGTATTGGACATCCTTGTTTCACCCCTGATCTTATTGGGAATGCATCTAGCTTATCCTCATTACATATAATGCTTGCTGATGGTGTAAGGTAGATGCAATTTATAATTTTAAGGAAGACTCCTTTATTCCTCTGCTTTCTAGTCTTTTTAATAGGAATGGGTATTGTTTTTTGTCAAAAGCTTTTTCTGCATCTATTGAGATAATCATATGGTTTCTGCTAGTTTTGTTGTTGATGAGATCAC
>CM053626.1:6491855-6510360 GCA_028646595.1 Phalanger gymnotis | reverse complement strand
GTATTGTTTTTTGTCAAAAGCTTTTTCTGCATCTATTGAGATAATCATATGGTTTCTGCTAGTTTTGTTGTTGATGAGATCACATATGCTCATAGTTTTCCTAATATTGAACCAGCCTTGCATTCCTGGAATAAATTCTACCTGGTTGTAGTGTATTATTCTTGTGATAAGTTGTTGCAATCCTTTTGCTAATATTTTATTTAAAATTTTTGCATCAATATTCATTAGGGAAATTGGTCTATAATTTTCTTTATCTGTTTTGACTCTACCTGGTTTGGGTATTAGTACCATATTTGTTTCATAAAATGAATTTGGTAGGATTCATAGACTATTTTTCTACATAGTCTATAAAATATGGGAATTAATTGTTCCTTAAATGTTTGATAGAATTCACATGTAAGACCATCTGGTCTGGAGATTTTTTCCTAGGGAGCTCGATGGCTTGCTCAATTTCTTTTTCTGAGATGGGGTTCCTTAGGTTATTTACTTCCTCTTCTGTTAACCTGGGCAATTTGTATTTTTGTAAATATTCATCCATTTCCCAAAGGTTATCAAATTTATGGGCATACAATTGGACAAAATAATTCCTAATTACTGTTTTAATTTCCTCTTCATTGGAGGTGAATTCACCCTTTTCATTTTTGATACCGGTAATTTGGTTTTCTTCTTTTTTTTAAATCAAATTGACCAAAGGTTTATCAATTTTATTGTTTTTTTTTCATAAAGTCAGCTCTTGGTTTTATTTATTAATTCAATGGTTTTCTTGATTTCAATTTAATTAATCTCTCGTTTAATTTTTAGTATCTCTAATTTGGTATTTAATTGAAGATTTTCAATTTGTTCTTTTTCTAGCTTTTTCAGTTGCATGCCCAACTCATTGATCTCCTTTTCCTCTATTTAGTCATGTAAGCATTTAGAGATATAAAATTTCCCCTAAAAACTGCTTTTGTTGTATCCCATAAGTTTTGGTATATTGTCTCATTATTGTCATTCTGTTGAACAATGTTATTAATTGTTTCTCTGATTTGTTCTTTGGCCCACTCGTTCTTTAGAATTAGATTATTTAGTTTCCAATTAATTTTTAGCTTATTTTTCCATAGTTCTTTATTACAAATAATTTTTATTGCATCATGATCTGAAAAGGATGCTTTGACTACTCCTGCCTTTCTGCATTGGATTGTGAGATTTTTATGCCCTAGTACATGGTCAGTTTTTGAGTATATGCCATGTACCACTGAGAAAAAAAAATATATTCCTTTTTATTCCCATTCAGTTTTCTCCAGAGGTCTTTATCTACTTTTCCTAAAATTCTGTTCACCTCCTTAACTTCTTTCTTGTTTATTTTAAGGTTAGATTCATCAAGTTCAGACATGGGGAGATTGAGGTCTCCCATTATTATGGGTTTGCTGTCTATTTCTTTCTGTACCTCCCTTAACCTCTCCTCTAAGAATTTGCATGCCATACCACTTGGGGCATAGATGTTGTTAAACAATGATATTGCTTCATTGTTTATGCTGCCTTTTAGCAGGATGTACTGTCCTTCTTTATCTCTTTTATTTAGATGTATCTTTGCTTTTGCTTTGTCTGAGATTAGGATTGCTACACCTGCTTTTTTTTTTCACTTTGCCTGAAACTCAATATATTCTACTCCATTCTTTTGTGTGTGTGTGTTACCAATAGCAAGGCATTTAATTGGCACATAATAGAAAGGTAAACAGGTACACTTGAGCAATAAAATTTTTCTGGCACTCCTCCACTATACATGAAGGGATACAGTCTTCTACAGACTTATGTGCTGGTAGGGAAGGGAACTGTCCCCAGGCAATTAATGCTGAGGTGAAAAAGGATTGCATCATTACTAGATCACCTCTGAGTGTTCCATGTACAGGCAACCAGCTAGACATCATTGTTTTTGTAAGTTTGTTCTATTTTTGCTGTGCCTCTAGCATTTCTCTATGAGTGGTCCTATGAGAAGAATGAAAAGTCCAAGAGACGCAGTTTCTCAGTAATCAATGTTAAGTTTGTTAATTAGCCTAGAAAATAAGTCAATAAATTGACCTAAGTGGTTCTCTCAATAACCAAAGACCCAACATGGAAGTCACTGAATGTTTAGGACAGAGGGTGTTGGGGGAGTGCCAAGATAGCAGTGTGAAAACAGGGACTCGCTCAATCTGTCCTCTATATTCCTTCAAACACCCACAAAAAATGACTCTAAACAAATTCTAGAGCAACAGAACCCACGAATTGATGGAGTGAAACAAGTCTCCAACCCAAGATGGCTTGGATGGTCACTGGGAAGGGTCTATTGCACCATGCTGGAAGGGGAACAGCATGAGCCATGCCAGCACCAGACAGGCCTAAGCAGACTGGGTGGAGCAGGCCTCAGGGCATTGAATCACTGACAACTGTGTCAGTTTCCAGACTTCTGAACATGAAAATGCCAAAAACAATGTAGCAGGTTAGTAGGAAAGCTGTTGGACCTGGGTGAGAGAAGGGTGAAGTCTGGCTCCAGCCTAGGGCTTCAGAGATGGCATCAGTGGCAGCAGTGACAGCAGCAGCAGCAGCAATGGTGGTGGTGGTATGGCTGCTGCTTTCAGAGCTCCAGGCCTACCCTGTGGGGGGAGTCAAGCAGCTGATTAGATCAGGAGTGCAGAGATCTCTTTGCTGAGGCAAGATTCTCTTGCTTTGCCCTGCTTGGATCTGGGTTGCAGTCCTGGTTGGTGATCCTTGTGGGAAAAGGAGCACTGATGTGGCAGAACTTTTGATGGTTGTAGAGAGAGAGTCCTCCTGGTAGTTACAGGGCAGAAAGGAGTGTTTGCATTCACAGAGCAGAGCACAGGCCAGGAGAGGAGTATCAAGAGGGTGTTTCATAGTTTATATTGGCTTTCCTGGCATAACCCTTTTCCCAGCCTCTGTGGACCTGTAGCCCTTTATCCTGGGACTTGTGTGGGCTTCTGAAGGATGGCCCATTCAAAACACTGCAGGACTGTTGAGGTTTTGGAATGCTAAGACCCTGAAATAGTGACATGCCAGGTCCTGCTTCAATGAATTTGACTCAAGCATTCTTTCACCCAAAGAAAAACAAAGTTTATTAAAAACCCACCATATTGCCAGACTCTTAAGAAATCTCAGCATTGGCTAGACTCTTAAGGAATCTGAGCATTTGTGATGCTTCTACTGACAAGTGGGCCAGACTGAATTTGAGGCCTTGTGATGAGGGCCAGAATGAATCTGAGCCCTACTCCATCCTTTTACTTTTACCCTGTGTGTATCCTGCTGTTTCAAATGTGTTTCTTGTAAACAACATATTTTAGGATTATGGTTTTTAATCCATCCTGCTATCTGCCTCCATTTTATGGGAGAGTTCATCCCATTCACATTCACAGTTATGATTACAGACTCTGATCCATTCCCAGCTCCATGCGATAAATGTTACCCAGCAACCATCCAGGCTGTCCTGTGCTGGAGTCCTGCTTCCCTCTTCTATTTTGTGGTTTCTGCAGTTCTAAAATTTTTTCAGAGTCATTTTAATAGGTGTTTGGAGGGTCCTGGTGCAGAGCTTTAGGCAAGTCCCTCCTTTCCAGCTGCCATCTTGGCTCCACCCCCAAGAATTCGCTATTTCACAAAAACTGCTTAGAAAATTGGAAAATGGTAAGGCAGAAACTGGGCATAAACCTATATCTTATACCACATACCAAATTAAAGTCAAAATGGGTTCATGACTTAGGAATAAAGGCTGATACTATGAGCAATTTGGGAAAGCAAGGAATAATATACCTATCAGATTTATGGAAAAGCAAAGAATTCATGACACAACAAGATATAGGGAGCATTACAAAATTCAAAATGTATAATTTTGACTATATTGAACTGAAATGTTTTTGCATAAAAAAGCCAATGCAACAAAGATTAGGAGGGAAGCACAAAATTGGGAGAAAATCTTTGCAACTGGTCTCTTTGATATAGGTCTCATCTCTAAAAGATACAGGGAACATAGCCAAATTTTTAGGAATACAAGTCATTCCCCAATTGAGAAATGGTCAAAGGACATGAAGAGACAATTTTCAGAGGAAGAAATTAATGATATCTGTAGACATATGAAAAAATGCTCTAAATCACTACTGATTAGAGAAATGGAAATCAAAACAATGCTTAGTTACCACATCTCTCCTGTCAGATTGGCTAAAAGGACAAAACAGGAAAATGATAAATGCTGGACAGGATGTGGGAAAATTGGAACACTGTTGTTACATTGCTGGTGGAGTTGTGAACTGATCCAGCCATTCTGCAGAGCAATTTGGAACTATGCCCAAAGGGTTATAAAAATTTTCATACCCTTTGACCCAGCAATAACACTTCTAGGGTTGTACCCCACAGAGATCCACAAGTGGGAAAAAGACCCATATGTACAAAAATATTTATAGCAGCTCTTTTTGTAGTAACAAAAAATTGGAAATCAAGGGTATTCTCATCAATTGGGGAACGGCTGAACAACTTGTGGTATATGAAGGTAATGGAATGCTATTGTGTGATAAGAAATGGGGATGATACGGACTTCATTATTAACATGGAAAAACCTAAACAATATAATGCTTAGTGAAAGGAGCAGAACCAGGAGAACATTGTATACAACCACAGACATATTGATTCTGTGATGACTAACCCTGATAGACTTCACTCTTCTCGGCAATACAAGGTGCAAAGACAACTCCAAAGAAGTCATGATGGAGAGCTATCTACATCCAGAGAAAGAGCTATGAAGTATGAATGCATATTGAGTCACACTGTTTTTTCTCTCCTTCTTTTTCTCTTTTGTTTGTTTTTGGATTTTCTTGGTTTTGCTTCTTCCTTCTCCTGATTCATTCCCTCGATCTTAATTCTTCTTTAGAACTTGACTATTGTATAAATAAGTTTATTGCGAAGTTATATTCAGAAGATGTATTAGGTTCCACGCCATCTTGGGGGGGGAGGGGGCAAGGGGGAGGAAGAAAATCTGGAACTCAAAATTATGTGGAACTGAGTGTTGCAAACTAAAAATAAAAAAATCTTAATTATAAAAAAAAAGAAATACAAATGGTCAGGGGATGCAGATAGTATGGGAAAAGCATGGATGTGCCATCTGTATTCATGGGAAGTCTGTGTAGGCTTCTTCGAAGGTAGACTCTCAACTTGTTTTGTTCATGTATTTGGCCTTTTGTCATTGTGTGTGTTTGAAAAGAAAAATCAGGGTGTTACTCTCATTTCATGTGCATCTGGATTTCCTTTGGAAATTTGACAGGGTCAGTCTGTTCTCCCTAACCCTTCCATAATGTCATGAAGAGCTGACTGTTGTCTTGGTGACTGTTTAGAGAAGAATTGCTGCTTTCTAGACCTGGATCTAGAATAGGCTGGATCCCTGAGAGCTCTTGGAATCTGTAAAAATTCCAGGTTCCAGGTTCCAGATTCTGTGCTTCATGGCCCAGAGGGTGCACTTAATCAAATGACTTGTTGGCTTTGCACTCTGGCGTGATGGAAGCAGGAGGGAAGAGCAGGGAAGAAATAACCACATCCACATCCCCTGTCTTTCTATCTGCCTCTGTCTCTCCATTTCTGTCTCTCTGGGGCTCCATCTCTTCTTTATCCTTCTTCTCTCTCATATAAAGCTGTGTCCCTCCTTCTGCCTTATAATACTTTGTAGTTGCTATGTTTTCAAAATTAAAGTAATAAATATTTTTTGAGTGCCTACCATGTACAAAGCACCATGCAAGGATTCTGTCCTCCCATGAAACAGCTATTTATGGTCTTGTCCTGCCTATAAACTCTTTACTGAATTCTCATGTTGGATTCTGTAATTTACGGAGAGGTCGAGTGTGGCTCAGGTGCCTTCATCCTCATGGAGAGGAGGAAAGCCTCAGTTCCTATGGGCTCTGCCAGGGGGCCGGTTCAGCCCCTAAGCATCTATTAGGCAACCGTGTTCTAGTCACTGTGCTAAACTCTGGGGATACAGAGAAAGGTACAGGAGACAATCCCTGCTCTCAAGAAGTTACTTTCTAATGGGGTAGGCAATAAGCAAATGACTTGTTGTATCTAAGATACATACTGATTACATGGAAAGAAATCTCCAAGGAGAAGGGCCTAGCTGCTGGATAGCCTTGAGATCCAGGCTCAAGGTGATCTGTTGGCTTTCATCAGAGTACTAGCCTAGCTGAGTGAAAAGGATATTGAAGCAGATCCTAGATGGATTTACCATCCAGTCTGTCAGTATACCCAGCAGTCAATCAGCAAGCATTTTTAAGTTCCTGTGGTATACCAGTTGTGTGTTAGGCACCGGGGATATAAGGTCTTGGCCTTTAGGATGCTTTGAAGTCTGGCCTGGAGAGGCATATGTGACTGTGAAAGCATATTAAGTGTTATATGAAATGGATGCAATGGAGGTTTGGGAAAGAGGGTGCTGGCAACACAGATAGAGTCCTGGATTTGGAGCTGGGAAGACTCCAGTTCAAATCCTGCCTCAGACACCTATTAGTTGTGTGACTTGGGCAAGTCACTTAACCTGTCTCAGCCTCAGCTTCTCCATGTCATAAAGCAGGTAATTAAGCTCCTACCTCTCAATGTTGTGGGGACCAAATGAAATATTCACAAAGTGCTTTGAAAATACACAATACAAGCTCTCATTCTTACGTAGGCCAACCACATCCTCTTACAGAGGAGGAGACCGGACACCCGAAGTCAAGGGACGTACTTAAGGTCTCAGAGGTAGGAAGAGTTGAACCCAGCTCCCAATGACTTTGGAGTCAGCATGGTTGGCTCTGGACCATGTGGCTTCTTACAGGGGATCTCCTGGCCGCAGCAACTCCTGCATTATAGATGGTTGTCATTGTGTCAATGGAAATAATAAAGTGACATTTGAAATCCCCACTCTGCTGGAGATCAGACCATGAGGGAGGCTGAGCCTCATGGCTGGAGAGTTTCACTGGCTCGTGACTCACCGAAGGCTCCTTCCATGCTTTTTACCCTTCTTCGTCAGGTTGACATGGTCCCCCCGTCATCTGGCCCCATACGATCTAGTCAACCAGTCTTCATGTACCTGTGATCTTTTACTTCTAATTCTGTTGTTTGGAGCCTCGGAGAACAACCTCAATCCCTTCTCCCCAAAACGACCTTTCACACAGTCAAAGAAAGTTCCTGTGTTTTCATCTTTGCATCCCCATGTGATGCTGGGGACGTAGAGCACACATCAGTGTGTGCTCTCTAGAATTCCTTTCAGCTCGAAGTCCTACCAATATCTCATGTAATCTCTGTCTTCTCATCTTTCCCAATCCCACCTAACCCAAGGTAATTTTCACTGTCCTGGTGCATCCCTGGACTAGGTAGACCTGCTTTCATCAGCCACCCCCATCTTCTAAAATGCAGCACATCCAGACTGCGAATCTGTTGGGTCTTGTCTTACTCAGTGGCTTTGTCCTGACTCCCCTCTGCTGTAGCAGCCTCCCAGACCCTGCCTATATTCTGTTTACCATGGCTCTCAGTGCGTGGCCGATCTCTTGGCGATCAAGATTAAGAGCTGCTTGTGAATTGCTGCATTTTCTAAACCATCTCCCACACCAGCTCCAGCCTTTGGATTTGTCCTCTTATAAAACGTGAGCTGTAGTTTCCACCTTCTGGTGAACAGGATGACTTCAAAAGACAGCAGGGAAATGCTTTCCTGTCACATTTTTGGCTGCCTGCATGTAAACAGGGATGTGTGGATGTGGGCTGACAGTTTGTCTTCTGCTCCAAAGAGAAATGTCTGTTTTCAAATAGGCATAAAATGAAATAATTCAGGATATGATAGAAAAAATTTTCAGCATAAACGGGTCAATTTCCTGTCACTGTCTTGATAACAGCCTCCAGGAGAACACAATACAGGAAATGGTGACAGGGTTGGGGACTGGGTTTTGCTTACAGATGTTGCTATGGACCTAGAGAAAAAAATGCATCTAAGTGGGATGCTCCTTCTAACCAATGCTCCTCTTCCAATGCAGCATCAGCTGCCTTCCTGTTACCTTGTACTGGACAAAGTCTGTCACTCACCATCTCACAGTCTTAGAGCTGGAAATGAACTTGGAGGCTCTTGAGTCCAGCCCACGCCTGGGCAGGCCTCCTCTCTAACCCCTCCAAGTAGGCAGATAGGCTCCATGTGAAGATGACTGATGAAGGGGGACCCATGACCTCTAGGAAGTCCATTCCACTCTGGAAAAGACATATTTGGGAAGAAGGATTTCTACCCCCAGGATCTAAGTCTTCTGCTCTGCCATTCTGCCTTCAGTGTCTAATTCTTCCACAATCAGGCAGGACAAGTTTAATCTTTCTTGCGAATAAGAGCTCCAAAAAGTTTTTAAGACAGTCAGATGGGGCTCTGGCCTGAATAGATCCACGATGGCTCTCATGGACACCAAATTTCTTTCTTGGTTCATGTACCATCCTTTCAATAATTTGTACTGAAAAAAGAAATCCAGAAATTAAAAGTCATACACCTTGGCCTATAGTTTTAAAGATACTATGCTTTTCATCTCCATCTGTCCTCTTTTTGGAAGCAAGGAAAGCATTTGTTCTCAATTCTTTGTGTACCTTTATCTCCATATTCTTCATGATTATTTACAGATCACTGAAGTTTTTAGCCATCATATCTATCAATTCTTTCTTTACCATAATAAGAATGAAGAAATGGATAAAAAGGTATTTATATAGTAGACGTTGTTCTAAAACTAAGGATACAAATAAAAAATAAAAGGAAACTACTGCCTTCAAGGACCTTCTGTTCTTATAGAGAAAGAAAAGACAAGTGACAGTGTGGTGCTCAGGGAAGAAAGGGTCTGCAAAGTCACTAGGATGGTGACTTGATGGACACACCCTTTCCACAGGCAGTGGTAATTTTGGGTGGATTACTGGGCCAGAACAAATGAGATGGAGGAATCAAGAAGAGGATATGCATGTGATGATAGGAAGCTGGCAAGATTGTCTAGATGGATGGGTGGATGATATCAGAAGGAGAAGTGTGATTTGGTGGCTGGGGCTAGGCAGATATAGTAGGCTAAAGGGGCTACTTTGGACTCACTCAGTCACCAATCAGGACAACCTGGGCTCTAGGGTGAGCATTCCAAAAATGATCATGTTAATTTTCTCAGGTATTGGGGCATGGGTTCAGAAGACCTAGGGTGCAATGTTCCAGACACATTGAGGAGGGAGGGTGCTCGCCCAGTCAGAGGGAATCATCATGGTAGTAACAGGAAAATAACAAGGATTAAGTGGATGGCTGGAGCAAGTATGAAGAAGAAATGTGGTCTGAGGCCAGGCCCAACTAGATATTGGGAGGCAAAATGAGTTAGTTGTACTCCCTTATTCACTAATCAATATGACTGGGTCCCAGAGTAAAGTTTATCTGGGACTACCAAAATGAATTTCTTGAAAAAACCTAGATGATCTCTTATTGTATCTCTAGTAATATTTAGTTTCAAATTGGCTTGAACCATTTATTATTTTGTCCTTGCCAGTCCAAGATCATTATTCTTAGAAGAGAAAATGTAAATAAAATTAGAATTGGGTATTTTAATCACTTTGCCAGCAGCAACCGTCTTCATCCCATCTTCACCATTTAAGTGGTTCTGACAGTCCCTTCTCTGATCTCCCTCATTCCCTCACCATAACACTAAAAAAGCAAATTGTCATTAGCATTCATTAATAATAACTTTATCCAGTCCTAAGCTTTAGTCTTCTTGGCTCTTTTCTCACTGTACTCTGTCATTATTTCACATCCAGTTTCAGTTATTGACCTTGTTTCACTTTTCAGTACGTGGCTTTTACAAGGCCAGCTGACCGATGTGCTCCATGTGTATACACACGTAAGCCTCTTAGATAATAATCCCTCTTGGTTCTATCAGCACCATGGTTGTTTTGGGGGAGCTACAGAAATCTATTCTTGAGAGCTTCATATCCTAATTGGGCTTATTTCTGTAGAATTGCTACCCTACCAGAATCAGGGGTGACAAACTGTATTTTGTGTCCCTTTCTTAATGTGTCATTGTTGCTATTTTCCCAAAACATTCCAGTATTTCAACATCACTAGCTTTCCTCTGTCTTGGTTGGAATCAGGTCCAGGATGGAAGTTTCCTATGTTGCTTCTACCCCTTTCACAATTTGAAATCATCCTTGAGGATTACTTAAGAATTTATAAACTTTTCTGCTTTGGGCAGAGAAGAGGCTTTTGCTAAGATGCACCTCTGTGCTGCATTCATCAACCATGTCCCAAAATCTCAATCTGTTTTCTCCTTTGGTCAGTGGGGTCTGTCCTATACCCTCCAGTAATGGTTCTTCTTTTCATTCCTCCATTGGTCCTGACTCAAGTAGTATTCACCACTTCCCCATCTCCCCTACCCTTTCTAGGTATGCTACTGCCCTTCACTTTTAAAGCAAGGTGTAACCTCATGTAAAAATACCACAGTTATGAACCTTATACAGCTAGGTCCTAATTAATGCAAATTTTGAATCCTTTGAAGTGGCATATTCTTTAAATTTGTGCTACATATTTCCATTGAGCTGGGGAAAATATTATATTTTACATAATTATAATTTCAAATAGTGGGAATACATAAATATGTGTGAATATACATGTATGTATATGTGCATTATGTATGTATGTATACACAAATACAAGTATTTCATGGGTATTCCTTATTTATACAAATCGGGACCTTGCTATGCTGTCAATGTCAGGGATATGCATGAATTAGAATTTACCTCTTTACATTAAGATTTCTGCTTTACTTTGTTTATTGCTTACACTTTGTGCATTTGTGTTTAGATGTCTGAAACCTGAGTATTTTCATTTAGGTTCTTTCCCTAGCCTTTTTATGTGATATTGGCTCTTGTGATCTGCCCCTAATCTGCTAAGAGCCTTCCTTTATGGTATGTTGTTCTTGTTATGTTATCTAGGGCAGCCGATGAATGGATGCAATGTTATTCCTCCACCTTCCATTTTCAAGTAAAGTTCTTTTGGGTCCAGTTTGGTAAGGCTCTTGGAAGACGTACGTTAAACAAGGTGCACTCTATTGCTGGCAAAGTACCCATCATTCCAATGTTTTAATCTGGGCTCTAGAAATTTAAATCCCATTCTCAGATGCCATCTTCTTAACCAGCTGTTCCTTTCCCAAATCCTTGTTTCTCTTTTGAAGCCACTACTTTGGACTGGCAGCAGTGATGAAAATACCCCCTGTGCCCATAAGAGCTGACTGCTTGCTCAATAGCTGACAATCTCTGGCAGTGCCTTCCAGGCTCCTTCTGTAGATCTCATTCATCTCCCGAGAGTTTCTGGAAGTGAGGTTATGGTCAGCAGGTTTGACGGGAGGTCGTCCCTCACACCCTACAAACAACTCTTTGACAAATTCTCCATCTAGGTGCTCGTTGCACCGCTGGAAAGAAGGCCTGCTTGGAATGAAGCAATTAAGGCATGGCCTAGGATGATCCATGCATCTTCCCCATCTTTTCTCGTTTCAGAATGGTTTGTGAAACTCTTAACTTTGTAGTACAGTGATACAGAAAGAAATGCACACAATGCCCTGTCTGCCCTTCCTGAGATGATGCCAGGCATCCTGCTAGGCTTTCTCTTCTCTTCCTGTTCTTACCTCTTGTCCCTTTTGATTAGCATGTTGCAGTTTCTTCCATTGAGGGAAGGGTTACCTATTCATGGACAGAAAATGATAAAATAAAGGAAAGAGAAGAAGAAGAAAGCTGCTAGTTAAAATGATAGGAAGCAGCAGAGCAGAGAACATTCCCACTCAAATTCGAAATGGCTGTGAATTGGCTTTGCACGGGAAACAAAAATGGAAAACCAGACCCTGTTTCGTTTTGTTTTTTTTCATAGTTGAGGTTCCAGAATTTAACCTGAAGTGAATAAACAGATGCCACTGTCTGTGGAAACTTCTGGGACATGGTTAGAGTGGAATGCAGGCAGGGAATCACATTCAGAAAGCTAATTTAGATCGAAGCTGCTTCAATGGCACGTTCTAATTTTTCACCGACTGTTCTCACAAGACCCAAGGTTTTTAGGAGAATGATGTCGATGATCATTTGTCAAGACTTAATACACAACGAATCATCATCTCCCACGAGACAACAGGAACAGAATTTTTGAGTTTTTCTGTGGCTAACATTGTGCAGATACTGACTTGGTGATACAAATGATCATAATGGCGGTGCCACAGTGGGACTTTGCTATAAGGCTTTCTGTAATCGGAAGGCATTGCATACCAGATACATCCATCTGAGTTCCCTTCCACATAGAATTATTCACAAAGCACACAAAGGTAAAGTCTGAACAGAACGTTAGCTGTATATTAGGGACCTTAACGTATACTCTATAGTATCCTAAGCTTTGAGATTTTTAGAGGGGTTTCCAGGGCTCACACCATCTGTTTTACAGACATGAAGAGCTGCACTGCTTTGGGATAAGCTGGGCAGATAATGCATTTAGATATTTGTTGAGCTATCATAATATTCTATCCTGTGATGGATAATGATGGTATAATTGACCAATTAAGCTTCAGAACCTGGGATAAAGTTATGTTCAATTTATCTGAGAGTGTTACACTTGAGTTCAAAATTACACTTCACAAGTAATTAGAAGGGAAAGTGCGGTCAGACAGTAGACTGCCTGAAAATAGATCTTGGTGTTTCAGTGGACACCAAGCTCGATATGAGTCAACATATAATGTGGTGGCCAAAAAATCAAATGTGATCCGTGGTTGCACTGAGAGGCATGGGTTCCAGGGATATGGGTGTGATTGTCCCACTATTTCACCCTTGTCAGACTTCATCTGGAGCACTTTGTTTAGTTTGGGTATGACATTGATGAGCTATAGTGTTCAGAAGAGGGTAACCAGTATCATGAAAGGCCTGGAGGCTGTGTCATATGAAAATCTGTTGAAAGAACTAGGGTTATTTAGCCTGGAGAAAAAAAGACTTAAGGTGCTAGTGGTGAAACTTGGTAATTCTAATTGAGTATTTTAAGGGCTATTGTGGGATGGTTAGATTAGACTTATTCTACTTGACCTCAGAGCACCCAGGAGCATGGGTGGACATTTTTAAGAGGCCCAAATCAGCCTGATGTCAAGATGAATTTTTATTTTTATTTATTTTTTTAACAATGAGGATTGATCTGAAGTGGAATGAGCTGCTTTTAGAGCTGGTGAGTTTCTCTTTCTTGCAGATTTTCTGTTAGAAGTGAGAAGACCACTTGGGTCCTATGTATGGGATAGACTGGATCACTGCTGTCATCGCCTCCAACTTCTAGATCTTAGGATTGTGTTAGATACATTTTTGGACTCAAAGAGTAGAACCAGGCTCAAAGGATAGACTGCCCACCTATGAGAGGGCAATTTAAGCTGAAAATCAGGGGGAAAACTTCCTAAAAATTGAAACTACCACATACAGCAATGGGCTCTCTTGGCATGTAGTGATTTCCCCTTGACTGGAAGACCTCAATAGAGGGTAGAAGTCTACACTTCAAGGCTCTTGTAAAGGGGCATTCTAGTTTCAGGGTCCTTGGACTAGGTGATCTTAAGGTCCCCTTTCATCAAAGATTCTTTAGGATTCTGAGGCAACAAATTTTATTAATATTAATTATCATGATCATTCCAATTTTACGACTGAAAGAATTAGCCATAGGATGGCCAGGAACTTGTGCTGATCACAGAGTATTTCAGTTATTGATTCGAGAATGAGGAATCTCCTCCCAACTTCATATCCCCTAGTGATGGCAGTGAGTCACAAGAATGCTTTGTTCTTCTGTTCTTTAGATTTATGTTGTTTCTGGTATCTTCTCCCCCTCCCCATTCTTCTCAATAAGCTACCAGATTAAAAATAGTATTGTAGAAGAATGAGATTGATGAGATGGTGGCCTATGGTCCTGTGTGACTCAGTTTACCTTCCTTACCCACTATGCACTCTCTATGTATGATGAAGCCAGATAAAGGTAAAGTCAAATCAGCTTTGACCCCATGGAACCCAAAATGCCTTTTTTAGATCAAATAGAACAAAATAAGTTTTTTGTGAGTCTTCTCGTGCCGAAGAGAGCCAATGCATCGGGCAGTCTAAGACTTCGGTTGCCCCCAAATCAGCCGTGCACCTTTTGGGCCATTCACCAGATTGTGCAAGAGATCTGGGCTGGGTTTTTTACTTCTCCACACCAGGGTGGTGAGCATGTTTTGGAGCCAACTACACTGAATCCAATTTGCAATAAATCATTGCTTGTGTATAGAGGCCAAGGCAGCAGTGGGTGTTTTCTTTTATCTTTAGAATGTCTTTATTGAGTTCCCTGGGGTGTATTTTACTGTCCTATGAACTGTGTTTATTATTGAATTGGGCAATGACCAAAGGGAACTAAAGTGGGCCTTTGCAAGTTGAAATTTTACAAATGGAATTTGAATGTTGCTGAAGTGTGTGTGTGTGTGTGTGTGTGTGTGTGTGTGTGTGTGTGTGTGTGTGTGTGCATGTGCGCGTGTGTGTCTGACCAAGCAGAACTGACCAACTTCTCAGGCCAGTTATTTTCAGGCCTCCTAGAATCATATATTTACCTGCCTTTACTCTGATGTAAAAATGGCAACAAACCAGTATAATGTAATATACCATGGAAGCCAATATACCATGGAAGCCTAGATCAAGGCCCCTCTGCTTGCTAGCCACACGTATGACTGTGAGCAAACCATTTCATTATCCTGATCTGTAACATGGGGAGCTCAGTCATTGGAGGATCATCCTTTTGGGTCCTTATAGGGAAGAGGCTTTGCAAACCTTACAGAGCTTTATAAAGGGGAGCAGTTGTTATATGGAGATGTCTTGCCCCACCCCACCTTGCATTTCTGCCTTTTGTTGCTTCAAGTCCATCTTTTAGGAGTAGACATCCCATGTCCTTTCAACAAACCACACGGTCCCCTTTGAGAATGAAAGACAAATAGAAACAATCCACACTCCACTTAACCACGTGCTTCTCTCTGAGGAAAGCACTCAATAAAAAAAAAAAAATTGATTCAGTGCTGACTAATGACCAGGTGATGAGCTGTAAGGATGCAAAGAAAAAGAGACATGAGCAATTCTTCCCTCCAGCATTTTGCCATCTGAGGCCTGTTATGAGGCCAAGATATGGCAGCGAGTGGGTGGAAGAGAAGCGGGGAGCCTCAGTGGACCCCCTTAGCAGCATCCATGCATTTGCAGTAACCACCAATGGCAAGTTAAGGTTCACACCTGTAGGTTTCTGCCCACCCTTCACCAACCCATTTCTCCCCAAAATGAGGGGCCACAAAATCTCTGTTTCATGCCAAAGGTGGAGGTTCCACTCAAGCTTCCTCTGTTTTTTATTATTGTTTTTTGCTTTGTTTTGTTGTCCTTTCCAGCAAGAGCTGTCTTTTCCAGCCATTCCTCCTATATCATGTTTTCTGCACAACTGACCGTCATAAATCTGACATCTTAGGGATGGGTACATTTTGATTTGTCACTATTATTCCTGAAATTTGGCGATAGAACTGAGCATGCTGTTTGGGACACAGCCCGGCCAAAGTAGAGTTGGGTGGGGCTATCACTATGACATCTATAAATTCAGACTCTGTTTTGGCAGTGCCTTGATTCTCCACATAGACCTTCATCATTAATATTTGCAAATCAAGGTGTAGTCGAAAACTCAAAGGCCCGGAAGTACAGATCTCTTCTGACTTCTGATAGATCACCTGTTAGTAGGTCTCTGGACCTTAATTTGAATGCATTGAGAGTGCACTAGGCACCTCTCAGTTCTAAATCTATGGCTTACCCTTGTTCATATAGATAGAAAGTTTCAGAGACAAGTTAAGAGTCCAGATCTACTGACTTGAAAATTCATCCAATTGAAATCCCTTACACTGAGATAGCAATCTTCTTCCTGTCTTGTCTGTAGCATAATTTGACAGTGGATACAATTTCCTTTGTCGTGAGAAGCATCAAAACAGGAATAACCTAGAAGAACCTTGGTCAGATTGCTTCTTGACATTGTATGGCTCTTTTGTTTGGCTTCCAAGAATCTGATTAGAAATTATTAGGGTGATAGAGCTTGGGAAAGGGTAGCCAAGATGATTATCCATTGGATGGTACAAGAGATTCCCCAGCATCTTTGATGATGCCCTCTAGGGGGTCAAGGGAACTACCTTCCTACCCAGTCAAGCACTGATGAGATTCCTTGACTGTTCTTATAACAAGATTTGTCCTCAAATGATCTGTGACCAAAGATGGGCCATGTGGTAGCAGCATAGGTTGTCAGATTGTCTTAATGATAAATTCATCACCACTTCAGCATAAATCTTTGCCTGGAGGAGGCCTTGCACATGGTATAAAATAAGATGAGATCTGGTTGGAAACTTGGCATCTCCAATTGGAAACAAATTTTTATTGGGTACAGATTTGGGGAGAAAACAAACAATTTTATATTGTAAATTTTTTTAAGAACATGAAGAAGTAAAACTAATTAAAATGTTCTTGTTTTGCTATCCTCTGCCATTCCCATGACTCCAAAATAGTTCTGATTTTTATGGCCTTCAAGGCATCAGTAATACTTCATGGATTCATGATCTATTGAGGCGAGGCACACCACACCCTCCTCTGGTGTACATCACAGTCCTTCTACAACATTGAAAGCTGTGTCTTGAGTTTCTGTGGCTGAAAAAAACTCATGATGTGCTAGCTAACCTCCTAATTCACTTTTTTTCATCAACATTTTATTCATAGTTGTTTTTTTTTTTTGGCTTCATTTTCACTTCCCAATAGAATCTCCCTTGTTACAAAAAAAGCCTTGTCAAGAAACCCAAAGCAACACAGTGTTTGGTGGTGTGTGCCTTGTTCCATACTTGGAGCCCACCACCACCTTTCTTCCCACAGTAAATTGTTCTATTCCATCATGAAGGCTTTTGGGATCAGGAATGGCGAAGTGGTTGTAGAAGGATGACATTCTACCCTTTAGTGTGTTATTCCATTCCATCATCGTTCTCATTGTTTATCTGGGTGATCCTTTTCATCCTCAGCTGGCTCAGGCCTTGGATAAAAGATTTCCTTTTGATTGCCAAGTCCATCTTCAAAAGGCATGCTCGTTGGGCAAACTCAGGATGACTGACATTCTTACGTGAAGCATTGGCTCTTAACTATGAAAGAACACGGTATAGATATTAAGTTAAACAAGTTAAATCAGGTTTACCATCCTAATAACTAGGACTTGAAGTAGTCATCACATGAGGGTACAACTCAAGAACATATGTGTTTAATTTTCAGATGAAAGAAATGACAAATGGCTCAAGAGTTTATACCCCAGGGTTCTCTCATTGGCCACTGAACTTCAAGCCCTACTGTTTATCAGCCGACCATTAAGGAGGTCATACCAATTGTCTGCCACCATTACCACAAGAGTTAGGAAAGAAATGAGATTTTTTTCTTCTTTTTTTTCCCTCTGTCTTCACATTAATTTCCTCACTGTCACTCCACCCAGTAGTAATAGTCTTGAAATTCAGAGAGTCTAACACAAGGATTTTTCTGACTACAGAATTCCCATCCTTCTTCCATTAGTTACTTCCAAGAGTGACATAACTTATAATTGTTTCCATCATCACACTGTATGCTCACAGTAGATCCAGAGATGAGTGGTGGTTAGGGCCTATCGATGTTGGAATTCAGATTTTATGGATGAGGAAATCCAAGCTCCCAGTGAAATCATTTGCCAATGATTCCTAGTGGTTAGAATATGGCAGAGGTGGAGATCAATTCTACATCTCATGGCTCCAAATTCAGCCCTCTTTCATTAGCCAGAGGAACATACTCTATTCTACAGTAACTGAGACTTAATTTGCCTGAAATATCTGAACAAGGAAGGTTAGACTTTGGCCGATGTCTATGCGTAATCCCACCCTAATGCTGATCTTTCTCCTTTTTTACAGGCTGCTGTTCTTATTTGTAGAAATTCCTCCCTCCTAACTGTCACATCTTAGAACCCTTGGTTCACTTCAAAGCTCAACTCAAGCACCATCATATACATGAGGGTTTTACTGATCCCCCAGCTACTAACACCATCTCTCCCTCCCAATTCATGTCCTGTCTCCACCATAAACTTTATATTTTAGTCTTCTGCCAAGCTCCATGTTCTTATCTCTTATGCTGGAATATTCTCTTAGCAACTTTATTTATTTCACCTGGTTATTCCGAGGATCAGATTAAATAAGAGTACTACAGGTTCACAGTACTTTTTTTCTATTCTCTTTTATTTATTATTTATTCCTTTTTAACACTTTCTTTTTTTTTTTTCGGGTCCTCAGGAAATTTATTTTTTATTTTTTATTTTTTTTTATTTTTATTTACATCTTTAGTTTTCAGCATTAATTTTCACATGCGTTTGAATTACAGATTTTTCTCCCCATTTCCACCCCCCCCCACTCCAAGATGGCGTACACTCTGGTTGCCCCGTTCCCCAGTCTGCCCTCCTCTCTGT
>CM053626.1:6454889-6491355 GCA_028646595.1 Phalanger gymnotis | reverse complement strand
GGTCCGCGGTCTGCTGCCCCGCGGTCTGCTGCCCCGCACCGCGTCGCCTCGCGCACTGGGCTCTGCTCGGCTCAGCTCCGCTCCCCTCGGCTGGGGGCTGGGAGTTCTGTTCGGGACAGACCTTACCCCGAGACCATCCAGGCAGACCTGGGCTGGAGTCCTGCTTCCCTCTGCCCCTTTGTGTGTTCTGTATTTCTAGAACTGGTTCAGAGCCATTTTTTCATAGGTTTTTGGAGGGACTTGGAGGGGAGCTCATGCCAGTTACTGCTTTCCAGTCGCCATCTTGGCTCCGCCCCTTAACGCTTTCTTAAATTTGAAGTTTAAATACTCTCCCTTCTTTCACATCTCTTCACCCACTGGGAAGGTGAACAATATATCAGTTATATATGGGAAATGATGCAAAACATATTTCCACATTAGCCATATCATGAAAGAAAGGAGAGAGAGGGAGGGAGGGAGGGAGGGAGGGGGAGAGAGAGAGAGAGAGAGGAGAGAAGGAAGGAAGAAAAGGAAGAAATTATACTTTAATTTGCATTCAGAGTTCATCAGTTTTCTCTCTGGAGGTGGATAGCATTTTTTTTCATCATGGATCCTTTGGAATTGCCTTGGATCACTGTATTGATCAGAGAAACCAAGTCTTTCACAGTTGATCATCATTACAACATTGCTGTTAATGTGCTCAGTGATCTACTGGTTCTTGTCACTTCACTTTGCCTCATTTCACAGAGCACTGGCCATGCTTGCCTGAAACCACACTCCCTCCGCACTTGTCATTTCTTACACCACAATAGTACTCCATCTCAATCATATGCCACAACTTGTTTAGCTATTCCCAAATGGATGGGCTTCTCAATTTCTAATTCGTTGCCACCACAAAAAGAGCTACTGTAATCTTTTTGTATGTAATTGTCCTTTTTCTTTTTCTTTGATCTCTTTTCGGATTCTTACCTGGTAGTGGCATTTCTGGATCAAAAAGTATGCACTTATGTAGCCCTTTTGGCGTAATTCCAGATTGTTCTTCAGAATGATTAGATCAGTTCACTGCTCCACCAACAGTTCATTAATCTAATTATTTTCCTTCCATTCTTTCCAGCATTGTCATTTCTGATGGGGTGGTACTTCAGAGGTGGTTTTAATTTGCTTTTCCCTAATCAATGCAGAACTTTTTCATATGAATACAGATAGCTTTGATTTCTTCTTCTGAAAACTGCTTATTCATATCCATTTGTAAGTTGGGTGATGGCTTTTATTTTGTGTACATTTCACTGAATTATCTAGATATTTGAGAAAGGAGGCCTTTATCAGAGAAATTTCTTGTATTTTTTATATTACTTCATTATCTATAATATTTTTACAGCAAAATTTAGTTTTCCTGATTAATTCTTAATTTGTAATAATTTTGCTTTTGCTTTGTCTGAAATCATGATTGCTATTCTTGCCTTCAGCTGAAGCTGCACCGGATTTTGCCCCAGCCTTGTATTTTAACTCTCTGTGTGTCTTTCTGTTTCAAGCGTGTCTCTTATACAGAACATTATTTGATTCTGGTCTCCAGTCCATTTTGTTATCCACTTCTGTATTATGGTTTAGTTCATTCTATTCCTATTCACAGCTTTGATTACTAATGGTAATTTCCCTCTACCACATTTTTTTTTTCTGTTTATCCTTTGCTCTCCCACTCTCTTTCTATCCTATCCCTTTTCAAAAGTCTGTTTTGCTTCTGATCATTGCCTCTCCTAATCCACTCTCCTTTTTACCAACCTGTCTCCCCCCCATGTCTCTTATCTCCTGTCGGGTAAGATAGATTTCTATACCCAGCTGCATGTGTGTATACATTCACCTTCTTTGAACCAATTCTAATCAGAGTTAGTTTCAAACATGGCCTGTCATCTCCTCCATTTCCCCTTCCACTATTAAAACTCTTCCTTGTGTAATTCCTTCATGTGAGAAAAAAAAAATCCCCATTATACCTCTCCCTTCCTCCTTCTCCTAGTGCATCCATCTTTCGTATCCCTACATTTCTCTGTCTCTCTCTCTCTCTCTGTCTCCATATATATGGAATTACATGTATCAGCTTCCCATATAAGAATGTAAACAGTTTAACTTTCTTGAGATCCTTATAAGTACTTTTTCAGTTTACCTTTTCATGCTTCCCTTGATTCTTCTATTTGAATACCAGATTGTCAATTCGGCTCTGGTCTTTTCTTCAGGAATGCTTGGATGTCCTCTATTTCACTAAATGTCCATTTTTTTCCCTTGAAAAAAATATAATCGTTTTTGCTGAGTAGGTGATCTTTGGTTGTAATCCTAGCTCCTTTGCCTTCTGGAATATCATATTCTAAGCCCTTCACATCTTTAATGTAGAACTTACTAAATCTTGCATTATCCTGACTGTGGCTCTGCAATATTTGAATTGTTTCTTTCTGGCTTTTCTTCTTGACCTGGGAGCTCTGGAATTTGGCTATAATATTCCTGAGAGTTTTCATTTCGGGATCTCTCTCAAGAAGTGATTGGTGGATTCTTGCAATTTTTATTTTTATTTTCTGTATATAAAATATCAGGGAAGTTTTCTTTTTTAATATCTTGAAATATGAAGTCTAGGCACTTATTATTCTTAATCATGGCTTTCAGGTAGTCCAATACTTCTTAAGTCATCTTTCCTCAATCCATTTTCAAGGTCAGCTTTTTTTATGTGATATTACACACTTTTTTTCTAATTTTTTTTTTCATTCTTTTGACTTATTTTATTTTATTATTGTTTTTTTGGCAAGGCAATTGGGTTTAAGTGGCTTGCCCTAAGTGACTAAGTCATGCAGCTAGTACATGTGTCGAGTGTCCTAGTTAGAATTTGAACTCAGGTCTTCCTGACTCCAGGGCTGGTGCTCTACTCACTATACCACCTAGCTGCCCCCTTTCGATTTATTTTATTGTTACTTTAAGTTTCATGGAGTCATTAGCTTCTACTTGCCCAGTTCTAGTTTTTAAGGAATTAATTTCTTCAGTGAGATTTTGTACTTCTTTTTCCAATTTTAAAAGTTTTTTTTTTTTCCCTTTAGTGAATTGTGTCTCTTTTATCATATAGCCCAATTCTATTTTTTAAGATGTTATTTTCTTCAGTATTTTGCTGCCTCTTTTACTGAGCTGTTACTTCTCTTTTCATAATTTTCTTTCTTCACTCAGTAACATTTTTTTCCCCAATTTTTCCTCTGTCACTCTTATCTCATTTTCTTTTTTAACTCTTCCAGGAATTCTTACTGGCCTTAGGTCCAATTAGCATTTTCTTTGCTTGTAGCTATCTTCACATTGCTGTCTTCTTCTAAGTTTGTGTCTTGATCTTCCCCACCATCATAGTAGCTTTTTATAGTCAAGACCTTTTTTTTGCTTGTTTGTTTGCTCATTTTCTAGCCTATTTCTTCATTTTGAACTTTATGTTAAAGTTGGGCTCTGCTCATCTGAGGGTGGTGAGGCCCCATGCTAAGCTTTTTTTTGTACAATTGTTTTCCGAGCTAGTTCTGAGCTGGTTTTCAGTGTTTCCAGGGTGGTATTAACCTGGCAGAGGTGTGGGCACTGCTCTCCTGGTCTGCTCTCTGGTCTTTTGCTCCCCTTCAGCCGTAAGTGCTCTTGGCCTCAGAACTCTGACCAGGGCCCCTGCTTCCCTATGAACCACCATAGACACTCCTTTCCACCCTGGAACTGCCACCCAGAGGTGCTTATGAGAATATTGTTGGCTCTCCGACTCCAAAATTTGATTTGTGGTGTTCTTTAAAAGTTGTTTAGAGAGTACTGTTGGGAGAGGGTGGATCCCAGCCTATACTACCTCATCTTGCTACCACCTGTCTCATTGTACTTTTAATAATCAAGGCGCTCATCTCTATTTAGCCAGGATATTATCTCCCAGCATTCAGTGTTCTATGAGATTGCTTTGTACTGTATTTAGAATGCTCAGTGGAGCTGAGATGTTTTATCTGTTATGGGTCCTTACCCAAGGTGTTGATCTCACCCCCTTCATCATGGTGCTAAGAAAAGAGCATTTTGTATCAAACGACCTGGGTTTGAATCCTGACAGTTTCATTTCACCACTTGTGTCTTTTAGAGAATGCATTGAAACTCCCAAAGCCTCAGTTTCCTCATTTGTCAAACTTTGGAAGGTTACGAAAGACAATCTCAAAAGTCCCTTCTGTCTCGAAGCCAGTGATCCCAGGACACATGCAACCTTCTCATTCAGAAAAGATTATTAGCATCGGTCACGCAGTTGTCGATGATAAGTCAGACACAGGAGTGTCTAGCAAGTATAAAATGAATACTCTTCATCCATTTGACAATTATTTACTAAATGCCTTTTATATGTGACTTAGACTGTGCTAGAATCTGAGGATATCAAGACAGAACAGCCCCCAGAGCCTTATAATATACTGGGGGAATTTCAATTTTGAGATAGCACCTAGTGGCAGGAATTGATTTCACCATCAGCAGTGCTTCTGAATGATATCCTGTATCAGTACATCAAACATTTGTGAGAATCCCTTCTGCGAAGAGAGATCAACCCCTTGTGATTTACTAGAAAGTATGAAAGAGCTGGCTGAAGCAAAGAAAAGATCTTAGGGTCAAGAGTAGGAAGGTACCTCAAAGTCCACGGAATCCCCCTCATTTTACAGATGAGAAACTTGAGGGATGCAGGGAAGTGACCTCACTGGCCCCTAATCATGTGACTGAGTATCCGAGGCAGGTTTAGACCTGTGTCTGCATGGCTCCCAAGTACATCCTGATGTCCGTTTAATGTCCTGATGCCTCAGACAAAGCTACATGAATCAAGTTGGCTCTCAGAGCATTTGCTGAGAGGAGCACAGATCCCCACCTGTTGCAGTGCTTTGGCCTCTGGTATGTTGGATTAAGTTTGCCCAGCAACTGCAAGGAAGGCCATCTGTGCTGGACTCTTGGCAACCTGTAGCTGCAGCCCTAGGTTTCTGTGCATGGGGAGACTATTGTGCTCATGTACTACTATTGGCACTGCAGACATGACTGACTCGTAGTAGGTACAATAGACAGAATGCAGCACCTCACAATAGGAAGGAACTGGGTTTGAATCCCACCTCAGACACCCATGAACTATGGGATCTCAAACAAGGCACTTAACCTCTGTGTCTTCATCATCTTATATAAAATTTAGACAATAATACTTTTAGTACCAACCAATCAATAAACATTAATTGCCTACTGTGTGTCAGACATTGTGCTAAAGGAGATACAGAAAGAGACAAAAACAGCCTCTGCCCTCAAGGAGGACATGATAATGGTTACTATTTGTAAGGAGCTACACTTTTGGCAAAACATTATATAAACATCGCCTCATTTGAACATCCTACATGGATTGCTATTTGTACATTACAATTGAAAAAATAGTGACAGAGAATCAGTAAATGCCTGATACAGATTCAAATTCAGGTCTTCCTGATGCCAAGATTAGTGCCCAAAGTACTGTTACCTAGTTCCTGAGGATAGAGCAATACATTTCCAATAGGAGGACCTATTTAAAATCCTGATGGCCACATAGTAACCTGTGTGGTCTTTGGTGAGTCACTTGAGTTCTCTTGAGCTCAGTTTCTTCATCTATAAAATGAGAAAAACTAATGCAGAGTGAAGTGAGGGGGACCAAGGGGAATGATTTATATAACAGACATAGCATTGTAAAGATGAACAATTTGGAAGGGCTTAAGAGTTCTGATCAATGCAATACCTAAATATGATTCTAATGATGGATGAAAGAACATTTTACTCAACTCCTGATAGAGAACTGATGGGCTCAGAGTATAGATTCAGATGCATGGGTTTCTTTGGACATGGCCAATGCATGAATTAGATTTGTTTCAATACACATATCTCTTATAAGAATTTTGTTGTTGTTTCTCTTCTAAAAGGGAGAAGGAGCAATTTGGAGGGAGAGAAAATAAGATTTTTTTTTTAGTTAAAAATAAAGCTTTAAATAAATTAACAAGGAATTTGGACTAGGTGTTCTCCTCTGAATTCCCTTTGACCCTTAGATCTATGATCATACTGTGCTCAGTGAATTTTTATTCAATGGATTACTATTGTCTCCCATTTTGACATGCACCTTGCCTGTGGCTGCTTTTGGAAAAGCTAGACACAGAGATCAGATGTTGAGGAATTGGGCTGAAGTTGCCAGTTGATAAATTGTGCCCAAGTATGGTACAATTGCAGAGCTATCCTGAAGCAGAATGAGCAGCCTTGAAAGTGGAAGAGCTCCCCTCACTGGCAGCTGTCCAGCAGGGAAGCTGGGCGACCACTCATCAGAGAGGTTGTGGAGCACATTTTGTGGTAAAGAGCCTGCCAAGTCTCCATAGCCTCTGAAAGGCTAGGATTCTCCTTACGACCCCCAGAGATGCCTCCTGCTATGGAGTACGTGCATGCCAATCAGAGCAGAGCACACATAAGGGACATGCGCTGAGCGACAGGCCAGCTGTCTCAGCCCAGAGCCTGCATGGGGCAGCCCTCAGAATAGCTTGAGAGCACCATATGTCCAATGCCTTCCTCAGCACATTTCTGTGGCCTTAGAAAAGGCCCCAAGTGAAACCCTTGCCTAACTTTTTGTAAATTTAGAACGACATAAGCTGAAGATCGTGATGACGGTCAGGGAACTACTAGAGAGTTTTGCAGTGCCCAAATTAAGCCAAAACATGTGACCTTTGGGTTTGGCATAATGATGACTCTTGGCCATGCAACAGCTTCCACCCCCTTTGGTAGCCTGTTCTCTTTTGTCTTGGCTTTAGATAGTCTTATCAGTGCCCTCCCCCTTCCAAGAATACAACCAAGTCTTCCCTGTAGATTTTTTTATCAAGGCTCTATTTCAATAACAAAGGGATGCTAGAGGAAAATGATATCCCTCCCTTCCCCCTACTCATACCCATGCTCAGGACTTAGCATCTCAACTCTAACCCTTCCTGCAGTGGGACTTGGGGAGTTTCAGCCTCAGTGTCCCCAGCTATTATAATAAACATAGTGGTATGAATTAATTGACATGAGAAATAATTTTTGTTTATTTGTTACTTTTAAAAAGTTTGACTTCCTCTACAATATGTAGTTCTAAAACTTGGTTGATTACTTCGGACCTGTACTTTCATCATTGAAGGGAAATGCCATCATGGAAACTCCTTCCCCTAATGCAGACATGAGAATATGAATTAGGGAGAAAATAGTCCAAACCATTCACTTTTCACCCCCAATCTGCTGCAAAGCCTTGTAATTTCTACCTTCACATCTCTTATATATGTCCTTTCTATTCATAGAACCACCACCCATGAAGCCTCCTTTCCTCTCAGACTCAGCTCCAATCTCTCCTTTTGCAGGGGAATCCCCAGTCCCCAGAGTCCTTCATGTCTTCCCTATGCTGAGATTGATTTCCATCTGCTCTCTCTATATCTTGCAATTAACCCTTCATTTGAATGTTTTCTCCTCCTTAGAAGTTATGCTCCTTGAGGGCAGAGACTGTGTTTTTTTTGTTTTTTGTTTTTTCCCTTTATCAGTCAATCAGTCAACAAGCAAAGTCCCAGGTACTGTGCCAAATGCTGTGGAGACAAAGAAATGGTAGAGATCCAATCCTTGCTCTCAAGGGGCTCACAGTCTGAAGGGGAGACAATGTGCAAACAACTGCATACAAACAAGACAATTGAGATCAATGGAGGGGGGTAGTCTCAGAGGGACTAGGATTGAGGATTGGCAAAGATTTCTTGCTGAAGGTGAGCTTTTAGCCAGGATCTGAGGAGACTGGGGAAGCTAGGAGGGAGAGATGAGGAGGAAGAATGTTCCAGATTTGGGGAAAGGAGTGTTTTGTGTGATGAATAGCAAGATGGCACTTGCCATTGGATTTCAGAGTACTTGGAGGGGAGGGAGATGGAAGAAGACTAGAATGGTACTAGGGACTAGGTTATGAAGGCCTTTGAAAGCTTATCAGGAGATTTTTTTTTTTTAAATGATCCCAGAGGTAATAGAGGGCCACTAGTATTGATTCAATGAGGGTAGGTAGGGTGGCTTATATGGTCAAATCTTGTGCTTTAGGAATATCAGCATGAGAACTGATTCAGAGAAGATTGGAATGTGTGGGGTGTGGGCGAGGGGTGCGGTTTGAGCTAAGGCAGAAAAAACAAATAACAGCATATTACAGTAGTTCACTTGTGAAGTGATGGTCTGCATGAGTGTGGTTTCAGTGTCAAAGGAGAGAGGGGTCATATGGATAGATGACATGAAGGTAGAAATGAGAAAGTGAGGGGTCGAGGATGACACCCAGGTGGTGAGCCTGGGTGCTTGGGAGGAGGATGTCTGGTGCCCTCAAGAATAATAAAGAATTTAAGAAGAGGAGAGGATTGGGAGGGGGTGGAGATCAAGCTAATACAGGATTATTTGGCATGGAAAGAGACTTGAGGCAGGCAGACCCACCAGCAGGCTCTTGCAATGATCCAGGTATGATGTGATGAGGGTCTGTACCAGTGTCAGAGGAAAGAAGGGGCCATATAGAGAAGGTGTTATGAGGGTAGAAATGAAACAGCTGGCTTGATGACCTGTTGGATATGGGGTGGAGGGGTGAGATAGTGAGCAGTTAAGGATGACCTCTAGTCACCCCTTGTGAGACAGCCTGATGGGAGGAAGGTGGTATCTTCAACAGCAATAGAAAGGTTAGGAAGTAAGGAGTATTGGGGGAGAGAGATGATGAGTTCAGTTTAGGACATGTTGAATTGAAGCCATCCATGGAACATCCAGTTTAATATCTCTAATAGGTGGTTAGAGAATCAAGACTGGAAATTGTGAGGCAGGTTAGAGATGGACAAGTAGATTACAGAGACTTCTGTACAGAGATGAAAATTGAAACCATAGAAGATGATAAGACCACATGAAATAGTATAGAGGGATAAGAGACAAGGACCCCAGACAGAGACTTCAGGGAAACTCCTGAGGTCAGTGGGCATGATCTGGATACAGATTTAGCAAAAGAGACAAGAGAAGAAGCTGCTAGACAGGATGGCCAGGAAAGAGAAATAACCTGAAAACCTACGGAGAAGAGGATATCGAGGAGGAGAAAGGCAGTCAATAGTGGCGAAGGCTTCAGAGTGGTCAAGGAGGATGAGGAGTAAGAAAAGGTCTGTGGGATGAGGTCACTAGTTGGAGCTCAGTTTCAATGGACCAGTAAGGTGGATCGCTCGGCTGCAGAGTATCCCTGGCAGAGACAGAGGATAGTTCCAAAGCTAGAGGGCATCATATGGAAGGTGGCTCTGGGAAGGTAGATGAAGAGTACACAAACTGGCAGCAGGAAGGGCAGGAGAGGGGAGAGACTACAGGTGGGGATGCTGGTATCTTGGCTTCCATCTTCTCCTCCTTAATATAATGGAAGTGCTTTGTGCTTTAATAGCTCTGCATCAGTTCTTCCTAATCATTGCCTGTTTCTCTGAATTCCTCACATGTCATATCTTATTTACATGCCACAGTTCCAGCATCCTTTTCGAAGACTCCTTGAGAAATATGGTGGTGGTGCCTTTCATCTCTGCAGAACCACTGTCTTTGTACTTACAAGGTGCATTTTCTTCCTGATCGGTAATGCATGTGTGTGTGTGTGTGTGTGTGTGTGTGTGTGTGTGTGTGTGCTTGTGTGTGTGATTTAAAGTCAGCTTCTGTTTGTACAGGACTTCACTTAACTCTCTGGGGTGGAAACATGAAGTCCTCAGTAAACACAAGTTATTATTTGTTTGGCAACACACGGGCCTCGTCAGGGAACTGTGTGCTCTGTAGAAATAGGGTCCCCAGGCTGTGTTTTTGCAGGAGAAGGAGCCCCAGCCAAACTGGGGCTCACATGGGGCCTGGGCCAGGGCAAACACAGAACCCCATTTGTTTATCCGGATGTGGAGGTGATGGCCGACCCAGGAATCCGGTCCAGATCCCATCCCTCCTCCTTCTCTGTGAGCCTGTTTGTCTGGCTCAGGATGTGAGGGCAGTATTTGGCATGATCACATGTCTCTGACATGAGCCTTGTTCCTTAGCTGGCGGTCAGCTTGTGCTTGTTTGGGGGCCAGTGTGCCTCTCTCACTGGAGGAGATCCCCTTGAGGAGCTTCCAGAAAAGCCTCTATCTTCAGTCTGATTCTCGGCTCTGGCTGTGAAGCTTTGGGGAAGCCCAGGAGCCACCCCCCCAACCCCTGCACCAGGGGATTCATTTTCCAGATTTGGGGGTCTTTGCCAGCCTCTCTTCTCCACTCAATAGAGAGCCGGCCTGGCCCCCTCCCCCAATAATTGGATGCTCTCTGCGTGGTGGCAGCAGCTGAGCATGCTCTGCCGCAGCCCCTTCTCGCTGCAATGTACAAGATGTTTGCAGGTTGCCATGGAAGCCCAGTGACATAACCGGGCGCCCCTTGCTCCACCCCTCCCCCTCCTTCTCAGTCGACTCCCCTCCCTGAGCTCTGTACCGCCCGTGGTACGTGGAGTACAGCTTGTCCTTTGTATCCCAGCAGCTTATTTTAACTCCCGCGGGGACACAGCTGCCGGGAATCCTTCAGTACAGAGCTGCACGTGGGCCCACAGCCCACCCTGGAATGTCCCCTGTGGGCCCCAGCCAGAGCCTCCCCTTCCTGAAGAAATGCCAGTGGTGCCCCCACCTGGCTCCCCAGCACGGCTTTGTGGCCACCATCAGCCCAGCCAGGGTAGCAAGGAGGGGGATCAAGGACCAAAGGCCTCCTCTTTATGCAAGAATGTGGAGAAAAAAGAGGGCAGCATCCCCTAAGAAGGAGGGCTCAGCTCTAGTGACTGCATTCCTTCTGATACCGCAGAGGTTGGGATCCCCAGAGCACGAGAGCACAGAGGCAGGGGACTGCCCCCTAGTGCCCCCCCCCCCCAGCTTTCAGCAAGGGCTGCCGTTTCATGGGTTTTACAAACTGAGTCCCTCTAGTGGGCATAGGGCATTAGTTGTACTGGGGGGCAAGCTGGCTTACTGGCCATGTAAGCTATGGAAGGAGGGACCAGAGCCCGGATTCTCGGTTCTGGCTGGTCCTTTGGGCCAGTCATTGAAACTCTCTGAGCTTAAGTTGCCTTGATCAGAAGATAATGCTTTGGAAATGATGAGCACTATTGATCAGAGGTTAAAGTATTTCACAGCCAGGGACAGAAGCAAGAGGGGCAGGTTAGAACAATTGATGCGCTTTGGATTCAGTCAGACATTGTTGGTCAGTCATGTCCGACTCTCTGTGGCCCCATGTGGGGTTTTCTTGGCAGAGACACTGGAACCATTTGCCTTTTCCTTCTCTGGCTCTTTACAGATGAGGAAACTGAGGCAAACAGGGTCACACAACTAGTTAAGTGTCTGAAGTCAGATTTGAACTTGGGAAAATGAGTCTTCCTGACTCTAGGGCCAGCACTCTGTGCACTATGGTACCCCGTGGTGGCCACCTTCAGTCAGACAACTTAGGTTCAAATCTCATCTCTGTCACTTACTGCCTATGTGACTTTAAACAACTCACCAAATCTTCGTGCCTCATTTGGGTTGGTTAAACAAGGAGGCCCCGAGATCCTTTCTCTGCCAAATCTATGATCCTTTGAACTTGGGTTTCAGTTCCTTCCTCGAGCCATGTAGACCCACAGGGAGCCTCCTTTTTTGGTTTTTCTCCACCTTCTGGAAAATGTGTGTAGGTATGTGCGTGTGTGTATAAAAATACACCCACATAAGCGTGTATGTATTTGTGTATCTCTCTGTGTGTGTATATATACGTATATATATACACATATATAACATGTATAATTACACACACACACACACACACACACACACACACATCATGTGGTTGGGAGAGGGGCCCCAGGAATGGCCAGTAAACACAGAACTTGGCACACATTCCCAAAGCTGGAGGAGGCAGAAGGGAAATGTTGGGAGTAGTAGACCAGAGCAGTGGGTTGGAGGCAAGCGGGAGTGCAGGGCGGGGAAGATTCCTGTCTTGAACTATGTGCCATATAGAATAACAGATCAGGACGTGCGTGAGGTCGGTGCTCGAGTCTGTTCTCGGTTGAAGGCCAGCTGGAATGTGGACTGTAAATCTCCTTGCATCACGGGCTAGCCCTGTCGCTCACACCTGCTCATCTCTCTCCTCCTCATCTTGCTCATCAGCATGTTTCCATTCCTTCTCCCTCCCCTCTGCCTGTCCTCCGTGCTGCTCCATCTCCCCCTCCTCCTCTCATCCCCGCCTCAAACTTAGGAGGCAGTGGGCCAAACACCCCTTGCTAATATATGCTCATTGCTAGCACGGATCCAGTGCATTCGAGTTTCTAAAGCGCTTGATCTCTGACAGGAAGCTCACCCCCCTCCTCTTTGACTCAGCTCTTTCTGCTCCTCTGCCAGCCTGGTCCAGCGCTCCAAGCCCAGTGGCATGGAATGTCACAGCCTTGGCTCTGCTGCTCGTCCCAGGCAGCCCCAGGCTCAACAACCTTCCTCTAGGGCTCCCTCTGCCCACCAGGTCTCTGGGGTTTCCATTAGTTTCTCCTTGGAGAAGCTGCCTTTCTCCCCTTCTACCCATCTCTCAGTCCTGCTCAACTCTGCCCTGAACAGACCACATGTTATAGTGTTGTGTTCATTTCTAGGGACCATATTTTAGAAATATCATTAATAAGCTGGAAAGCTGGCAGAAGAGGGTCCCTTAGGTTCATACCTAATGAGGATTGGCTGAAGGATTTCGGAGTGTCTAACTTAGAGAAGATTCACCAAGGAAAGGAAAACTGTCTTCAATACTTGATGGGCTTTCACATGTAACTGTGAATGGACTCATTCTGATTGTTCCAGAAGGGAATACCAGGAACAAAGGGGAGAAATTGCACAAGTGAATGTGTACTTTATGTAAGGAAAAACTTTCTAAAACACCCAAACCTGCCTAAAGTGAGAGAAGTAGAAGGCTTCCAGTGGTGTCATTCTCCACTCATTAGAGGGCTTCAAGCAAAAGCTGTTTGACCACTTCTCTGGAATGCTATAGAGGGGATTGGGAAAGAGGCCTCTTCCTTTTGTGACCCACTGATTCTGTGTGTGAGCCCCCTGTCCTAGCTGAGCTCCTCCAGATCAATGGGGTTTGGTGCATTGTAAGCGGGGAGTCAGAGACTCTCCAGGCATTCTGCTTAACATGGTGGCTTTCCTCATGTCTCTCTTTGTGCTCCTTTCTCATCTCTGTGTCCTGGGGAGAGGCTTATGCCATGGGCGGTGCCACGGAGTGCCAGTACACAGCAGGAGCTGTCTTATTTTGTCTAGGTATTACCAGTATCAAGCAGAGTACTTTGGACACAGTAGTAGATATGCAAGAAAAGCTTGTTGAATTGAACTGCATGTAGCTTCACTCTTGTTCTGCTGAAGGGTAAAGGCAATGGGCTTGTGCACCATGTGGGATGTATGTTTCTCTTTGCTCTGTAGCCATAGACCATCTCATGCCCTTGGTCTGCCTTCTAATCTTCTTCATCATCATAGTAATAAGCAGCATACAAGACTTACCATCCACCACATACCTGGAAGGACATGATCAAACGTCCAGAATTATTTGCCAGAATCTTGCTATCTTTCATAAACGAAATATGCTATTGGTCTGACTCAGATTTAACATTAAAAGATTACACATTAACTTGGAAACATTTCTCTGTATTGCAGACAGACCTGTCCCTCATAGTTGCTCAAACACATCACTAATCTGCACACACACACACACACACACACACACACACACACAATAACATTTTTAATTGACCTCACTATATTAAACATCCTTTAAATGCAAACTCCATAGAGCCCAAAACTCTCAACCATGGAGACCCCTCTAACAAAAGACATCAGAGCCATGTGGGGGATGTCCTCCCTGCTCTGGAGTCATTCTAGAAGGGCCATCTGGGAAGCTTAGGAAGAAGATTTTACAAAATCTCCAAGCTTTTATTCAATTACAAGTCAGTGCTCCCTCAATTTACCTGCAAGGTTATTTGCTAAATAATAAACACAGAAGAACAACTAAACAACTTTTCCTAGAACAGTTTCTAAAGGAATACCATTGACTATAAGGTATGCAATGAAAAAATCGGGCATAGTAATTGTCACTAACCTTCCTCTTTAGGTTTTACTTTCTCATGTGATTCTTCTGTCTGTGATTACTTTGCATTTAAGCTTTTTACTTGGTGCCTGTAGCTAGATTTTCATATGTCCTCATCTCCCCCATTAGAATGTGAGCCATTTGAGGGCAGGAGCTGGGTTTCATTTCATTTTCTTTTGTTTCGTTTTCCTTTCCTTATCTCTACTGCTCTTAATAAAGGTCCTGGCACCTGGAGTTTAATAAGTACCCGTTGACCATCTAAAATGCCGCCCATAGCAAAGTGGGATGGGAGGGGAGAGGGGTGCATGTATTATCCCTCCTGCCTGGGTGCCATCCTCTGATTTCTAATGGTGGCGTAGAGGTGGTTTGGCCTCTTAACAAATGGCTTCTGATAAAATGGAAGCTTCTTGAGGGAAGGGACCGTTCCATTTATATTTGACAGTGACGGGTACATAATAGTCATTCAACAAATGTGTGTTGTCTGTTTGATGGCTAGATCAGTAGAATAAACCAATAGAAAAAACTCTGACAGGTTTTAGCATGCAGGAAAGATATCTAGTGTGGCACCAGATAGACCATGGTTTTCATTTAGAGAGCATCCTAGCTTTGTTTGGAGCAGCAACGAGTGAGAGATTTCATCAAGTGATTACTTTTTTCAGCCACAGCTGATTCTGAAAGCTGGCATCTAAGCTGTGGAGATCCTGCAAGCAGAGGGAGCAACACCACTGATAAACTCATGGGACGATGGAAGAAGTAGACCAACGCCCCTCTCCCTCTTCCCACCTTCGCTTCTCCTGGTCAGCTCAGTAATTGTCTTTCTGTGGTCACAACACAGCACAATGATTTGTGCTTGATCATAGCCCATCGGCCAAAGAAGGTAGCCCTCTGCCAGGGAGGTGCTCAGACCATGTTTCATATGGGAAGATTAAGTCCAAGAGCCCAGGTTGGCTTTGAATCCCTCCTCCAGATTTTCTCCCTGATGCATTCCAAACCTTCCTTCAAGAATTTAGTTTTTGTTTTGTTTTGAAAATATGAGAATCTCCTGGAGCCAGTCAAGTTACTCTGTCAAAAAAAAAAAAAGTTCTCAGTAATTAGCCACTGTCTGCAAACATGTGCAGGAAGTCAGAGAGGGAAACTTGAATTTCTTGCCACAGGTGGAGTGCTTGGCTCCCCCAGGCAGCATACAGCCACGCTATTTTTATGCCTCTTCATATAAGAAGGTTAAACAGACTTTGGGTAGGACAATTAGCACGCCTCTGTTTGTGGGCTGGACCCGTTAGAACTTGCTTCCCTGTCTGCTGGAAAGGGCAGCCTGGAACCTCAGTGATTTTTCTGACGGATGATTTCACCCCACCAAGTTGCTTCCCCTACGAACCCAGCCTCTTTTCTCAGGCTCTCTCTCAACCCCAAACACATTCTTATATCCTCCATTGGCCAGGCTCTTGCTCTGGCTGCCGACCACAGAGACAGAAATTAATCTGCCCGAGCTCTAGGAATTACATGTGTCTTGGATCTTCTCCCCTTTGAAGGAGAATGCAGGGCCACTGTTGAGTGAGTCCTTTACAACTCTGTTTTTTGAAATGGTTGAATGCCCTTTTGGAGGGCTGAAGGAAGGTAATGTGAGCATGCTGCAGCCAAGACTCTAGGCCCTTTCCACTAGCAGAAGCATGTTTCTCCCGATGTCTTTATTCATTTTGCTGCCTTGAGGGAGAGCTAGACCAGTGTGGTCCATGATCTCAAGCCCACCACCACCTTCACACAGACACAAACGACCTTAAGCCTTTTCTTTTCTAACAATATTTTAAAACAGAACAAAAACACACCAACTGTTGAACTGTTCGTGCTTTTCAATGTGTTGTCTTATAACATGTATCCTTGCCTCCACTGACATTTCCATCTTTTTTCCCATTTGCAAACCAGCACCAGGTCACATCAAACAGAATTTGCTTTCAGGCCCCTGTCTCCATACAGCCTTATGTCGAATCGGCTTCTATTACATGCTTCATTTGCTTAAAGACTGAGATTCCTCCTCCTTCCACTTAGCATAAGTGTGACCTGTGGACAAGATCTCCAGTGCCTGCTGACTTCTTAGTTTAGAGGAAGAAAGGGGACAAGTGTTTATTAGGTGCTCGCTGCGTGCCTGGCACTGGGCTTGAGGGCTTTACAAATAGGAGCTCTTCGGATCCTCCCAAGAACCCCGGAGCATTATAATAGTATGATCCCCATTTTATAGATGTGGAAACGTACGGAGGTTAAGGGATTTGCCCAGGGTGACACAGCTAATAAGTGTCTGAGGTCAGATTGGAACCCGGTTCTTCTGTGTCCAGTCTTAGCCCTCTATCAGCGATACGACCAGACGCCTCCCAGACCTTGTTGATGGGGGCTGGGGGAGGGATACAGAGTAATCTCTATATTGAGACACAGGGCTGATCGTTCACCCAAACCACCTTCAGTCCCTGGCTCACGCTTGGAGAACATCTCCTTGAAAGGACACCCTGCGCCGTTCCTATTAAGTCATCGTGGTTCTAAAGGTTCGCGGCCTAGGTTAAAGCATTGCACTGCACAGTCAGAGCGCTAGGAATACTTTGCCTCTCCTTCGGAGTGTGAGGCCTACCGTGAATTTGGGGATCAGGAGGTATATTCTGTTCTTCAAGAAGAAATCGATACAGTGATCACCATACTGTAAAAGAAGACAGTAGTGAAAAGCAGCTGAGCTCTGGTCTCATTCCTAGGGACGGATGATAAAGCATCCTCCATGTCTCTGTAGAGGAGAGGGGGCTACAGGTGCAGAATGTGGTATGCTCTGTCACACTCACATACACTAGGTCTTATTAGTTTTGCTTAGCTTGATTTCTCTGTTGTAGTGAATGGTGTTCTGGGCGATGGAGAAGAGGTATATTGGGGGGCAATAAAAAGCAGGAAAACGATTTTTAAAAAAACCTTTAAATAGAATCAGTGACCCGTGCTTTTCTTTTTCATCTGTTTGTTTTCAGGGCTTTTGTGTTTTTGGCCCGCAATGTCTTCTCAAGCCAGACACCTTGCGTGTTCCCACATGTCTCACAAGTGGGGACTGTCTCCTTTTGGCCTCCTGGAACTGTTTACATGCTGAAGCTCTCAGACCGTCTCTGTTTTGGGGGTGGTGTTTTAAATAGTGCTTTATCTAAAATCTGGGAGCTTTCGGCAGACATTAATCATGGCTCTCTGCAGCTTTCCAGGAGGGCCTTCAGGATGTGAACTGGTGTCACTGGTAGCTGCAGAAAGTGAGGCTGAAGTATCCCGACTCTGTTGATGGAGTCTGGACAGGCGCAGGGCCCCAGGGTTTGTCTGTTTCAAGAACAAACCTCGTGGCTGCATTTCTGCACTTGCCATAGGATCATTCACGTATTGCTTCTTACAAAGACCCTTCTATACGGGCTTTCCCCTGTTCAGTTATCTAAAACCTGGCTTATTTGGATGCTTCAAGACCCGTCAGCCCACCTAGCTCTTGGGATGGCTTTTCTTCTTTCTCTAGCATGGATTTCTTCTAAAAATGTTCTTTCCTCTCCCTTTAGAAAACTCGATACGAGGCAAGTTGGCCCAAACCTACTTCCTCCTTCCGCAGAGATCCTCCAGAGTCCAGGGGTGCGGAACCTGCGGCCTCAAGGGCACATTAGGCCCTCCAGGTCCACAAGTGTGACCCTTTGACTGAATCCAAACTTTACAGAACTGATCCCCTTAATCAAAGGACCTGTTCTGTGAAGTTTGGATTCAAAGGGCTGCACTCGAGGACCTGGAGGGTCACATGTGGCCTCAAGGCTGCAGGTTCCCCACCCCTGCTCCATGCACTTCCTCAAGCTGGTTTCTGACCCTTTGGCTGTGCACCCTTCTCTCCAGGCAGACTAGGTTCCTCAGGTTACCCTTAACTATGCCTGCTCCTGCCTCCTCTCTGCCTAGAATGCCTATCGCCTTCTGACCCCATCTCTCCTTCCAGGTTCAGATCATGTCCTCCCTTCTGCTGGACAGTTCCAGTCTCAGAGATAAAAATAACCCCCAGAAGCCGAGCAGTAGAAGGAGCTTTAGAGGATTTCCAGTCTATCCCCCCTACCTGCGTAGGAATTTCATCTCCAGTGTTCCTGACACATAATTATCCTTGACTTAGATGGGGAACTCATTAGCTGTCGCTTTTCTGTGGCCCCTGTCCTTGGGAAGTTCCTCCTTGTCAAGCCTGAACCTTCCCTGAAACTTTACACTATGACCCTAGTTTTAACCTCTGAAGGAAAACAAGTGTAATTAAAGTAAGTTTTTTTTTCTTTTTCCCTATCAGAAAGTCCTTCAGATACAGAAAGATATCCTGGCCCCTTTGAATTTCTCACCTCTGGGCACCTTGCCCAAGAACAAGTAGTTAGTTAGTAGGGAACTTATATGGCTTCTCTTATTGGAGCCTCCCAAGAACCATGGAACCACTTTCTCCAGACCAAGATGGCTGACAAATGGTGATGCCTCACCATGATGCCCAGGATCATCCTCAATTTCACCTTGGTTTGTGTAAAGATGACCAGATATTCCAAGCTGAAAAGGGGCAGGGGAGGCATAGCCATCTTTACGTCCAGTCTAAGGCTTCCTGCCATGTCCAGTGAAAGCAGCTGCCTCTCCAGTCCTAGCCACATCCTCCTCCATTTGGCCATAATTCCGTGTCATTACTCATTCACTTTGGTAAGTGGTGTCTCCATCAGTCCTCTTGCAGGGCCTGCAGGTTCTTTGGGTAATAAGATGTTTCCTGAGTGTCCTAGAAATACGTAGTTCCCTAGTCCTGAAGTGGTTCAAGGGAGTCTTTATGAAAGGACCAAGAGACGATGAAAATTCCACCATCAAAGTTGGAAGGAGCCTCAGGCTAAGCTCGAGACTAGGGCTCCAAAGGAATCCTCGCTCTAACATACTGACAATGGTCGTTCTGCCTCTTCTTGAAGACATCCAAGGGGGGACCTGCTATCTCCCCAAAGGTAGCCCTTTCCACTTGTGGACAGCTCTCCCTGTCACTAAGGACTTCTGAACTTCACACTTAAACTAACCTCTTTGTGACTTTGTGACTTACACCTGCTGAGCGCATAAAGGAGAGCACGTGTTAGCTGGAGAGATGGCCAGAATGAGAGGAGGTAGCCTGGAAGAGGACAAAGCATCGGAGTCGATTCAGCCACCTGGAGCTCATATCCTGATTCTGCTAGTCATATCTGCGTGACCTGGGCTGAGTCTCTCAACCACCATGGGCCTCAGTTTCCTAGTCTATGAAAATGGGTTTAATAAAAACAACTCTTTCCCAGGGCTATTGTAAAAATTATGGGAGTGCTTTGTAAGCCTTAACATATCACATAAATGTGATTTATTCTTTCTACAGCAGGTAGGTGGTATTGACGATAGAGGTCTGGACTCGGAGTCAGGAAATTCAAATTCAAATGTGCTCTAATGAAACTTCCTAGCTGTGTGATCCGAGGCAAGTCATTTAATCTGTCTCTGCCTCAGGTTCCTTTTCTGTAAAATGAGGGTGATAATAATAGCACCTGCCACAAAGGTTGATTGTGGGATAACAGACATAAAGCACGTTGTAAACCTCAGGTACCATATAAACGCTGGGGTTGTTATTCTTATCCCCCTTGAGCACAGGAATGGCATCTCTTTATGGCCTTCCTGGGCTAAGAAACAAATGGACCTTCCACTTCCCTCGAGGTCACCTTCCAAGACCAGCTAATACAGGGAGATCCATGAGCTAAACATAGAAACACAAATTGCCTCCACTTCTCTCTCTGGCCAACCTTGGTGGGCTGGAATGCCCAGGGGATGATGAGTTCTATTTACCTGAAACAGGGCAGGAGAAAGAAGACTGGCCAAAAGCCTGGGTTGTAACCATACTCCTGGTATTTGTTGGATTGATAACCAAATGATTTTATTGCTGTGAATCTCAGTTTCCTGTTCTGGATAATGGAATTATCATTGCGTGGCTTTCCTCACAGGGCTGTTATGGGGAAAGTGAAAGCTGAATGCATTACATCCATGTTTTTATTAGTATAAAGATGAAATCCAACATGTGAACATAGGTTGGAAAGCAGCCTGCCCACTGCAAATGTGAGAGGTTGTCATTTGGGGTAGAAATCTCCACTTAATATAATAACCCTTCTTAGTCTAACAGGCTTCATTTACTTATAATGTGTTTTGTCTCTGATGACTTGACGACTTGTCACTCCTTCAGTTGCTCATTTTGTCCATGAACGTGGATTAGTCACCACTGAAAATGAACGTGGAGGTGGGGCAAGAAGTGGGCGTGAAAGGGCATTTACTGACTGGACAGCAGGCCCAAGAGAAAGCACGATGACTCAGCCCTGGCTTAGATTACTTCACTTTTGCATGCTGGGCACAAGACCTTGCAGCCAAATAAGTCATCACTCCAGTCACTGAGCCTTTCTATGCGAAAAAGAAAGTCGAGCAGGCAGAAGCCCAGGGTTCGAATTCTGACTGTCACCAAGTTGCCAAATGACCTTGGAAGTGTGACTTAACCTGAGCCTCAGTTTCCTCACCTCTAAAATGAGAGCGATACTACTTGTACCTCCTAACTCATGGGGCTGTCCTAAGGATCAGTTGAAATAGCCTGAGGGTATATTTGGCCTTGAAGGTCACCTTGGCCGGCCCCCTCATTTCACAGATCAAGAAAATCAGAGCTGGGAATTAAGGCCAGCTCTCCTGATGCCTTAGGGCTGTAGTCTTTCCTCTTATGGTACTACAGTGCCACCTCCATGTTCCAGCCATTGCCCATTTATCACATTGGTTCTCTGGTGCCAGCCGACCCCCTGTTTCATTATTGTGCTCAGACCATGTTTTCATGGCATCATTGTCACTGTTATTGACTGTGGGTCTATGTCGGTGCTTTCTGAGCTCCTGAAAGTAACGTTCAAGTGGTTATCATTATATTTATTATCATCATCATCATCTGCATGTTACAGATGAAGGAACCTAATACCCAAATGCAGGAAGTGACTTTGTGATGGTCAGTCAGTAACATCATTAAGTACCTTCTGTGTCCTAAACACTGAGTCTGGAGTAACTATAGTGATCATTCATATAGTAACATATGTTTATTCATCATCTATTCATATGAGGGTTGTATTAATAAAGCAATAGCTTATTTAATTATTATTATTATTGTAACCAACATTTCTATAGCGCTTAACTACATGGCAGGCATTGTATTAGGGGCTTTACAGGTCTTATCTCATTTATCCTCCCAACTGCTCTGGGAGATAGGTGCTCCTATTTTCCCCATTTTACAGATGAGGAAACTGAGGCAGACAGGTCCACTGATTTGCCCAGGGTCACATCGTCAGCTCTTCTTGAATTATACGCATTCTTCTTCTTGTGGTCATGGCCTTTTTTTGTCTGGACCTTAGACTGCATCAGCAGAGTATACTCTAATAAGCAGCTTCCCTTTGCCATTGCTGAGGAGTGAACATTTTGAGTTTTCTAGCCTTAAAGGCTTGTTTGGAGCACTGAGACCTTACATCACACAGGCACGCTTCTGGAGCCTGTGCATGTCAGAGGAGGAATTTGAACTTGGGTCTTCTTAGATTTGAGGACAGACCTTGAGGCTAGCTTTTGACTCAATGACATCCTGCCTAAAGGTTATGGCCCAAATTTGACTTTGAGGGGGGATTGAAAAAAATCAGTAAGTACAACTTTTTGTTTCCCCCGACCCCTTTCTTCCACCCACCAAAGGACGCAAAGGTGATTTCCAAGACTTCTGTGTCTTCCATTTCTTTAGGCTTCTCTCCACTGGCCCAGATCTGCAGTGAAAATCCCAGCCTGCCCTGTTACCTGGTAGTCCTAAGGTGTCCCTTCTCTGTGCCTTGAAAAGAAAATCACAAAAACGAAAAGGGGGGCAGAGAGAAGTGGAATTCATGGCTGCTTAGGCATAATCGAATCTAAAAACGTCTGTGCCCCAGGAGATGTTTTGTCTCCGCCGTTATTTCCCTAGTTTGGCAGAGCCGGCCTGGCCTCCCCCAAGCCCTTCGAGTATCAATGAATGTTCTTTGCCACTGGAAGACGGATGAGTGAGCAGCATATCTAAATGAGCTCTCGCAGCCTCTTTCATAAATCTCTCCTGGTGTGTCATCTGCATGCCCTTGACAAGGAGAAGGCTTTTCAGGGGAAGCTGGGTGCTCCTGGCTCGATGTGCACTGGGAGCTTCAGACTCAGTTTTGTCTGCCAGCGCATGAGGGCTGGATGACCTTGGACAAATTGAGTCACAAACACCATGCAGATAACATCTGTCAAATGCTTGAAGCTCCTCAGAGAAGGGCTTCCTGCCTGACTACAAGGTGATTAGTATCTTGGGGTGTGCCTCTGTAAGGCTAGCAGGAAACTCTAGTGCCTAGACTACAGGACATATCCTTCCCAATCTTGAAAGACAATATTCCTGTCTCTGCTAAGCAAGATGGTGATTGGCACCAACCTTTCACCAAACCAGTTCATAGACTTGCTTGTATAAACATGGGCATGTCATTCCCCATCCCCCTAAGTCTCCTGCTTCTGAATGCCCTTATTACCGTTGAGGGCATCGCTCTCCTCCCGTGCATGGTGCTATCTGCCTTCACCACATCTCATGCATATATCCACACTCACACAATTACAGCCCTATGTCGGGTCCTCAAGACCTCTCCTCTGGACTCTTGCAATGGCCTTCTGGTTGGCCTCCCTGCCTCAAATCTCTCCCCACCTCAATCCACCCAAAGCGAAACCAAACTCTATTAACACACGAGCTCAGAACCAGTGCCCACTTATATCAAAGATGAAACATCTCCTCCTTCGTTTAGGAGTGGGGTCCTTTACAACCTGGCCCTTTCCTGCCTTCATGGCTTTCTTATGTGTCACTCCCCTCTTGTCATCGACTGGCCTCCTTATCCAGCATGCTTTCCTTCTTCACCTCCATCTCTTGGCTCCCCTGGGCTTCCTTCCTGTCTCAGTTCACAAATCCCTTTCCCAGGAGACCTTTCCCAGGTCCCTCAGCTTCCTTCTGGTATCACTTCCCATCTACTCTATATTCATCTTGTATATTTCTCCAGTGTTATGTCCACCAATTAAAAGTAAGCTTTTTGAGAGCAGGGATTGTATTTTTGACTCGGTTTCAACAGCCTTAGCACAATTCCCAGCACGGTGGCTCAATGATGTGATTTCATGTAGAAATCAATGTCTTTGGTTAGTTGGGCCAGTTTATTCTTTCATTCCCAAAGCATTTATTGTGTGCAAGACATGGTTTTGAGCACTGAGGATGCAAATGCAAAAGTGAGAACACCCCTTCTCCCCAAAGAGCTCACAATCTGTTGCATTAGAGCTTGGTGCCTGTGAAGGTGAGGTTATTGTTATTAAACCTCAGTGGACCAGGTAGCCATGCTGGACCCTAATGACTTCCTTGGCACATGCCCTCTGAGGGAGCCAGAGGAGACCTTTTCAAACCAGCCCAATGAGAGAGTGTTGCTTTCCCCTTTATAGTGTGAGCTCCTTGGGTCCAGGGGCTGTTTGCCCATTTTTCCTCCCTAGGGCTTCCTACAGTATTTCTACCATAGTAATAGAATAATTGATAATAATAATAACCAGCATTTATGTGGTTTATGAAGCACTTTAAAAATATTATCTTATTTTTATCCCCATAACAACCCTGGGAGGGAGTTGCTATCGTTATGCTTCTTTTTATATAAAAGGAAACTGAAGCAGACGGAGGTTAAATGACTTGCCCAAAGTCACACAGGTAAGCAAGTGCCTGAAGCTGGATTTAAACTTAGGTCTTCCTGCTTCTGTTTCCAGCATTCCATCGGCTATATTGCCTAGCTGCCTCTGTCAATATGTTAATACATGATTGGAGAACAATTGATGATTCCAGAGTGTTCCACAAGTCTTACAGCAGTTTTCAACTTTGTATCATTCTTTTAGTCAGTTTATATATGAAGTTGTAAGTCACAGAGCCAGGATTTCACTCTGGTTTTCTCCCTCCATGTTCAGCTCTCTTTCCACTAGACCATTAATGATAACCTGGAAGACAAACATTGGCAGGGTGTGAAAGAGATGGGGGCAGATGAGGTTCTTTTTCAAACAAAAACCTTGAAATTTTTGGAAAGATGATAGAAAAAGAGTACTTCTTTAAAGTTACATAAAGAGTACATCTTAAAGTTAGCTTTCCCCAGCCTCTGAGACTCCTTAAGAGTGGTGGTAATTGCCACCTCTGATTTAAAATCACATTCAGAATCACTCTTGAATTCTCACCCATATTTATACCTGTTTTGGGGTGGCACATGTTGAAATGTCCACTATAATTTTTGACAGCATCGAAGTCTCTGGTCCTGCCTCCTGGCACCTGAGGACCAAATACCAAAGAGAGGGATTAGATGAAAGTTGCTTAGATCTCCTTTCATGGCTCTTGGCCTGGAAAGGAGCCCAGAGGCTGTCCAGTCCAACGTTCTCATTTTACAGATGAGGAACTGAGATCCAGAGAGTTGGGCTTTAAACCCAGATTCTCTGATTCCAGGTCTAGATCCTTTTCTAGAGCACCATTTACCTTCATAATAGATAGTCTCTCCCAGGGGTGACTTCTCGTAGTGATGGTTCTGCAGCCTGCATCTTTACAGAGGATATCATTAATCAAGAAGTTCTGAAAGCCAGAATCCATTTGGAAGACTTCTAGGGGAGGAGAGGAAGGGGAGTGCATGTGAAATTCCCTTCCTTTTTCCACAAAAAGTCTAATTTTGGCTTTCTTTATGATGGAACCTTGGAGGAAGTTCTCCGGGAAGAAATCACTTGACGCCTATCTCACCCTGGTTGGCTAGGGGCTTGGGGATGTTCCCAGCCAATTAATCAAGAATCCCCATGCCTTGCTGGCACTCCCATCTTGGTGCCTGCATCTGGACTTTCCTTGTGGTCTGAAAAGAATGGGAGAAAGAGGAGCAGTGAAAAATATCTGAGGAATCTCTACTTCATTAAGGACAGTTTACCCTGTGTACTACCAGAACAAATTCCGGCTTCCACCAAGGACCTCCCTCTTTCTTTGAGAGGTGTGAGAAAGTTCCATTGGTTTCCATGTTCATTTAACAGAGTTTCATGTCAATTATGCATTTGAATTGTGTAATGATAACCCTCTGAATTCTGAGGGGACAATAAAGTGACTGTTTACTTGGAGAGTATTCAGACTATTGGGTCAAACTCAAAAAATTCCATGATGGGACAGGAGCCACATTCAACTTCCTTTGAGCTAGTTCTGTCCTTGTGTCTCTGATTTTTCACCTGGGCCACATCCAGAACCTGGAAAGGTTAGAGTGTTTATTGTTCTTCAAGGAATCTGATGTGGGAAGAAAGTGTTCAAATTCTGCCATTTGGAGACCTTAGAGGTTAGGGGTGGGCTTAGAGGTGGGAAGACTTGGCTTCTGATTTTGCTCAATCAGCACTAGTTTTGCAATCCTGCACAGCCCCTGGTCCTCTCTGAACTTGTTTCCCCAACATTCTTCATCTTTACCCCTGTGCCTTGCCTATGAATTTTAGCTCTGCTTTCATTTACAGTTGGAAGGAAGTTTTATTTAAAATTAGGGTTTTTTTTTGTATTTTTATAACCTGTTAAACTGGACAATTCAGCTATCATGTGGACCCACTTCCCCAACATTTCTGCAATACTTAGGAGTTAATTTATTGGATAGAATTGAATTGGCCATTATTACCAAAATAGCCTGGGGTGGGGGTTGCCATCACCAATGGGGTGGGATTTTCTATCTGTATCTAGAGAATTTCTTTATTTCCCATTTAAAAAATCAAATCAATCTGGCCTCTATGGCCCATTCAAGTTCTGAGATTCTCTGATTCTGTCTTCATGAACTGATAGAAAAGCATTTATTAAATGCTTACTATATGCCAAATACTGTTCTAAGTGCTGGCCTTCATGAGTTGAATAGAAAGCACAGGATCTGAGTGGGTCCTTCTCTCTCTCCTTTGAACTCTTGTCTTTTCATATTTAGCTCTTTCTTACAGTGATTTATGAATGTTATGGAAAATTGCTAGAGACAGGAAACTCCTCTTTATGCCTCCTCGTGCTCTCACCTTCTAGCACATAGTAGATGCTCAATAAGGGCAGCAGAGTAGAACTGCATTGACTTGGTTTAAATTGAGAGTAAGGACTGCTGATTCTGTTGTCTTTGTGTCCCCAGCACCTAACACGGAACACAGGAAATGATTGGGGATTGCCAAGTGATGGAGTTATGAATGCACTGAATTGAATGTACACTTCAGGCTTCTCCCACTTCTTAGAGATTCGATTCAGTGTTTGTCTTTAAGCCATTTTCTTGTCGGTGATAAAAGAACTCTTTCTAATCTCAAGCTATTTTAATGGCTTTTGTTATAAACCCTTCCCAAATGATTTTTATGAAGTTTAAATAGGACCTAGATCTGAATCCCAGATTAGTGGCTTTATTCATTCATTCAACAAATATTTATTAGTTATCTAATGTGTACAAAGCTCTCTGCTATATAATGGGATGAATAGACAGTTGGATGAGATGCCAAGTTGTCTTTCCTTATAGAGCTTACAGATTAATAGGGAAATAAGGGATAAACATAGTGATTGTAAAGACAGTATTAGGGCAGCTAGTTGGCACACTGGATAGAATCAGGAAGACTCATCTTCACCAGTTCAAATCTGACCTCAGACACTTACTAGCAGCTAACCCTAGCCAAGTCCTTTTTCCCTGTTTACCTCAGTTTCCTCTTTGGTAAAACGAGCTGGAGAAGGAAATAGTGAAACTCTTCAGGATTTTTGCCAAGAAAACCCCAAATTGGGTAACAGTCAGATGTGACTAAAACAGCTCTATAACAGCAACAACAAACCCCGATATTTAATAAATACTCTTCCAAAACTGCAGGAGAAAATGTTATGTGATGCCCAAGAAGAGGAATTATTTACCCTGAACAAATCAATTCTCTCTGTGTCTCAGCTTCTTAAGCTTTAAAATGAAGAGATTAAACTGGGTGATCTCTAAAGTCTCTTCTTGCTCCAAGTCCTGGGAAATCAAGAAGTCAGTTATGCGTCCGTATGCCCCAAAGACAGACAGACAGACAGACAGACAATCTAACTCCCTTATCCGCACGTTGATTATCTCTGAAGGAATCCCAGTTGATTTATGTATTCATGCCAGTCCTTATGTCCCCTCCAGACACTTGCTAATGATGTACTCTTTGAGTTGATGATATACTCTAGTTCTGTCCCTTATGCTGAACCAGTGGTATAGAGTTGCAGAAAGAATGTGGAATTTTGCAGGCAGAGGATGAAAGTTTGAATCCCAGCCTTGCTACATGTTATCTGGGCGACTCTTAATTTTTATCTCATTTGCTTCCTCTATAAAGCCAGAAGGTCGAACTCGGTAATCGCTAAGATCCCTTCCACCTCAACATTCATGGTTGGATAAGTTGGTCAGTCAATAAACATTTACTAAGTCCCAGGTAATTTAAGTCCCAGGTACTTTTCTAAGCACTGCATATACAAAGAAAGACAGTCCTTGCTCTTAAAGAGGTCCCAGTCTATTGGGAGCAACAACATGTAAACAACTAAGTATATAGAAGTTATATACAGGGGAAATTGGAAATGACCAACAGAGGAAGGCACTAGACTAAAGAAAGAATGAGAATATGTAGAAGGTGAGATCTTAACTGAGATTTGAAGGGAGCCAGAGGATGGAGTTGAGGAGGGAGAATATTCCATGAAGAAGGGACAGCCAAAGAAAATGCTCAGGTTCAGAAGATAGAATGTCTTGTTCAAGAAACAGGCAGGAGGCCAGTATCGCTGGATCAAAATATACGCCACACATGCAGCCCTGCATCATACATCACTACTATCCTGCCCATCTCTCAGTCCTGTCCCCTCCTGGACAATAGGAATCCTACACAGTCTTAAAGCAGAATACAGTTATGGTTGTAGATGAAGAAAAAACTGAAACTACATCCAAAGTCTATTATCCATATTTTCCAGGCATTGATCTTACAAGAAAATTTATCATTTTGGCTAAAGAAAACACAAGGTGTTTGCTCTTGGGGTTTTATTTCCTTGACCGTAAGGAAAATTATTATCCAATCTCAAAAGATACAGGAATCATGATAGGCTCTTGGGATATTCTCATTAAAAAATAAGTTTAATTGATAACTGTCATTTTTATACTATCATTTCTGGAAAGTACCTTCTGAAAACTGAATCTCTCCATTTAACAAAAATAAGCCCCAAATTCCAAATAATATGACTGTGAATAACATTGTCCTTGCTCCTCTGTTCTGGTATCTCCCTTCCCTGCTTGCTGGAGGAGGGCCTCACTATGGACTATTATTGGTTTTTTTCATTTCTTCTTAGCTCAGCTTCCTTTTAGCATTCTTTTCATTACAATTGCTTTCACCTTCTGTATGCTGCTTTTTCATTCATCCTGTATCAGTTCATAATAAATCTTCCCAAGTTTTTCTGAATTTCTCATAGCTATAATTTCATGATGTCTGATTATATTATCTTGTTTAATGGAATATTGACAATTTAAGTGGGGTAGTTGAGAAAATGTTGAACTTGGACAACATGAAGAATGAGTTCAAATCTTTCCTTAGACATTTAATAAATGTGTGATCTTGGACAAGAGGCTTTACATCACTCAGCCTCAGTTTCATTCCTCATTTTTAAAATGTGGATTATAATAGTACCTGCCTTCCAAGGTTATCGTGAGGATCAAAATAGATAGTATATAGAAAGTGTTTTGTAAACCTGTGAAGTGCTGTGTAAAAGCTGGTCGTTATTCATTATTCTTACATTCATACACTTTTTTTTTCAGTTCCTCAGTCTAAGAGCATATCTACTTATTTCCATTCTTTGCTTTAAAGAGAGTGCTGCTATGAAATGTTTGACTAGTATTGGCCCCTTGTCTTTGAGCCCCTGGAAATCTTCCCCATCTCTTTGCTCTGATGGTATTCACACACTCGACCACAATTTGCTCCCTCATTTAAACTGAGCACCAACTCCAAACCAGGAAAATCACTTACCTTTCTTCTCTGAACCACCACAAAAAAGCCCTCAGATGGCCACATGCATTTGAGCAAGCTTGCTAAAGCCAAAAAGAATGGAGCTCTTCTCATTTTCAGAGCTCTTGGCTCCAGATGGAGTGAGAAATTCATACCTTTTTCAAGTCGTGTGGGCTCCCCCTTCCCCCATCACTCCAACCCATCTGGTTCTCTGGAGGTCTTGGATTCCAGAAGAGTGGCAGTTCACTGGGTGGAGATCCAAAAAAGACAGCTCGACTGTGAAACAAAATTTACATTCCAGAAATGCTGAAAGAGTGAGATTACCACTCTTTGTCTGTAGGAGCGAGTAAAAAACATCTGCATTCGAGGTGTCATCATCAGAACATGGAACACTCTGAACTCTGTGACTGCATCTTCCTTTGATACCTACTTTATTAAATCTACATATTTTAAGGACTACCCAATCAAAGGATGAAATTATTTTGTTTTTAGTGTCAGAAAAGGTTGCAGCTAAAATGCTATTTTAGGGAAACAGATGAAGTTCTTGTCTCCAACACACTCTATTTCAGCATTTTTGTAGGTGCTGATGTGGGTTCCACCCTTTGACTTCTTACTGGAGACAACGGTCACAAAGTAGGCCTCCAGCAAGGGCCCCGACGTTGACAATATTGTAGAGTACTTTCTAAGTGACAGCTTGCGTACCCTCAGTGGGAAGAGAACTAGAATGACAACAAATGTCTGTTACTTTCTCCTGAAGTAACAGACAGAGCTGATTCTCATTCACTGATCTGCCCAAGAGCTCAACTGGCTGCTAAAGCTGGACCCCTTGGCTTTTGTTCTTGGCTCTTCATTAGAGTTAAGGACCTCAAGAGTTCTCCAGGGTCCCTATCTTCTGACCACTGGACATTGTTGCCTTTGTACCTTCTTCCCAACCTTCAGGAGCTATTTCTGCCAGTTTTTTTCTGGGTACAGTTTTCACTATTTGATCTGTTTTGCAAAGATTCCCAGTGAATACTCTGATTTTTCTGAGGGTGAAGGATTCACATAGAAAGAAGATCAGATTTGGTTCCGGCTTCCATTTGTCCAGCCTCAGGCAGCCGAGGATGCCTTTCATGTCCTCCTCTTACATGGGATAATCACTTATGGCTGTTTACATTTGAGAAAGTAATTGAGGTTCACAAGGGTATTGAAAGAATTCCAGAGGGTTGCAGGCTTGAGAACAACATGGTATCAGGACATTTCTAGTCGTAGCTTGCAAAGCTTGACTGTCCTACGTGATTCATTCGCATGGCTTTGATTCTTGTCAGAAATATATAGGTAAGGCCAATCAGAGGATAAGCAGGTACCCCTGCCTTTATTGTGAATCTGAAAGGGACATCTTTGAAGTTAACTCTCTTTAGACATGGAAGGTAGATCACAGAGGAGATGACATGAAGAAGTACGTCAACAGCTCCATAAGTCATGCCATTAGGATACATTCTCAGCTCTTGTGTGCCTGGAGAGAAGGGCAAATCATTTTTGGTTTTGTATTTTTAGAGCTTCTTGGGACTTTGAAAGGAATCTTCCTTTCTTTGCTCATCTATTAATTGTGTATGACACCAATAAGTTCATGGTAAATTCTGGTAAAATCCCCCACATTTAATCTGGCGACCAGTTCAATGTTGCCTGAAGAAGGCTCAAGATTGTTAGATTGAGAATTAAACATTTTGATACGTTATCTAAGGGCAAATGTTAAATCACAGGTATCATTCCCCTGGTAGCCAGTATGTGCCTAGACTCTCTATCTTAACACTAGTATAGACTACCAGCATGCAAACTGTTTGTTTTCAGTTAAAGTCAAACCCAAGTATGAAAGAAACACTCATCCATAGAAGATTCTGAAGCCCAATATACATTCTCCAATAGCACCCATTGATAATTGTTAACTCAGCAGATTAGAAGCCCAGTTTGATAAGAACGATAACCTCAAGGACTTCGGGAATTTTGTCTTTCTGTCACATAGATAGTTACTTAAGCTCACTGCTAATACTGGAGCCCAGGTCTTTGGCCTTCTAGTCCATAACCTGTTTCTACTATCTCATGATCTTCTGTAAGGTCCTTTTTTCATTTTCCCCATCCATGAGGCCTAGTAGTACTCAGTGATCTCTGTCATGTGGAAGAATGATTGGACTTGTCCTTTTTAGCCCAAGAGAGCAGAAATAGGAGTGGTAGGCAGAAGATGCAAATCACCACCACCACCACCACCACCATCACCATCATCATCATCATCATCATCATCATCATCATCATCATCTAAGGATAAACTCCCAAACCATGAGAGTTACCCCTCAAAGTAATCCAGATTGCCTTCAGAGGTGGTGGGCTCCCTGATCACTGGAGCTCTTCAAACTGTAGAATAGCATTTATGAGGCGTGGAGTGAGCATGGGATTCCTCTTTCTGATATAGATTGAATAAGGCAGCCTCTGAGGTCTGAGATTTAGGGATCTCCAGTGTTGTTTCCACCAAAAAGGTTCTCTGATTTCTGTGGGAAAAAAAAAAACCAAACAAACACACACACACACACACACACACACACAAAACCAACATTAAAGCCACAAAGGCCAACCCAGGTCTGCTATCCAGTGAGAAAATGATTTGTTTTCATGTGAAATAAAGGAGGTCCTAGCCTATGATTCAGTTTAGAAAGGTGAGCTTAGTGGAAATTTATTGGGGCTGCCCATGAATCTACTGGCTGGGTGACATTTTAGTCCATACCTTAGGAGCCTTCATAGCCCTTCCCCCTGCCACCACTGGTGCAGGCAAGTATGAGCTTTCATTGATGAGAGAAAAGGCTTCCTTTCTTTCTCCCTATCCATGAAGGCTAGGTGAGGTTGGCACTGTATATGATCATTGCTTCCTTCCATCAGTAACTGCCACACTCTCTAGTGAGACGTACATTCTTGCCTTTGGAAAGGTTTGAGAGACATGCGGACAAAAAAGAAATGAATTATATTGCAAAGACCACAAATTCCAGTAGGAGATCAGAGGAGACAAAACTTTACTGATTTAGGACCTGGGGTAACGAAACCTCATTGAATTAAGGCTGCCTTTGTTCCCAGTGTCTTCTTTAAGAATAAGATCCCAGGGAAAATTCATTTTGTAAGGAATTGTATTTGTGCCTCAGATCAAAATGGGGTAATTTGGGATAGTACTGACGACCCTCTACTCTCTCTCTTTCTCTCTCTCTCTCTCTCTCTCTCTCTCTCTCTCTCTCTCTCTCTCCCCATTCTCTCTTCTCTCCCTCCCTCCCCCTTTTTTGCTTTGTGGTTTGTTTGCATATTTTCTGTTCTTCAAAATAAAAATGTTTCCGTACCAGTGTAAACGAAGACTTGGCAAGGAGCAGGCTTTTGTAATCTCATGTGAATTTAGTGATATATGGATTTTCCAGTTTCCTTCTTAAATGAGGAACCACTCTGCCAGAGGCCTATGGAAAAACTGCACCAATAGGTAATTTTATCCACAAAACACGTCCACACACAGCCCAGCACACATACCCACACACTTCATAAGCATACCCTGAAGTACCAAGAGTACTTGGACAGAAGGCTCTCTCAAAGACATCCTAAGACAACCAAGTCTCTCTGGCATAGGAGAGATTTCAGAAGCTGCTGAGCCCAATGCCCTTTTGCCACATCTCTGACAGGTGTAGTTCCCTAACTCATCCCAACCCCAAGTAATGCATTACTGATTTTCAGAGCTGGAAAGGAACTCTGAGGCTAAATAGCCTAGACCCAGTCAAGAGCAGAATTCTCTCTACAATATAATCAAAAAGGCATCATGTAGTATTTGTTTGAGGACCAACAAGATAGGCCATCTCCTACTTCCAGAAGGAGCGTATTCTACTTTGGGATACCTCTCATTGCTAAGCTGGGATGCTTTTCCCAACTGTAGCCTCTCCATGCTGATAGGCATTCTCCTCTCTGGATCCCCACAGATATATGATCCTGAGATCTCCAAGTCTTGAACCTCATACATGGGGGACTTAAATGAGATGATTCCTTGGCAAACCAATACTCTCACAATCTTATTTCTTCATTTCTCTTGCATTGGTGGAAATAGTTGAAAAGAAGCCTTCTTCCACAGCATTGAGTAGTGACCTCTAAATATGCACCCTCAATACATCAGGAACACATCCTTTCCTTGTGTGAATCTTTCTTTCACCAGTGAAGATCTTAACCTCTCTATAACTTGGCTGATCATCTCTGAGAGTTGGCGTGGTATATAACATTCTGCATTCTATGGCCAATGGACGTGAGCTTCAGTAGATACCTAGCCAGGTTTCTCTGCAGATGATAGAAACACATGGTCCTTCCATGGGTAAGGTGATTGGTCCCCTCAGCTTGGAACTCCATCCTTCAGCTGAGCTGGACTGGCCAGAAATGAATACAAACTCTTCAAATTGAATCTATTTAGGTGGGTTCAGATGATGTTTCATACCCATACACCAGAGATACCTTGGCATCCACGCTGCCACTCCATATATCATTATGACCAGAGCTTCCCACCACAACAGCAATCATATTTTGCAAACTCTTCTCTTTTACAGGTTAAATATTTTTACATCTTTTCTCCTAACCTCAACCTGGATTGACATTGACACTTTAGCTTGGGAAGAAAAAATCCAATCCAATCTATTAATTCTAGAAAAAAAGACTTGTCAATTGGCTCACTCTTTTTTTTTTAACCACGCTGCCCCAAACCTCCTTTTCCTGGCCACTACGTCCTTTATGTGTAGTTTCTTTTATTAAACTGTGATCTTCTTGAGGTCAGGGAATGTCTCACTATATCTAGTCTCTGTGTCCCCTCTATGTCTAGCTAAGCAGCTGGTACCTATTAGGAGTCCTAATAAACACTTTTAAAATTTGTTCATACAACCTTTCACCAGGGCCAAACTTGAACCCATTCCTGTGTGGCAAACTCTGACAGTATCATTGTTTTCGTAGCATTGTCTTAAAAGCCCAAGGTCCCCTGAAATCTATACTGAGAAATCAAAGGTAGATTTCTATGCCACGGTTTTGTTGAAGTGTGGAATTCCGTTCATTACTCTGTCTGAACATTTCAAAGCATTTTGTAGTTTATTCAAGAAGGCATCCCAATCTACTCGTCCATTTACCTAGGTTTAACTACTTAACATTAAAGTAGAAAATTGGATATATCTGTAGCACTTCGATGCTTGCAAAGAATTTTAATGGGATTTCTCTCTTTATCATTACATCCTGGGTTTGTTAATTCTACAAAGAAACACTAATTGTTTTACAAATTTATTTTGTATTTCTTCTTTTGTACATTGTGGAAGCTATTAATAGACACAGATAGTTTCTTTGCAGATTCTCTAGAGTTTTCTAAAGAAAGTATCATGTCATTTGAAAATGGGGATAATGCTTTTTATCCACTTCACTGATGGCTATACCTTTAATGTCTTTCTACTGTCTTATAAATATGGTTCCTTATTCTAAAGTACTATTTAAAAAAAAAAGATTAAGGAGAAGGAGAAACCCTGCTTTACTCTGGTATTTGTTGAGAAATATCCAAGCACTTTAGAAACATTATCTCATTTGAGCTTCACCACCCCAGGACATAGGTATATAATATATTATCTCCTTACAAATGAGGACACTGAGGTTTGGAAGATTGAGTGGTTTGGTCTGGAAATAGTGGTAACGTTTTAGTCAATACTACTACTGCTTCTTAAAAAGGCTTCCCATGCAGCTGCTAAGCATGAGAGGCAGAATTAGAACCCATGTTTTCTCAATGGTAAATACACTGTTCCATACTGCCTTTTTGAAGGATTAACACATTGTTGTCTACCCATCACTCCCCGGAAACTTAACTCCTTGGCTTAGCTTTAAGCTGATAATTCAATGTATTTCTACAATGTTTTTTGATTTTAAAAGGGAGATATGGACTGAACATAAGATCCATTTGAGCTTCAGGAAATGAAAAATTTAACATTTCCAGCTGGCAAAGATCGATATATTTCACATTAGACTTTTCCGGAGTGTTTCATACATATGCTCCCTGACACTTGTTAAAAAAAAAAATCTTCAGCTCTGGAGAGGGATTCTGCCTGAGGCATCCAATAATCTTAATTTCTTTATCATTCAGACATCAGAGCAAATGTTTGTACATTACCTGTGTGGTTTATTTCTATTCAGAGGATGGTTCAGGAGCTCTTGCTGTGAAACCCGCCTGTTAATTATGCCAGCCCAAAGGGGAGCACAGGCCCCTCGAGATTGTGTGTATCTCCAGTTAAGAAACAGGAAGACTTGCGAATTGGTACAAAGATGTTTTAGTTAGAAATCTTTTCTGTTTATTTATGACCAAAATTTAATATTTTCATCTCAAAATTTTTATTGGACAATGGTAAAAAGGCTTGTGGTCTGGGGAAGGCATCTAAGCCCCAATTATTCAGTGCCAGTCTACTAAATGCCCTTTACCACCTCTCCCTGGAAGCTTAAATACCTTGAATATGGTTGCTCAGGTGTTTGCAGGTGCTTCTAGCTGTGCATCCTGTCAGCTCCTGGAGCTGTTGCTTTTCCTCATGTGCACTTGAATTACATGTGTCCTTGTTTCTCATGTCACCTTTTCCCATGAAATCAACTCTCCTCTTTGTGGAAATCAACCTATCAACATATATTAAAGTCACCATTGTGCACTAGGCATTGGGTTAGGCACTGGGGATACAAACCCAAAAATGAATTAGACCCTGCCTTCATGGAGCTTATGTTTTATCTGAGGAAACAAAACATAAATACCTGTTTCTATACAAACATAGATATTTGGGACTGTAAGGAAAGGCCCTTTGTGGAGTGCAACACTTGAGATGACTTTGATCAAAAGGAGGATTTTTAAGCAATGAATGCTACACATTGTTCTCTCTCAAAGCTGTGTAAAGGGCATAGAATGCTTCGTAGATTAGAGTATATTACAACTCAGAGTAAATTTAGAGATAATCTCTCCCAATCCCATCATGTGTACAAAGTAGAAAAAAAAAATTAAGCCCAAAACATCAGTGAGTTTCCCAAGGCTAAACCTTGAATAAATAGTCTCCTTGACTTTGACTCCAAGCCTTCTGGTCAGGTGATCTTTTCAGGGTAGTTAGAAGGACAGCATGGGATGGTGGAAGGGACTATGGTCTATGGGTCTGGAAGAGGTGGCTAAAAATCTTTTCACAGGTGTCATCTGTTTTCCCCTGAGCAAGTCTCTTAAGCTATCTGGGCCTTAGTTTCCTTACCTAAAAAATGGAAGGATGGAAGCCAGTAGTCTCCAAGGTCTTGTCCAATGTAGGTCCCTATC
>CM053626.1:6418441-6454389 GCA_028646595.1 Phalanger gymnotis | reverse complement strand
TGGGGCTCAGGGCTCTCTGTCCCAGCTTTCTTATTCTGGGGATTGTGAGTCTCATTGTTGGCTTTGTGAATTATAGCCTTCAGTTTCCTGAGGTGTGGTGGAGGGGGTCTGTCTGCCCAAAATCTCCTCTTCCCTTGGGGTTGTACTCCAGTACTGTTGCTCTGCAGCAATGGTCTCAGCTCTATGTTATTCAAACTGGGTGTCTGGAACTTCCCCTCGGGGAGCAAGAGTATGTCTGGGCTCCTGGTGTTGACCCCTGCTAGCTCTCTCCCTCTGGGATTCAGATACTCCCACTACTTGGCCACTGAAGCCCCACTTCTATCTCATCTGTTCCAGGGTTCTTCCTCACCCCCCCTGCGCCCCCCCCCCAAGGAATTCTCTGGGTGGGGAGGGGAGGGATTAGAGCCGTTTACCTGGCCATTATGTCTCCCAGAAGTTCAAGAAGCCTTTCGTACCTTTGGGCTGCAAGTGTCAGAAGTTGGTATCTCACGGTCGGTGGCATTGCGCTGCCTCTTGTCACTTCCACAGAGTGCCATCCTGTGTTGGGAGGCCTGGGGATCTCCGCTGGTTTTGGGTGCCTGGCTTTCTCCCAGCCTGTCTCCCACGTGGGTTTCCTGGCCAGCTGCTTTCACTTTGGTCCTGTCTGGAGCAGCTCCACACACCAAGCGCTCTTCTAGCCTATAGATTGATTCCTTCTGCCTTTCAGACTCTCCTGGATAGGAAATTTGCCCCACTCAGACTTCTCGCAGTTTCTAACTTTCTCAAATCTGCTCAAATTCACTTTTTTATCAGAATCTGACAGAATTTGTGAGAGAGCTCTGGTAAGACGCTGTTTTCATGCGGCCACCTTGGCTCCACACCACCCCCCTTCCAAGAATTTATTAAACTCCTACTATGTGCCAGTGTGCTAAGTCCTGGAGATGAAAAGAAAGGGCAAAAAAAAAAAAACACCCAACAACAATAACCAGTTCCTGCCCTGATGGAGCTTAAACTCTAATAGGCGAGACAACAAACAGAAACCTAAACATAAACGAGAGAGAGAGAGAGATAGATTGATGGATAGATGAATAGATGGATGGATGGATGGATGTATAGACAGACTGATAGATGATGGTGAATAGTAGATGATAGAGGCAGAATACAGGTAGCTATAGATAGAGAGATATGTCTTATATAAGTATAGAGATATATTATAAACTAGAGATAATCTCAGAGGGAAGATGCTAGACCAAAAAAGAGGCCAAGAAAAGATTTTTTTTTTTATTTTGCAAAAGTAAATCTCTAGTTGAGGCTCAAAGGAGGCCAGGAAATAGAGACAAAGAAGAAAGGAATTCCTGGCATGAAGGTCAGTCCTTGAACATGTCTGGAATCAGGAGATAGAGTATCGTGTTCAATGTATAGCAAAGACTAAGAGAAAAGGTGTGGAAGAGAGTAAGATGTGAGAAGACTAGAAATGTTGGAAGGGGCCAGGATATGAAGGGCTTCCAAAGCCAAACAGAAGATGCTCTATTCAATCCTGGAGGTAAGTGGAAGCCAGTAGAGTTCATTGAGTAGGGTACTATGATGGTTAACCCAGCACTTTAGGAGGATCAGTTTGATAGCTGAGTGGAGAATGAATTGAGATGGTGAGAGAATTGAGTGTAGGTCACCAACCAGCAGGCTATGGTGATCATCTGGATGTGAGGTAATGAGCACATGCACTATGGTCAGAGAGATTATGGAGGCAGAAATGATAAAACTAGGCAACTGTTTATGTATGAAGGAGGGGCAGAGTTAAGAGTGCAGGATGACCCCTAGGTTATGAGCTTTAGTAAATGGATGATGATGGTGTGCTCTACAGTAATTGGGAAGTTAGGAAGAGAGGAAGGTTGGGGGAGAAGATCAAATATTTAGTTTTGGACATGTTGAGTTGAGAAGTCCACAAGGCACTGAAAGGAGAAATTAGTAAGAGCACAAAAGCCTTCCCAACTTGGCCAGGTTTCTGATGGTCAAGTATCTTCTGTATTTCCACATATGTGTGTATGTCTATGTCTATGTGCAAGTGTGTGTGCATGGATATATGTACAGACACAGTCACACACATACACATGCAAGAGAACCTTCCAATTATCCAAGGTCCTCATCTTCCTGGGGAATGGATCTATTTACTCTTCGAGTGTCCCCTTGCTTGCTTGCTTTTTTTTCCCCCATCAACTCATAGGATCCAGTTTGAAAGATTCAGAGGTCATCTAGTCCAACTAATGTTCTTATTGGCACCTGGGTTGCTCAGTGATTAGTGTTGAATTTGGATTCAAGGAGACCTGAATTCAAATCCTTCCTCAGGCACTTAGTTGTATCAACAAAGAAAAATCAATTAACCTCTGTCAGCTTCAGTTTTCTCATCTTTAAAATAGGAATAATAGCATTTGCTTTAGGAGTTTGTTGTGAAGATCAAACAAGACAATATATGTAACATTTTTTTTTTTGCAAAATTTAAAGTACTACAAATGTTGACTCTTATTTTACAGGGGAGGAAACTGAGGCCTCGAGTAGGCACTTGCCTCAGGTGATATGAGCAGAAAGCGGCAGAGCTAGGATGTGGAGCTAGCACCCTAACTACAGCCAGTGTTTTCTCTATTGTGCCACCATTGTCTTCAGGTCAGGTACGGAGAGTGAGCAGTGAAAAGCTTCAGTTCCAAAAGTCAGCATCACAACCATTAGAAGAGAACAAGAGCATCCTTAAAAATGATGCCATAGAAGTTCACAGTTTCATATAGCATGGCTTTTAGTTTTTGCATATTGAAATATTTGTGTTTATTGGTGATTATATAAAAATAAAATATTTGGTAGGTGATGAGAATGATAACAAGTATCAGAGACAAGGGAAGCCTCATTTAGGAAGCAGCGTCTTATTGGAGCCTTGTCAGATAGATCCTATGACTTCTAAAGAGTAAAGATCAGTAGAACGAGCATTCCTGGCAGAGGGCAGAGCTTATGCAAAGAAAAGGAGATGGGGCATGAATTGCTAGTATCTGGGAGCAGCTATTAGGGCAGTATGGCTGGAATCACTTCCAAAAAGGGAAAAATTAAATCAGCCTGAGAGTTTCCACGCTTGGGTTCCAACGAGTACTTTCGGGAACAGTAGCTAATATACCTTGGTGTTTATTTCTGACTATATTTTGCTCTGTGGCTTCAACACCAGTGGCTGCAACTAAGTCATCGTGTGATTCTTCTTCCTGAAGCACTTGTGGTCAGTTGTGTGCTTTCGGTGAGGTTGCTGCACATGAAAAGGCACCTGCCCCATCTCTGCTCCCTCCCACTCCTATATCTGCCATCCTCCCACCCTGTCCTCCTCAGACACTTAAAGCCCAGGAGAAATGGGCCCTCTTTTTCTTCATGGTGAGAGAGCCCAGTTACCACAATGGATAGAGATCAGCTTCAGAGTCAATGAGATCCTCCTTGGAATACCTGCTGGCTCTGTGACCTTGGATAGCTCCCTCGGACTCCAAGTGGCCAGGAAGGCACTCAACTAACTGCTTTAGCAGAAGGAGATCTTTAGACCCATAGGTCCAGTCACAACAGCAGACCAGGTCTCTAGATGGCACTTTTTTCTCAGATGTTTTATACACATCACCCCTTTGGAGCTTTACAATAGCCCTGCAAGGTTGGTGCTCCTGGCATTATCACTCTCATTGCACAGAAGAGGCTCCAAGAGAAGTAGCTTGTCTAGGATCACACAACCAGTGTGAGTCAGAGGTGGACTTAACCCAGATCTTCCTGATGGCCAAATCCAGTGCCTATTTGACTCTGCCATGTTTGGTCTTCATGGTGCGAAGTTGGATTGGATACAGCCCCTGGTATGTTCTGTGACTCTTCCCTTAGTCCTCCATTCATTAAACACCCTTTCATGTGCAGCCTTTCAGAGAAAATGGTGGCTAAAGCCCATGAAGGGAGCCCTACAGACATCTGTGACTGTTTAACCCAGGTGTAATCTTTGTTCCTCTACAGAACACCCTGGAGCAATGCAACGTGTGTGCCAAGCCCATCATGGAGCGCATCCTGCGTGCCACAGGGAAGGCATACCATCCTCACTGCTTTACCTGCATCATGTGTCACCGCAGCTTGGATGGGATCCCATTCACCGTGGATGCCAGTGGGCACATCCACTGCATTGAGGATTTCCACAAGTAAGATTTCCCTTCCCACTCTTTCCTCTGTGGGCTTGCCCCTCTTCCTCCTACTTTCTTTTCTTCCATGTAGATTCTACTTCCTCATACTCCTAGACTAATGAAAGGCTTGGCTATAGTGACCTTCTGCTGACAATTAGAGAACAGAGCTGGCCACTGTGAAGTGGGTTATGGGTTAGAAGGTCAAAACCAGAACTTTGAAGCTATTTCTCCTTTTGTCACCCATCTAGGTGGCATGGTGCCCTTTACTCCAAGATAGTCAGCGCACATATTGTTTCAGTAATTCAAGTGTCAATCAATTAATAAGTATTTATTAAGCACCTACTATGTGCCAGGTATTGTGCTAGGGGTTGGGAACACTCATGTAAAGAATAAAATCATTCCTGTTTGCTGGAATGTTATGTTCTAATGGGAGAGGCAAGTACATACACAAAAAAGAAAGATATAGGTAGTCCAAGTACTAAATTAAATAAAAAATATGTGTATACATACACATATGCACACACAAGTACACAGAGTAGTCAAAATAACATACTGTGGGAGAGAGGGCTCTTGCACACAAGAACTGGACTCCATCTCAATAAAAACACACCCACATGTAAATACGTTCCCAGAAATATGCAATTTCGTAATTCCCGTTGTGTGCTTCCTCCCTCCATTAGTGTGGATGTCAGCCCTCTGTATTGTAATTAGTAGCATCCAAGAGACTCTGAGAGATGCTCACATTCATAGAGCTCGTGTCAGAGGTGGAACTTGAACTCAGGTCTTCCTGATACTCTATTTACCACCAGCATCCACCAAGAAGAGAGACACAGAGACAGAGAGAGACAGAGATAGAGAGCCAGAAAAAAGAAGAGAGACAGAGACAGAGAGATAGAGAAAGACAGAGAGATGGAGAGACACACACAGAGACAGAAAGATAGAAAGAGAGAGAGAAAGAGACAGAGAGATAGAGAGACAGAGACAGAGAGATCAACTTGAGACTAGCCTTCTGAATGAATGATATCTGAACCTAACTGAGGGACACAAGTCTGTCCCTGGGTGGGATTATAAAGCTTTTTGCACTTAGGATGACCCACTAGAAGTTGTGGTTCACAGGCACAGCCTCCTGGGACCTTGGTTCACCTCCTTGGTGCCTCATTATGGGAGGGCTTTTGTGGGGTCATAAATTCACATCATTTTAAGTTTCGATCTGAAAGCTAAAATGCCAAGTTCTAATGGGGAACATTCACATTTTCAGTCATGAGTTTCAATGGTAGCAGTGTGCTTTGGGTTCTAGGGAAAGACTGGAAATACTGTTGATTTGAAGCTCTCAATCTAAATCTAAAAAGGAAGGGCTCCCTTTTAAAGGGCAGTCATAGCATGAATTATATTTCAAGCAGTTTATATTTTTGGCTTGTAATTGCACCTAAAAACCCCAAAAAACCCTTGAATCTATTTCAAGGAAGTTGAAATCCACCTCTGGAGTGTGTTCTTGTCTCTCTCTTCATTCCTTTCCCAGACTTACCCAAATCCAAGAAAGACAGATCTAATCAGAGCACAAATGTTTCTGTTGCTTGAATAGACATATATTACACCCCTCAATTAAAACAGGAAATCAATACTGACAAATGTAGGTTGATGTCTGACACATTTATCTTTCATTTCTAAGGGCGGGGAAACATAATTAGAGACTTGTGACTAGTGACATGAGCGTGTAAGTCTGAGAGTGCCAAGATTTACTTGAGCAAGCAAGGAAAGCATCCAAGGCCCTGAACTGTGCCCCCTCCCCATCCTGACCACCACTGTCTCAGTATCCTGGTCAGGCATGACTGCATCGTGTGTTTCATGGTACCATCGCTTGGGTGCCTGGCCAAGGGGCCGGTGGCAGCTTGTGTTTGTGTCGCTTCTCCTCAGGCTTCTCCAAAAGTTGGAACACTCTGTATGGGAACCCTGCCAAGTGCTCTAGCTTAAGAACAGCAAAAGACTGCCCTCCCCTCCAGCCCCAAGATTCAAATGGGAGTCAAAGAATGTCAGAGTGAGGAGGGGCCTCAGGAGACATCATGTCTAATGGCCCGCTTCCTCCACATGAGGCCCCAGAGAAGGCATGGGACTTCCCACTGAAATGTAGCTTCAGAGGGCAGAGCTGATTTCATTTTTATCTGTAGCTATCCCCAACCCTTTGAACAGCTTCAGGCACAGAGAAGAACTTCAACAGTGATGGTGGGAGCAGCCATGCTTTAGGAAACTGGAAACACCATCTTCTAGGGCTTCTGTTTCCTCCAGGTTGGACCCATGATATTGAGGAAATGTGCCTGAACCTCTCTGCTCTCTTCCTTGCTGAGGTGCATAGAAGAAGGGGCCCACCTCATCCCCTTTCCCTTCCTCCTTATGAGAGATGGGAGCTCTCTGCTGTCTTTGTCAACCCTTTGGACACTCTGGCCACACTTGGCCTGTTTTTTACATTATATCAATCAGTCAGTCAGCAAACATTGGCTTGGTGCTTGCTATGTTCCAGACACCATATTAAAGCCTGGGAACACAAAGCAAAATAAAACATAGTCCCTGCCCTCAAGAAGCTCCCCGTCAAATGAGGCAGACATTATACAAACAGCTATGTACAAAGAAGATATTGACAGACTAAGTAGGAAATAAGCAGCAGAGATAAAGCAGTAGCATTGGGAGGGGGTGGGGAAGGCCTCCTATGGAAGGGAGGATTTCAGCTGGAATTTGAAGCGGTCCAAGGAAGCCAGGAGATGCAGATGGGGAGGGAGAACATTCCAGGCCTGGGGAGCAGCCAGAGAATGCTCTGAGCCAAGAGATGGACAGTCATATTTGAAAAACAGCAAGAAGACAAATAACCCTGAATCCAAGAGCATGTGGGGGATAGAAGGTATAAGACGGGAAGAACAGTAGGGAATGGAGGTTGTGAAGGACTTTGAATGTCTCACAGAAGGTTTCCTATCTGACTTTGGAGGTGACAGGGAGACAGTGGAGTCTACTGAGTGGACGGCAGACAAGATCAGACCTGTACATTAGGAAAATCCCTTTGGTGGCTGAATGGAGGGTGTCTTAGAGTGGGGAGAGACTTATGGCAGGGAGACAAACCAATGGCTGTTGCCATAGTCCAGGTGTGTGAGGTGAGGAGGACCTACACCACGGTGGCAAAATTCTCATAAGAAAGAAGAGAGAGTATTTGAGAAATGTTACCAGTGTCAAATTGACGGGCCTTCTCCCGTCAGGTATAGGCTATGAGAGTGGGCGAGGACTCAGCGTGATGCCGGGATTGTGAAGCTTGGGGAATGGGAGGATGTGGTGTCCTCCACAGTGATGAGGAAGTTTGAAAGGCGGGAGTGTTTGATGAAGGGACAGAAAGGAAATAAGCATTTATCTAATGATTGCTATGTGCCAAGCATACTGCCAAGCACTTTACAAATATAATGTCATTTGATCCTTATAACAGCCCTGCGAGTTGGTATGGTTGTTATCTCCACTTTACAGGTAAGGAAACTGAGTCAAGCAGAGATTAGATGATTGACACAGGGCCCCACAGCCAGTGAATTTCTAAGGCTGGATTTCAGCTCAGGTTTTCTGGACTCCAGGCCCAACCCTCTATCAACCGTACCACCCAGCTACCTCTGTTTGGAGGGAAGCATATGTGTTTTTGGGAAAGATACTGAGGTCAACGTTAAGAGTTCATGAACACTTTCTAATCTTATCTTTAACTGGGTCTGACAGGGGGCCTTCCGTTGGGGAACTTTTCTGTCTTCATTATACATTTTCTTTCTGGGTTCTTGTCTTGGATTCTCCTTCCAGTGATTTTCCTTGGCTGGATTTAACCTTACAAACTCCAGCTGTCCATGATCTCTCCTTTTGTGACATCAAGGATTTCACACACACACACATACACTCCTTTCCTCCCTCAACATTGTCTGCTCAAACATAATATCCAAGGCAAACACTTAAACCCAGAGAATTATCTCACTTTTCTTCCTGCAATGGAAGGCATTCTGAAACTATTTAGAGGACCAAGGTGGAATTGAGAGCTCTCCTTGTATGATCTGGGCCAAGTGACTTTTGTGGGCCTTGACTTCCCCATTTACCAAATGAGGCGATTAGCCTAGATGGCCTCTGAGTTTCCTTTGAGCCCTAGGATTCCTTTATCCTACATTCAGCATCTTGGACAAGGCATTGCCCCATTCTGTAGTTTGGTTTCTTCCTCTATTAAATGAAGGAATTGTAGTGGATGACTCTCGGGCTCCACTCAGGCTATAAATATATGATTCAAAAACCCCTTTTTTTCCAAGCTTAATGCATTTGTAGCCATGAATTAGAACCGCAGGGTTTCTATGAGAATAGTTACCTCTAATATATTAAAATAACAAGAAGCAAATTTCCAGGTGGATAGATAAATTTATTTTGGGAGTATTAATAGAAGAATATGATTGAGTCACATCAAGCTCCTACTATGTGCTGAGGGCTGGAGATATAAAGACAAAAAAAAGTTTCTATCTTCAAAGAAATTATGTTCCACTGAGGGAGGGAGGAAGGGAGGGAGAGGCATCTTGGGCACATGTATGGTACAAGGAAAATGGAGGATGGATAGATAGTAGGTTTCCCTTAGATCAAATGAGGTCATATTTCTAACTTAGCACAACATCTGGCACATAGTAGGTGCTTAATAAATTATGTGGCCCCTGAATTGGGCTGTAAAGGGACTGAAAGATTCCTTAGCACTTATCTAGTATATTAAAGTTGGGATCCTTTCCAAGTCTGGGGTGTGCTAGACAACCCCTGAGTTTGAGTTTCTTGGAGATCAAGGAAAGCAGGCAGTGAATCTCAAACATGTGGATCACCTTGTGAAAAACAAAGGAGACAGGAGATTGAATGCTGAGTTCTGGGCAGAGCAAGTAGGCATTTGACTGGCACACATAGGGCGTGAAGGGGAGTAGTACAAAATATGTTTGGAAACAGAAAGTTGGAATAGGACGTTTTAGGGCTTTAAATGCCAGACCGATGAGTAGGCATTTTTTTTCCCTAGGGGTAATTCAAAGATATGGAACATTTTTGAGTAGAGAAGTACCATGGTCACATTCAATCTGTTAGAAGATTCCTATGGCTTTTGAATTGAGGGTGAATTGGAGACAGGAAAGATAGGATGAAGGGAGACCAACTAGCAGCTTATTTCGTTTTGGGTTTTTTTTTTTTTTGGTTTGTTTAGTTTTTAGTTTTGTTTTGTTTCGTTTTTGGAGAGGGGAAGACAGGGCAATTGGGGTTAAGTGACTTGCCCAAGGTCACACAGCTAGTAAGTATGTCAAGTGTCTGAGGCCATATTTGAACTCAGGTCCTCCTGACTCCAGGGCTGGTGCTCTACTCACTGTGCCACCTAGCTGCCCCAACTAGCAGCTTATTTCTAGAGTCCACATAAGAAATGACAGATGTCTGAATTAGTGTGTTGGCCACATGAATCTGTAGAAGACAAATGGAAGACGTAGGGTCATAAGTGTAGGGCAAAAGATTTTTCCTCAAGGAAGTATGTAAACTTCCTGCATTCATCCTACATTTTTTCCAATTCCCATAACTCCTGAATTTGTACCACAGTCTTTTATGGTTTCTTTTTAAGGCATTGATCAATCGCTCCTGATGCCACTGTTCGTGGTAGACTTCAGCACTACAGATGCCTTGTGTACACTGCCAGCCGCATTCATGTGTGTATGTGTTTATAGACTGTATGTAGAGTGCTTTGAAAACGATTCACTATGGTGCAAATGGAAGGTGCCAGTCTGGCTCTCAGACTCACTCTATACTCATTTTCAATCCTGCTGATCCTGGGATGTTACACTGGAGAGCTGGGGAGATGAGTCTACGTGTTCCTGCTATTTCCTTGATCTCTCCAGTTCTCTTCCATGTCTGGAAGAAATCAAGAGTCATTCCCACCTAACTGAAGTCTCATCTGCCATACAGGACTTACTAATTTCTGGAAAGAACAAAGCTTTTCTTCCTTGTCCTTATTATTTGAATAAAGTAAACTTCCTCATTAAGGCTTTCAAGCTGGTGAAAAATAACCCATCAGCACAGGAACAGTAGAAAAAGCACAAGCATATTACACCCCCCCCCCCGCCTGTACTTATGTTCCATAATAAATACCAACAGCTTTTCCTCTTCAATTTTTCAAGAGGCAAATTATCAGTTTAGAAATAAGATCAACGTACCTAGGATCTAGGAGAGTTGGGAATATGGTCATGAGGCATAGATGTGCTTGTTCATGGTTTCCTGTGTTACATTAGACCAATTACTCAAGTCTCTGTGCATCTATTGCTGGGATTTGAGAAATATGGGGCAATAGTCATTGAGATCGAGTGGGATTGGGGGTAGGAGGCAGAATGGTACTCCCCATGGGTGTTCTTAAGTAAGAGCTAAGGACATAAAAACCAAGGAGTAGACCATGGAGGAATCCTAGCAAGTGGTGGCAAGGATGAATATTTGCTCATCTCAGGGAAACATTCTGATACCTGGTAATGTATCCTAACTAATTAGTAATTCAATTCAACAAATTTCTATTAAAACACCAAGCACTGCAGATACTGAGACAAAGATGAAATGGCTCCTGACCTCAAGGAGATTATATTCTGCCTCAGAGGAAATAGCCTATACAGCAATAAATCAATACAAATTATATACAGATAAATTCCAAGGAGCCCAGGGAGGTTGGAGGAGAGCACTGAGGACAGAGAGAACAAGAAAGGCTTTATGTTCTTCCTGATCTCCGTTGGTTCTTAAGATGAATCTCAATAGGAGTGTTCAAATCAAAGGTAAAAGTGAAGAAGAAAGGAGCATCTAGGTGGTACAGTGAGTAGAGCACCAGCCCTGGAGTCAGGAGGACCTGAGTTCAAATATAGCCTCAGACACTTGACACACTTAAGCTGTGTGACCTTGGGAAAGTCACTTAACTCCAATTGCTCTGCCTTCCCCCCTCCAAAAAAAAATTGGTCCAAGGCACTATTTCCAAAAATTTTTTGTTAGAATGTGAAAATGTAACATGAAGGTAGAAACACTTGAGGACAAACCAGGTACCATTTTTCATCTTTACGTGGCATAGGGTTTTGCACATAGTTGTTTGATTTTTCAGTTGTATCCAACCCTTTGTGACTCCATGGATCATATTGCGCAGGGTTTGGAGTTTTTGTTTTGTTTTGTTTTGTCTGGCAAAGATAATGGAGTGGTTTACCATTTCCTTCTCATCTTGAATATGGTAGCATCCAAGAAATCATTGTTGTATTGAATTGTACCTTCTTGAGAGCAGGGTCTTATATGCTGGAAGATGATCAAATCTGAATGGTCTCATGAACCATACCCAGGTTTCAGATTGGAGTCAAATGCTTTTCCTCCATTCCCACATCTCCGTTGCCTCTTCCCTGGAGCTCCCTATGCAAACGTTCTAACAAGACCCACTTACTTATTTTTTTCAGGAAATTTGCCCCTCGATGCTCTGTGTGCAAGGAACCGATCATGCCTGCCCCAGGTCAGGAGGAGACTGTCCGTATTGTGGCCCTGGATCGGGATTTCCATGTTCAGTGCTACCGATGTGAGGTTTGTAGTCTAGCCAGGTTACGAAGGCCTAAGTTCCACCAGCATAAGAACTTCAGTATTAAAATATATGGCTCTATGAGCCCTTAGCTCTGCCTCAATGATCCAGCTGCCCTCAGCAAGTCTAGTTTTCACTGGCAAGACTCGGCGGGGGTGGGAGGCGGGGGGGTGGAGGCAGGATGGCCCTAGCCGTGCTGAGTCACCGAGATGCGTTGGCTAGTTGGAGGGGGCAGCTTGGTGGCGGAGTGGGTAAAGTGTTGGAATTGGAGTCAGGAAGGCACAAATGGAAATCTTGTTTCAGAAACTTACTACCTGGGAGACCCTGAGAAACTTTCTTTCTCTCTCAGCTTCAGTTTCCTTATCTATAAAATGGGAATAATAGCATCTACTTCACACCATTGTTGTGAGGATCAAGAGAGATAACATATTTAAAATTCTTTGCAAACCTACAATGCCGTATCTATGCATGCCAGCTATGATCATGTTAAAGATTAACTAGAGACAACAGCACAAGGTCTTGGAACTTTGAAAGCTGAGCAACTCATAGTCAGGTTTGCTTATAATGATTCTAAAACCATAGAATCACAGAAACTCGGAACAGATTGGTGAGACGTCAGAGGTCATCCAATCCAACCTCTACCCATTACGATATTACAACAACAAAGTTTATGCAGACTAGGAGAGTTTAAAGGACTCCTCTGCAACACCCTGACAATTATTATTCTAAATTCTATTTGAATATTTCCAATGACAGAGGTCGCCATCTCCCAAGGTGTCCCATGCCATTTTGGGACAGCCTTAATCAAAAGAAGTGTTGTAGCCCTGAACTTTCTTAGCACAAGAGAGGCGTCAAAAAACACACTTGAGGGGTTTCTTCTATATATCCTTAAAGCAGGGAGCCTTCCCTTCTTTTAAGTGCACATTTCTCCTTCTGTAATGCCCTCCTAATGGGACCAAGCCGAACCAATCGAGTCCTGCATCCCCATACAGGAGAGACCTTTGTGTGGGTACTACCTGGAGGTTTTGGTGGACACCATCTTCAATATGAGGCAATGGTAGAACCATAGCCAAGAGCATTCATGCTATTATGGGCCACACTGAGAAGCAAAACAACCAGAAACAAGAAGGGAATTGTACTACCACACCCTGGCCTCACTACCCCTTAGTCGAAATATTATGTTTAGTTCTGGACACCACAATTTGTGGAAATTATGGACAAGCTGGAGACCATCCAGGGGATGCCAACCAAGATGGTGCAGGAGCTTCAGTCCATGTTACATGGAGTTCACCTGAAAAAGACTCAGAATGTTCAGCCTAGGGTAAGACTGAGAAGGGTTGGGGGTGGGAGGGTAGACAGAGGATCAGACAGCTCTGCAGGTACATGAAGAACTGTCACATGGAAAAAGATTGAACCAGCAACAATGGAGCAGTGCTGCAAACAGATTAGGCTTCTTATCTAGGAAAAAAATCCTGGACAAGTCAAGCAGTTCAATGTTTCAATGCAACCCTTCCACAGTTTGTGGCTTTTCCCATATGCTAAGTAATATATCAACCCTTCTGAGGGGCTGCTCCCTTTAACGAGGAATGGCACTTGCCTCATCACATTCAAGCCTCCCAACAAACCCGTAGGAGAAGGAAGAGGCAGGGATAATTGTTATTCTCGCTTTTCAGAAGACACTATGGCCAGAGAGGGAACACGGGTTTTCACCACAACATGAGACGAAGCTGAAGCAGACCATAGTCCTCCCGGCCCCCGATCTGATGAGTCTGAATACTCCTGGTACAGGCCTGAGGGACCCCGCCTCTTTACTGGAAAGGATCACAAATCCCTTTGCCTCTCCAGGTCTCAATCTGCCATGTAAAATGAGGGGCTGGGACTGGATGACCCCTGACATCATCACCAGCTGGAAATCTGTTCTTTAGGACCTTTCCCCTCAGAGATGCTGTCCTCATCCCCGCATTTATTCCAAATCTCTCCTTATTTGAAACTGGATTCAATGTAGAGAATCCTCCCTCTTGACAGGTTCTCCTCCGTGCTGCTCTGTCTTGCCAGAGATATGGTATCATCATAGAGAGATTTAGTTAATTTATTTATGGGCTTTATACTAGCTTAAACTGAATCCCATTCCTTGCCTTCCTCCAGACAAGTCCTTAAAGTGACAGGAAAGGCAAAGACCTGTTGGTTGGAAGCTGGTCCCTTGGGTTCTACTCCTTCCCACTCCCTGGTTGCCTGAGACAGTGAGTTATCCTGTTCCTATCAGTGCTACTTCCTGGTTAACTGGACACAAATCAATTTGCTCTCCAGTATTTCTGTCCCCCCATCTCTGAGCAATCAGGATGTCATTGAGGCTTTGGGAAGGGGGCAATGAATTAGGCTGTGAAGATCTGATCGTTAGCCTTATCTTTCTTTCCTTCATATTTGTGCAGAATACCAAGCTGACATGGTCTTATCCATCTTCATAAGAAAGTAGTCAGTATTCCTATATCTCTTGGAATAAGGTTTTCAATTTGTTGTATAGATATTAGCTCATTCGAGCTCTCTGCCGCACTGGGAGGTAAGTATGAATAAGGCATCCCATTTTAGAGAAGAAAAAACTGAGACTCAAGAGAAAAAAAAAACAAACCTTGCCCAGAGTCTACAGCGTTTTCCTTGGGAATGGCCAGTACCACACTCTCTCATTACCCTCTTCCTCTCTGAACATTGGAAAGTTAGGGGCCAATACTGCCAAAGTTCTAACTAGGGGAGGCTGACTGGGACTTCTCCCCTGGGCACCCAAATATAGAGGATGCCAGAAGCACGTTCACTCATTTAGAAGTGCAGGAACAACTGAAGTTAACACCTCGTTAGCAAGAATAATTAGGTAAAGGAAGATGCTGCATGACCGCATTCTTCCTTCTCTGTGAAAGCTTGATTCCACTGAACTCTCCTCCCCCAACCTGAATCTACCCTCCTTCCTCCTCCTCCTCCACAACTGAGCTGGTTTGAAAAAGTCAATGTTACCCCCTCTCCTTTTTTTTTGCTATTTATCTTAGGCCTCATCATCATCTTCTTCCTCATTCTCACCACTAGGTTTGATTTAGTGCCAAAACATTTGCAAAGTGCTTGGAATGGGTTTTCTTAGTACCAGAATTTCTGCAGATGCATCTGGCTCTAACCAGACCGAAGGGCACCAAAGGGACCGCCTGTCTATCTATAGACCTTGGTCTTCACGAGACCCCAGAAACTGGGCCTTGAATGGCCCTTCAGTGGCCTCCAGCCCTCCCCATGCTGATCGTGTTTCTCCATCAGGAAGCCCCAGTGTACTGTCAGAGCACTCAAGGCAGAGATGGCATCTCCCTTTCTAGAAGCAGCTAGATGGTACAGGGAATGACCTCTGGACCTGCACTCAGAAAGACCTGTATTCAAATCCAGCCTTATGCATTTACTAGATGTATGACCCTGGGTAACTCATTTAACCTCTGCCTGACTCAATTTCCTCAGCTGTAAAATAAAGATAGTGATAGCACCTACCACTCAGGGTTGTCGCAAGGATAAAGTGATCCATCTGCTGAAGTGCTTTTATTTCCTTCCTTTGCCTCCTCTCCATTCTCTCATCCCTCCCTTTTTCCTGTGTTCTTTCCTCTTAGGATTGTGGTGGCCTCCTGTCTGAAGGAGACAATCAGGGCTGCTACCCGTTGGATGGCCACATCCTCTGCAAGACCTGCAACTCGGCCCGCATCCGTGTCCTGACTGCCAAGGCCAGCACTGACCTCTGAGAATTGCTGATGTCCATTGTATCTGATTGGGGGAGGGGATAGGGAAGGAAGGGTGGGAAGAAGGCAGGGGTTGGAGGCGTGTCTCAGAGGTTTCACTTTACAGTCGAGCATGGCACCATTCTAGGGGTGGAAAGGGCAAGAAATAAGAGGAGTAGCCACCTTTGCCCATGGGTTTCTTTGTTAACCTTTTTCCTATCCCCCTCCCCTGGGAAGCACACTGAATCTGCTGGCTTATTGGTAGATCTCACCAGAAGCACAACACAACCCAGTTCACCAGGTCAGATCCTGGCTGACCTTTCTGTACAAGGACTTCACTCGAGCACATGGATGATTCTCATCCATCCCTTTCACTTTTTCATTCCTGTAACTTTTCATACTTGCATTTGCCTGACTCGCCTTCTGGTTGAACAGCTTTTTATAGCTTAGTATTTTACTGTTGCAGAGTATTTATTCAGTGGGGATACCAGCTTCTAGAATCTCGAGTACGAATGCACCAGCCCCTCGATAAAGGGTGTTGGCTTCTCGGAGCTGGTGCTCACCAAGGCTAGACACTCTGTTGATGTATATAGGAAATTATGTCTTATGTTATACTAGAACTCTAAAACCAATTATGTGCCTTAAAAAATCACAAATGATTTTTCACTAGAGTACAAAGAATGTAACTAATATATTACACAATCAAAGTCTGGTTTGGATGTGCCCTCTGGCATTCCTCAGGCTAAAGCTGTAGTGGTCATTGGCTAGGCTATTTGAAATGACAAAATGTCCAGTCCAGCTGGTCCAGCACTACCTGCGTTTTGTCACAGATTTTCAGTGTTTGATAGATGTCTCAATGGAACTGACTTGGGTTCCCTGATTTCACGAACCGAACCGAGCATCTCACTGCAAAATGGAGACAGGAGACCCAAAGTGCTTTCAGATAGTTTGAGCTGTATCTCATGTTATCTCTTAGCATTCTTATTTTTTTTTTCAATTAGAACAGTCCTTTTTATCCACAATGCTCTGTCCGAGACAGCCCAGGGGCATTTGACATCATGCATTGAACTCAGCTAGGACAGATCCTTTCATCTGGAGAAATGGCACCATCTCCCCATTACCCACAACCGTCTGCAGCGGACAGCATCTGCCTCCTCTCAAGGCTGCGAGGCATCTTCTGCCATTCCTGACCTTGCCCTTGTGGTTGCAAACCAGGACTCCAAATGGTTGTCAAATTTTACTTTATCAATTCCAAAGAGAAAAGAAGGAGTAGTAGAGAACATGAACATTCCATGGAGGCAATCTAAGAACTCGTTTTCATCCGGTGGTTCTGGCATTTTTTCCTCATATGCCAAGGAAATCACTGACAAAAATAAAAAATGCATAACATATATAAGATTAATAAAATACATGTATATACATACACACACATATATACATATGCATGTATTTTTTTTCCTAGATAAAAAACGAAAGGACAAACTCACAGTACTCGCTCCAACAAATCCCCATTAACTAAAGATTTTTTTTTTTTTATTTGGAAAAGAAGATCTTGGGACTTGAAATGTTTCAGTCAGTGGTAGAGCCCTGGCTTTTCAGTGGTGTGGACAAAGGGGAGATTTTGTGTGTAGATCTTATAGCGTGGGGTTCATCCAGTGTCATGGAGGTGGCTTGTCGTGGTCTTTTTGTGGGATACTTTCTGATACATATCAACCTCCAGTCTCTCACTTTTGGTCTTATAGAGTGGGCTGTGACATTGAGGTGATTGGATCAGAACTTGGCAATTTCCCAGGGTTTCTGTCAGAGGTAGAATTTTCTGAACCCAGGTCATCTGCACTCCAAGGCTAACCCTCTACATCTCTACAGCCCCCTGGTTCTCTTCATAAGCATTACTTCTTTACAAATAAGGTCCTTTTTCATGCTTTTTTCCCACTCTTTGTCATATTTTAAGCAATTAGAAACAAAAGTTCTAAATTTTATCCATAAGTTCTGAAATTTTAAAAAGTGAAATTTAATGGCCCATGCCTCCATGTTGAGAGATGAGTCCTTCTACATTTTCCGATTGTCTTAGTCGGAATTCTCAGCCCTGCCTCAAGAATGCTCGGTATTTTATGCAAATGAATTTTATTCTAATGGCGACCTTCTGAAATCTGTGAGATTGGTCCATTTTCCAGCCTGTTATTCAGAGACCTCGTTTGGCAATGAGTCACTACAGCTTGTCTGAGTTAATTTTGAGTTTGCTTGCTTGCTGGCATCATAATGCACAGTTCAAGAAGTCCCAGCAGATATAGAGCTATCAGACGTTTCAATGACCACTGTCTTCAACACTTAAGCCACCCCCTTTACCTCAGTGCTCCATCCTCTGCCCCTTCCAGCATGGACCTCACAGTTTGGGCAAAAGGAACTCTGGTGGACTTGGACCACCTTGGGGCAGCAGGAGGAGTTTTGAATACAGTGGCAATGAGCAAACTCTCAGGATTGAGCCTAATAGAAAGCCAGACTGCCTTCAGCACTGATTACTAGGAGATAGGGGTGGTGCTTAAGAATTATATACTGACATGCATTTCATAGCTTATTTTCCAATGAGTATGTCAGTGGCAAGATATTTTCCCTAGATCAAAAAGCAAAAAGCCTGCCTCAGTGAGGAACGAGCTTTCTCTCTCATAAGTGACAAAGCTGAACCTCCCCCCTCCCCACCCAGAGTCATGATTGTCCAAAGACAAAGACTACGTGCACCTATTTATGCTAATTGGAAAGGGAGCAAGTGGATGCTGGCCATCTTCACCAGGTCCCACTAGAATTGAATGTTCCCACACTCATATGCTGGCCTTCTGAAAACAAGGCCGTTCTGGCCTCCAGCCCCACAGCATGACTCTTGGGTACCAGCACAGGACTGCTTTCTCACAATCTTCATAGTATATTTATCACATAACCTCATATATCTTTGCCAAAGATTTAAAAGTAAATCTGTTTTTAATATAGACTTTTTTAGACTTTTGTAATGATAAATGTGCACACTTTTCATGACACGGAAATATTTAGAGTTTGTGTGTGTGTGTGTGTGTATTTCCTTTCACAAGAGTATTTCCTAAGAAACATAAAGGATTTTAAATTAGCTTATTCCAGGGTTTTGTTCATTTTTGTCTCTGATTTTATTTTCCTTCTTTGGCTTTGGCAGCAATTATTTCTTATTATGAATGACAACTTCACCAGCATGGATCTTTGTGATTGAATTGCATGAAATTTTGTCTATATCATTATTTACAAAGATAATATAGCCTTAAGGATAGGATTATATTGTGTCTTAAACAAACAAACAAACAATCAAAAGAACCCTGTCCTTACCTATAAATGCATAAGCAAAGGAAGAGAGAGATCATCTCAGACAGTCTATGAACTAGAACGTTTAAGAAATATATTTGGTTTTAATCAGTTCATGTTGTCAACATGAAGTCTGGGAGACATGGAAAAAATTGGGGAAAAAATCTGATGCATTGTGTTCTATGCACATGACAATATTTTTTTTTTTATGAGAATGCTTAATTGTCTGAAATCCCAGCATGTGCCAATGGGTATGAGGACTCATCTGGTAGTGGGCCTCTCCTTTAACAGATAAAAGCCTTTTGTACATTCCAACCTAAGACAAAGTACTGAGAAACTCTGTTTCTCTGAAACATCAGGCTCTGGGTTGTTTTTTTTTTCTTTCCTTCTCTATGTCATTAATGTGTTATCATGGTATTTGTATGTATGTATATGTGTATGTATCAGAGGAGGAGGAGGGAGAGGAGCTGAAGTAACCCAAAGCAGCTTCTTAAAGTAACTGCTAAAAAGTTATTAACACTAGAAATATCTTCTAGCCAAGAGAGATGATGCATATGATTTGTGGTTGACATTCAAAGTTTCTAGTCAAAGTTTCTAGAATTTTTTGTAATTCTCTAAGGATGAGGTGTGAGGTGAAAGCATTTTACTTCAGGTGTCTGTGGGCTGACAGCAAAAAAAGGAAGAAAGAATGGAAACTTGGAGAGCAGAGCTTCTTGACTGGCTCTCGGTTTCTTAGTCAAAATCCTATTAACCTGAACCTACAAGGAGAAGCAGTGTTCTTTCTTGAGATTACAGTGGAGTGATCTTGACTATGTCAGCTTCTGTGTCAATGGCCTCATGGTTCCTCCATTATCAAGTCCTGAAGGGTGTTAGGGAAATGTTGGCAGCCACTACTGAGGTCATGGAAACACCAGCGTGACCTCCCAGCCTCATGTCTTTCCTCCTGGCTTGTTAAGGCATGTTTGCTTTTTCTTTCTTTTTTTAAAGGCATTTCTAGAAATATTTCTCTTCTACCTTAGTATTTCACATTTGTCATCTAAACAATTGCTCACCCATCTGTTGCCTGGAGCTACGGTACATGTGTGTTGCCAATGAAATGTGACAGAGCATTCCATGTGCACCCCTTTTAGACTGTTGGACTTCGGGGGTGGGGGAAAAGCCTGCTGGAAAGGAAATGACCCTGTAGAATGTACCAGTAGCAAATCAAGAGGGCAGAGCTCTTGGTGAACTTTTAATGGAAAAGATCATAGACACAAGGTTAATTTTCACCTCATTTTTAGTTAAGGAACTGACTTGACAACCCACCAATGAATTTATGAGAGCAGGAAAATGTTGCAAGACCAAAAATAAATTCATTAGAAAGACAAGAGCAAAATTCAGAAATGTAAAGGGCTCTTTGTCTTTGGCAGAATCTCATTGTGTTTCTTTCCTCTTAAGTCTATCCCTCTTGCACAGTTTTTGGGTGAGTCTCATGAATCAGGAAGTGTCTTGTTAATCCCTAAATCATGAGGAACATTTCAGAACACAAAGGATGATTTATGGCCTGGGGTGAGCATTTGTGGTTTAACCTCATTCTGTGATTAGTCAACCATGATGATAATAAAGACAAACACTTCACACTTGTGGCCTCTGACTTCCATTAAGCATCTCCATTTTGAAACATTTTGAACGTGGTCTCTGGACATCCTATCAAAATTAATGCAGAAATGAAATTAATGCTGTGGCTAAGTTGGGAATCATAAGCATGAGTCAGGGGTAAGGTATGACTGTGAACATTTCAGTTTAAATTATTTACTCAATGAATCAGTGGAATAAGACTCTCCATCACCCCCACCACCCATTGGCTGGAATTTTATTTCTAGACTTTTTAAATCTTCAACAAGAAACTACTGTGAATAAGTAGAAATCATTTCCTTTCTGTAATTTAAGTTTCATTCAGTCTTTCACTTTACCTTGCTATTTGCATGAAATTGTGGGTTCATTGTCATAGGAACTCTGTTTATCCCTCTCAAAGCCCTATCCCATCCTATAGTCCACAGCCTTGTATTTCAAAAACTTGTCCAAAGATGAATCACCCAATCCCCCAGAGTCCTTGCTCTGCTTGTTTGAATGTTGAGACTTCCCATAATTCACGTCAGCTGGCCATCTCTTTGCTTCTTCCATTCTTGCTACCTCCATGGCTCATCTTCTTTTCCAAGCACACACAGTCCTTCTCACATTTGGTGTGCCCCTTGACGTGTCCAAGTCACGATTGGGCAAATGGATCTACTGGGGGCCTTGGCTTTTCCCTTTCAGCAAGCTGCCATTTGGATCTTCATGTGATTTGCGACACTGGAAAATAGTTGACATTCAAGAGATGGGCTTTGGAGGCAAAGATAGTCTTGGATGACTGAAAACTTGACACATTTGGTCAAACGTAATGCAGCACTCACCACCTTCTCCTTCTCAAACTTCTTTTTCACTACAACGCCTGTCAAAGATAGACATTTTGGTGAACTGATCAGACAGTCCAACGGTCCAGGTGGTGGTCAGTAAATCACTCAACAAGCATTTATTAAATGCTTACTATATGCCAACTAGTGTGCCAAGCCCAGAGGATACAAAGAAAGAAACACACACACACACACACACACACACACACACACACACACACAAATGAAATAGTATCCTTTCTCTTAAGGAGGCCTGAAACTTTACACCATCTGGACCTTTAAGAAAAAATAATTGAATAAATAAATGAATGAATAAACAAATGACATGTATTCGTCATTACCTTTACAATTGAGATGCCCCACCCACCCACCGATAGTGGGGAAATGACAGATACATCAAAGCACATAGAGCTTCCAAATATTCTACGAGGTTGAAGAAACTTTTTTGGAAGAGAGATCCTGAAATGTCACCCACAAATGAAGATAATAGAGACAATATTGCCATCCATTTATTTTTGAATCATTATCCCTAGAGTCTCAGGTCATAGTACATGGCCCTCCCTATAGCATGCTTCATTTTATCATTTCCCAATGGAAGCTCTAATCTGAGCACTGGTGTGCAAGGTGATTAAAAAAATAGACAAGTTTGAAAAGAAGAAATTTTATTTTTGAAACATCAACTAAAATGTGGGGGTGAGAAAACGTTTTGTTCCTTTGGGATATGATAATTCTAACTTTCATGGAGAGGCAAAATGATTGTCCTCCCAGATTTTTGTTGCAGATCAGCCTTTTACATATGACACTAATATTAAACGGGAGTAATCAAAACACTCGATGTGTGGCCTCGTTCCAGCTAAGAGCTAGGAAATGGTGTCAGCTCCCAAGTTTTTCTTAGATGACAGATTATAGCCCTGCAGTTTACCAAAGCAACTGAAGAGGAAAAGAAAAATCCGATTTTCTCATCAAAAGATTTGGGGGTCGTATTTTCATTTGGATACAGGGTAGTGCCCGCCTGGCTGCCCCACCACGATGACTCATCTAAGCTCGTGGTCAGCATCTTTGCTTGGGAAAGGCAGTGACATACCTCATTTTCTGCCCTTTTGGACTTCTTTTCTTTGCTACTGTTTGCCGCATGATTACAGTGTGCAGATTGACTTTTCCTTTCTTCGGGAGGTCTGGTTGGAGTCATATCAAACAGCCAAGAGTATTATGGTATTCTTGGATATGAACCTAGGTTTCAGTAATTCAATTCATTTCTATGAGCTTTTATTAAGGCATATGGGTGCCAAGGGCTAGGCGTATAAAAACAAAACTGATGAAGAAACAGCAACAAACCCAGCCCCTCCCCTCAAGGAGGTTATATTTGATATGGGCCCTCGGCTTGGAGGAGAGAGAGGGTGGGGATGATAGGGAGTAACCCTATTGCTCCCATGTAACACAGACTCAAGGCCCTTCTCGGATTTGACCCATAACAGGTGATGATTAATAAGCGCATACTTAAGAACACTGTCTCTGACTTGCACCTGGAGAAGGGAATCACCTCAGTAGGAGGGGATACTTGTCCAAGAGGCATGGTCATGATTGCGTGGGAGTCTACCGACCACTTTTTTTTTTAATCAAAATTCGACTTCTCTTCGTTTTAGTCTGAATGAATAGAATGAAACCCTTTCCTCCTTGACAAGCATAGATGTTGTATTATGATGAAATTGCATTTCCAAGGCCTCAGGTCCTTTATAATTTAGTCAACAATCTTTTAAGGCAATACACTAGATACTTGTAAAAGAGACAAGAGTGCAAGGGGATTTCATCACTTAATACTTTCTGAGGGTCTTAAACCATGAAGTTGTGTGGTCCTTTAAAGATAATCTTCTTGGACTTTCTTCATTCCATTTGATTAAGATGGTTTGAGACTTCTACTGGGCTCTTAGCCCTCTCTTAACTCCATCCTCCTGAGGTAGTTTTTGGTATGTGATATTGGAGATCACAGCTCTCCTTCCTTGGACAGGCATTTGTGAAGTACTTACTATATGTTGAGCACTGAGAATACAAAGAAAGGCAAAAACAAAACAAAACAAAAAAAACCCTCCTGTCCTCAGGGAAATTCCATTCTAATACCATGTTCAGGAGCACAACTTGCTCACAAGGCAGGTACACCTGGAAAAGTTACCCTCAATCTATGACTTTTTTTTTTCTTTAATCTGAGCCTCAGGCAAATAACTCCAAGTATAGAGATATGAGTATGGCTCATGTCCCTTCCAGAATCAAAGAGAAATACCTGCATCTGGTTCTGTACCTTCCTTAAGAAGTTTCCATGTAAAGCAATTTTTTTTTAAATCTGATGGCATTTTCCCATGTAGTTATGATCTAATTTTAGAGATAAGTTAGATGAGGCAACCTCTAAGGTCCATCCTTTCCAACTATGGGATTTGAGGATTCTAGCTTTTCTCTCCTTTTCTGATTCATCTCCAGTTGGCACTGCCTTCAAACACTCTGAGGGTCTTTGCCCCCAACAAGCATTTAATTATCTGAAAACACTTAAATATGCCTGAAAGACTCTTATTTAAAGGAAGCCTGCAGCTAATCTTTTGTAATATGCATAATCCTACCTTTGTGAATCTCTTTCATATATGCAACTCAACTCAATAGCTATGGAGTAAGCACTCTATGATGTATAACAGGCTAAACTGTAGACCCCAGAACAGTCTGAAGCAATAGCTTCAATTTCTTCTACCTTTCTCTGGAGCAGACACCTCATTGTTTTAACTATCTTAGGAGAATAGGTTTGGGCAAGATTCCTTCCTTCCTTCCTTCCTTCCTTCCTTCCTTCCTTCCTTCCTTCCTTCCTTCCTTCCTTCCCTCCCTCCCTCACCTAATGGCACAAAATGAAAACCAGAGAGGCATATTTAAGCTCGGCATCAAGAAAAGCATTCTAATTACAGCTAAACAAAACAATTGGCTGTCTCAGGGGTAGGTGGGTTCATTTCCCAATAGGTCTTTATACAGATGACATTTGCTGTTTGTCAGGTTTAGTATAAAAGAGATTCACAGTGAGGTATGGGTTAGAGTAGATTGCAGCTGGAATCTCTTCCAGCTCTGAGATGCTGCAATTCTGAGAAGTGCTTGCTCTGTGCCTAGCACTTTGTTAAGTACCGTGTGAGATCTCAGCCTCTGCCTCTAATCTGTAAAAGTGGATTGCCTCTTAACTAAGAATTAAAATTTGTAAGTAGGAAACTGCTTGACCTTTGGATGGGCAATACTTTTAGAGAGGGTTGTATGACACCTCAGGGACCAGCACTGGCCATGCCAGAATGAGGTTCACTATGAAGACCTCGAAGGTCCCTTCTACCTCTATATCGATGAGCTATCATCCTCTGTTTCTTTACTAGTTTTCCCTATGACCAGGCCATAACCATTCCTCTCCCAACACCTGGAAACCAGCCTTAAGGGTTGAAATGAAGAAAACAGTGAGTACCACTGAAAGGTGGAGAACCAAACGCCCTAAATCAGGGACGTGCCATTAGATCAGGAGGCCATTGGCTGATCTCACAAATATATAAAATTGGCCTGAATTAGTTGTTTTGCTCTGTCCAATTTGCTGTTTGTTTTGATTCTGTAGCCACATCAATGAGCGTGTGGAGGTGTCCACCTTTCCCTAGGCCAGGGAAGTCAGTGTTATCAGAGATGGTCTCCCGCTTTTCCATTGCCTTCTATGCAGATGAGAGGATAAGCCTCCAGATACCCATGTAAGTGAACACTTCAGTGGAGGGTAATAATGGGACCTCTAGCTGAAGTCTGTCTATTTGTAGACTTCTCAGATCAGTGATCTTGTTGTTGTGGGTGGTCCCTCTGCTGTGTATGTTGGATCCTTTCCTTGGCTTTGTAGAAGAACTTTGAGAGTTTTGGTGGCCTGAGAAGTTTACCCTTCAGCCATCCCATTGAGGACCCACTGTGAGCACATAGCTTCTTATTAAATAAGAGACATGCAGTCTCTCACTGGATCTGCACTCAAAGTCTTTCCTGCTTGGCAGGACCTCCCATGGCACATATTCCACTGGCTTGAAGAATTCCATGACCGTTTCACAATACTTTGGGGGCTGGAAACAGTACTTCAGTAAAGGAGAAAAATTCAGAGCTAGCCTGCACATGCTCCCCTATTATGATTCATCTTAAGCTGCTTCCCTAGTGGATCCAGCAGACATAACCAGCCCATTGGGTCATTACAAGTATAGGGACCATTTTTGCTAAACCAAACATCTGGACACATGTTCTGATAAAAGACATTCTTTCTGGGAAAAAAATGAAACTTTTTTAGTTAGAAGGATTCTTTCTTTTCTGGAAATCTAGATTCTCACAGAAAATTTAAGACAGAAGGCCTTTGAACCCTAAAATATAGCTGTCTCTCAATCAGTGTGCCTCTATTTCCCCATTACTATCAAGATTGTTAGGTCTGTACAGCAGAGGTTATCACAATGTCAAACCCCTAGCTCTTTCTTTTTGCCAATGTACTTTGCTCCTGCTTGACCAATCTTTACATATTTCAGGATTTTTACTTTTAGCTTATGTTTTAAAAAAAAAACAAAAATGAAACAAAAAACAAAATACTCCAGGCATTCTTTAACAAAAATAGACCTAGGGAGTTTGTGGGATTTAGGGATTTTTGTTACTATTTTTTTTTTCAAAAGACAAACTATTCTGACAATTGTCATGTGGTTTAACGTGCCCTTCCCCTACACCATCACCCCTCAAGGAACTAACCCAAGCACAACCCACTCCAGCTCTCTGAACTGCTAACAAATAACCTTGAAAATGTTAGGTAAGGTAACTGTCAGGGAGCATAAGCTCCCATGATAGGAAAGGCAAAACTTGTAGCAAAAGACAATATTATGAAAATTTAATCTCCTTGTGTCAGATTGTGCTAGGAGAGACTAGATTCCTTCCTTGCCCTTCCTTTTCCACATCCATAAGACTCTAGAAATTAGATCTCAAAGCAAGTTTTCCCAAATCTAATGCAGCTTTTTCATGTGATAGAGGAATAAAGTGCCCTGGGCCACCACTCTGTCCTAGAGTGCATACAAGTCTTGCTCACAAGAAGATAGAAGGCCACACTTCTTCAGCAATTCTCACTTGGCCATTTCTGTTTGTATTCGTGGAAGCTACTACATATGGTATTGACTAGAAAGGAATGAATCCACATTGAGGTGCTTTCTGGGCTTGGGCTACATTTGTTTGGGGTGTGCAACACAGTAACCCTGCTTTCAGCTCACATCATCTGCTGGGAACAGAGCTGACTTCTTTGAGTTAGAACCTAACAGACTTGTAGAAAGATATTCTCTCTGCACTAATGTTCAGTCTAGAATCAGAATCTTATTAATAAGGACTGTTGTAATGGCAAGGGGCTTGGATGCTGACCATATCTGTCTGGCTTTTGGAGGACTTTTACTTCTCAGGCTTTTCTCTCATGTCATTCGTCAAGCTAGTTTTAACCTGATTACTTAGCAAAGTCTGATTGTGAGAGGAGCTCAGTGATGGAGGGACCGACCCCCTTCCTCTCTTCTCCACGTAACACCTAATGGTAGCAAACCAAGATTGCAAAAAGAAGATAAACAATTTGGCTTTGACCCTGTCATTATCCCTAGAGATTGGGACCTTCCTTCCCCTTTCATGTGGTGACTTCTGTGGCCATCAAAATGGAAAAAGACAATACGGCGGTACATTAGATCGAATGCTTAATCCCTATGCTCACGCCTCAGCCAGAGAGGAAAGGGAAACACAGGTCCTCAAGGACTTTGATTGAATAGTGGTCTGCTATAGAGGTATAAAGACTAAACATTGGGGCACACGGTTTCTAATTGGTTGGAATAAAGGGGCCAGAAATGCTTTTTCCCCCTCTCTTTTAGGGGTGGGGAAAACAAGACAGAAAGCTAAAGCGAATACTAATTTTTTAATATCAAAACCAAAGAATGTCATGCATATATCACCCTTTCTTCATCCTGCACAATAAATCTGCCCTCCATCCTCTCTCTCTCTCTCTCTCTCTCTCTCTCTCTGTCTCTCTCTCTCTCTCTGTCTCTCTCTCTGTCTGTCTCTCTCTACATTATTTCTAAGAAAGCCAGTCCTTCAAAAAAGAAATTTTACTTTGAAACACTTGGGTTTTTCAGGCTGGGAAATTAATAATTTCTAGACCTGACCCATTTCTTGTGGCTGCCAAAAAGGAAAAGAAAAGCTATTTAAATTTTGTGTGGAGCCATTTATCTCTTAAAATATGCCAAAGCAATTTGAGGTGGGGGAGGAGATGAAGGTATTTATCTCTGCTGCTTGATTCTCTCTTTTTATTTCTATCTGTCAGGAAAAGGGTAAGAAACTATTCTTGGGCTATTATTATTGATGCATTGTGCCATTGTTAGGCCTGACGTCTGCTTTACCATATGCAGCAGCATGGATATAATAGCTGCCCTGCATCCCCTCCCCATCTCCTACACTGGAGATAACTCTTAAGGCTGAATAGTTTCTCTTGCCACAGTGTTTAAATTTCATTTATGAACTAGTTTGGAGATCGTGGAAGGGCCTGCTTTACTTCAGCAAGCCCAGGAGGTTGTAAACGTCAAAACACTTAGTCCACTTGCCTTTCACTTCTCGGTGGCCAGCAGTGCCTGCCACCTGGCAAGTGTAAGCTAGAAGTGGGAGAAGACCTTAGCTCTCCATGTTCTTGTGAATCATGCCAGATCCCTCTGGTTTAGATGTCAAGGGGCAAAAGAAGGTGAATGATAATTCGGTTATCAACAATGGAGATATCCCATTTTAACGTGGAAATGAAAATAAAATATTATTTTTCTTATTTGTTTGTACTCTATTCAATACATACTTACTATGCCAAGCTGATATAAATTAAATTAAAAACATTACCAAAAAGAGAATGTGCCTTACAACCAGATTTCACTTTGTAACAAAGTAAAGCCATGCCCCCAACTCAGGTGAAATGCCCAGACAAAAGAAATATGGACAACATCTCACAACTATGACATCATAGCATCCTGGATTTGAAGCTGCAAGGCATCTCTGAGGCCTCTAATTTTACAGATGGGATAAGTCCCAGGGGTGTTCCCAAGGTATTGCAGGACTTTCTTGCTTTCTCCTGACATTGGGAAGTTTCCAGTGGGGCATGCTGTGTGTCTCTGTCTCTGTCTCTGTCTCTGTCTCTCTGTCTCTCTCTCTCTCTCTAACTCTTCTGATTTTCACTTCTGATCTCATCCTTTGTTCTTGCCACAGGACAGCCATTCTGTTTTTCCTATCATACCTCCCATGGCCCATGGATGGCATCTTTGACTCCTCTTCTTGGAGATCACTTATCGATTACATGTAACAGCCTGCTGCCTCTGACCATATGCCTCTCCATTGCCTTCTGTAGAACTCATTTTTAATTCCTTGGAGGCAATTTTGTTCTACATTTGGCCACCATTTACTACCACCAAACAGATTCATAGAGGATGAGATGCAGGGTCAGAGACAAAGATGGCATCCTTGTTCTTTTGCGTGGCTGCTGTTTGATAGAGTCAAGCTTAACTTCATGGCTTCTGTGAAAAAAAACATTTGGTCGTCAGTTAGAGCAGGAGACAGGGTTGGAGCATTAGAGATGGAGTGAGAAGGAGACCAATCCTCATATCTGTGTTTTGGTTAGGGAGGTATTTTTGTTGTTCTTTTGTCTTATTTCCTTTCTCATCCTGAGCTATGCCATTACTTTAATCAACATGGGGCTTCTTTCCACTGTTCACGATGGGAATGTGTGCAATTATGGGAGGAAGAGGAAGCTATATTAAAGAGGCTTGAGAGTAACTGAGTCTTTGTCATAGCACAGAGATTGTGAGGCGTTCCAGGAAATTACTCTTACAGTCTGCTCAGCAGGATAGCTCTCTACCCGGGGTTCGTTCCTGGCCTCCAACATAGGGTTCTCTCCTCCTTTGTTGTCACCTTCCACAAAACTGTCACCTCTCCAGCAGCTTTGCGACTGCCTTTCCTACAATAGCTCTGGTGTAGCTGCTGAGCTGGGATACAGCCATTGGATGCCTGGGTCCAATTTGCAAGAATGACTCTAATCCGTGATCTTCCTCTGAAGCTTACACATTAGCAAAGTGAGAAGATGATTCCTAAATATATCTTTTATTAGCCGTCCTCTTCAATTGATTGACTGCCTTTTCTGAGAAACTTCAGAGATCCTCATTCGTTTTTGTATACACTCGAACAGCCAAAGTCCCATGCAGCCATCCCAAATATATGGCTGATAACAGGAGGCGGCTGAGATTTTTTTTAAATGGTGCCAAACGGAAGCAAGACATTTGTCTCAAACATTACCTCTCCAGTGGAGTCGGGGCTTGCTGACAAATAGAGGGCCTTATTACTTTTCCTTCTGGATGGGGAGAAATTCCAGAGTTTTCTAGTCCTGTACTTAAAGGGAACTTATGCTTTCAGTGATTAGTCATGACTAAGGCTCAAAGGAATAAGAGGAACCTGGGTTCAATCGATGTGTTTAAAAAACACACACACAACAACACTAAATTGTTGTATGTTTGAATTGTCAATATTTCTCTTCCTCTCTTATCTCTCAGGGTAATGTTTGAGAAAAACTGCCGAACAGGCTTGGCTCCTGCTTTTGCAGGTTCAGGGTGCCAAATGTCTATGCCAGATCCTCAGTGGGCTCTCGTTTTGCTTCCTGAAAACAGTAGAACCAGCCCACTCAGCTCAGCTCATTCGTTCATGGAATAGTTCCCCCAGCCCCATGGCTGATGAAAGAAACAACTCCCGTCCAAAGATACAGCAGCAGACAGATCTGTACCTTCCCTTGTAGCCCCCATGAGCAGTTTTAGATTTAGGGCTATAGGGTACCATCCTAGTTCCTCGGAAGTCATGGGACCAGTCTAAGGTAACTCCTACAATATTGGACAAATGTTGCTGGGAGAGCATGACAGGAATACACTTCCATGTGCTTAATACCATTGAAGCCAAGTAAAATGTCTTATTTGCCAAAACTCGAGGGCTTAGTTTTGTCTTCCTCTTGTTTTACTTTAGCAGGATTATAATATCAGTCAGTTAATGATCATTAATTAAATGATGTGCCAGGTACTGAAACTAACCAGTTTCAAGGGTGGAGGGGTGGTGATTTCCAACTCTGTCTTGCTTTCTTTTTCTTCTCCTCCACAAAGATTTTAATAGGCTTTCAACCACAAATTCCTGCCCTGCACCTGCTTTTTCCCCACAAAAGCACCCAGTGCAAGAAGTCTTCTGTGTCATAGGGGTAACCCCATATTCTCTTTCTAATGTGCCAGGAGCCCCAGCTGCTCAAATCTAGCAAACTTGGGGCTTATTTTGTGCAAGAGGATCATAGAGAGTCACTAAGTCTTTTACCCAAGAGAATGAGTATTTTTTGAATTCTCACTAGGGTAGGCAAAGAAGTTTACTTGAATTCGGTTCTTAGGACAAAGAAGAGGTGATCTTGGTTTAAAAGGCATCTCCCTCCCCAAAACATATCTATAGAATACATGTCTTCCATCTCCCTTAGCTTGGCCACATTTGATAACAGGTCTGACCAGCCAAAGGCTGTCTATGCAGCATTGGCAGAATGATTGCTTATGAAATATTTGGGAGTGGATGTTCCTCTTGCAGCCTTGAGTGGGAAGTGAAGGGTGGGTCATGCACACAGTGAGCCTCTAACATCCTGAACTATGTGCAAAAGTCTTCTTGCTTGCTACTGACAAAAACAGACTCTTTCCTTCTAAAGGTAGATTGGGGCTTGTGACAGAGTGACCCGAGGCATGGGGAAAAAAGAGAGAAGTCATTTGTCCAGGCCAGTTTAGTTACTATGAGTTGAGTGCTATCATAGGCCCAGCATGGGCAACCATACTGCTGTTTGGGGGCAAGCCATCTGGTCATTTTTCTACAAAAATCTATCCTTTTATCATTGATTCAGTTGTATAATGTTGATAGAACCACAGAATACCTAGGACAAAAGTTCTAAACCTGATGTCTTTGAATAGATTTCAGAAGATCTGCAAATGCAGATGGGGAAAAATCACATCTTTATTTTCGCCAACCTACCACTAAAATGTAGCGTTTCATTTAATTGTGAATTTCCAAAATAAGACATTTCCAGAAGGGGTCTGTAGCTTTCAGCACAGCCAAAGGGATCTATGGAACAAAAAAGGTTAAGAACCCTTGTCCTAGGCCAGAGATTTCTATTTTATTTTCTGCTCTCAGTTAATTACACTTGGGTATTTCATTAAAGTTTCTGACGTATCCAGAATAGTGCACATGGTTACCTCTGACACCAGGAGAATAAAGCTATTCTAAGCATTTGTTTTCAGTATTCTTTTATTTTGCATTATTCAATTGTGTCAAAATGTATTTTCCTCTCTACTCTCTTCTTTCAGTTATCTCTATCAGTTATGTTTTTTAAATGTTCTGTAAGAAGAGACTATGCAAATATCAGATGCCTTTTTTTCTGCAGAAGAATAGAAATTGCTTGATTACATTTAGAAATCCAATAAACTCATTAGTAAATCTTAATTCTTGTGAGAAATTCTTTTCAAGTTGAGTGGTCTCCATTTCCAGCTCTCATCATATCTTCATTAGGAAGAATTCTTTGGGCCCTCTGTTATTCTGACAGACATCTAAGGAAAAGGTGATGGTTAGGTGTTATCCACACAACTTAGGTAGATATCTGGCCACCAGACCCCAAGGTCTCTTAAGGTAAGAACACATGACTGTAATAAGGGTAATTGAACCAAACCTATATGAACCTCCCTAATCCTATAAATAAGAGTATACCTTTTCATATTTCCCTTTCCCCTCTCCAGTATATGTTCCCATGCAAAAACATGTTTCAAAATCTAGGTACTAGCAACTGTCTTTTTCATAGACCTACCTAATGAGACAACATAGATCAAGGGACTTGGAGGCAGGGAGGCTTGGGTTTGAATCCCATCTCTGACACTAGCTGTATGACTCTGGAAAAGTCACTCAACTTTTCTGTGCCTCAGTTTCCTCATCTGTAAAAATGAGGGTATTGGATTTGATGATTTCTACAGTCCCTTTCCCTTCTAAATCTCTGATCCTATGATCCCTCTACTTTTGTCTATACCTGCTACCTCTATCTACATCCCATGGAATCCCCTGTATCTTGGTAATGCTCAAGGACCTGGGTTCTGCATGGTTACCTGCTTACTGGTAAAGACAAAAAGCCTGGGATGTTGGATATCGGGTTCCCATTTTAAGCTTTTGTTTGGCTGGTGCTATTTCATTGGCCTATGGGATGGGCTTCCCCTATGAAAAAAAAAACCTGTACCCAAATACTATTTATGCCATTCATTTAATACCTGTGTGACCTTTAGCAAGTATTTCCTAGGTGGACATTACATCCCTGATCCATAAAATGTCAACTTGTGCTCTTTGACCTTTTAGGACCCTTAGCTCAAGATCTGTGATTCTGTGACAAGTTTCAGGAGGCTATGTAGGAGCAGAGGAGAAATCCAGGCCCAGAATAGTGGTGCCAAATGGCTTATCTTCTCAGACTATTTGAAGATGGGTGGTAGAAGGCAAAATAAAACCGTGGACCACTGAATCTACCTACTGCTTTTTGCTACTGGGGAAGGAACCAAGAATCAATCGCAGAGGCTCTGGCCCTCCCTAGCCATATGAGTTTAAACAAGCCCCTTCATCTCTTCCAAGTTTTAATTTCCATTTTTCTAAAATGGCATGCTCTCCAAGGTCACTCTTGGCTGTGATGTTCAGTGACTTTATAATGAATGAGAAATGCAGCCACTGGGAAACATTGTTAATGTTCACAACAGAAAACAACTTCTAGACGTTGTATTATATTCATTAGCACCAACTTCCACACCACATGACCAATAAGATGTAGGACTAGATATTTGCTTTGATCCTCACAACCCCCCAAACCTTTTCACAGCAGAAATTATGTGCCAAAAATAAAGCGACTCCAGCTGTTTCTATGTTTTAGGACACCTATAACCCAAAAGAGGGTTAAATAAACAAACCTGTACTGATGCCTACCCTGAGCTCATGCATCCTCTTCCCTACCACTCACCATGCTACTGACATTGAGGCTGTACTAGCCAACCTGATCCATGGGCTAGCAGTAATACCTGATCCTACATCCTTGTCCCCTCCCCCACCTTCTGTCATGGAAATCTAGGTTGTGGCCTTGGTGGCCAATCCAGAGGCAATGCTCAATACTGTAAAAGATCTCTGTAGGAGAGGAACAAAGAAAATGGGCAGAGCACACGACTGGTCTTGAAATAGAGCTCAAACACCATACCACACCCCACCATCCATCTGCCAGAACCTTTGAGATACAAATTCCAAATGAACAAAATGGCACCATTGTGGAAGTACTCTGAACTGCCAAGCCAGAGGTCTGAGGAACAGAGGGAATGGTACAGGACACTGGGTGTGATGGGAGGGGAAGGAGGAGGCACTCCACTAAGCTTGGGAGAATGAGCCCAGCATTCAGATGGGCTCATCTAACCAGCCACTTGACATAGATACCTGGGCTGGTGAACCATGAATTGGCTTTGTGGAGACTGAGACACTTTGTGATTCAGCTTCAAGTGAAACATTGTTAAAGTTGGGAGTCAGAAAGTAAGCAATAGAGGAAAATGCAGGGGTTGGGGGGACTGTAATTACCAAAGATCTTAGGGAGAAGAAAACTCTAAACTTCAACATAGGCAGCTAAATCAACAAAGAGAATATTAACAAGAGATCAACACAAATTACACAAAAAAATAACACAAATTCAAAGCACATTCTTCATTCACCACAAAACACAGAAGGGATGGAACAATGTGTTCCAAAGAGTGATGGATCTCAGGATGCAACTCAGGATAACCTTCCTGCAAATATGAGTTTAACTATAAAAGAAAGAAAAAAAGTGGATATTCGGTAATAAAGAGTCATTTGAAACATTCTTAAAAAAAAGCCAGAGTATTTGCTTGTTAAACAGCAGAGACAATAGAAATGAAGGTGAGCTGAACTCGAGCAGCACCCAGGGACAGCACCATCAGCAGAATGACAGCAGAGAGATTAGTATGAGCCTTTTTTCTAAAGTGACACAAGGAGATGGGATAAAGGTGAAAGTCAGGTCAAAGTAAGAGTGGAGAGGAACCCCTGGGACTTTATGGACAAAACCTTGAGATACCTTGTCTACAAGTGAATTTATGTGTGTATTGGGTTTTTTGTTCATTTGTTTGTCTATAAGACTAGATTATAAAGTTAGTGCATGCATGAAAACAGGGAGGGAAGGAAGGGGAATAGAGGGGAGTATGTGATGTGCCCAGGCTAAACCAAAGCTAGCAATTAGGTGAAGGTGACCCCTGTGGTCAGTAAGAGAAGAACTTGTACAGGCGTGGGTGAGGAGGAAGGATTTAAAAGTAGGGAACAAAAAGCCTTGTTTTGGTGCTGAGACAAGGTTCTGCCATCTTTGATGTCTGACCTAGCTCTAAGTGCTCCACAGTGCCTTCTTTGGTCACTTTCGTGGAAATTGGAACATATCGTACTCATTTGCCCTTTCCACTAGGGGAAGTTTTCACATGCTTGGGGCAGGCACCACACAAACTCACTGGACGTTTGGGGACCCAACTGTTACCACAACCTTGTTTAGCCATCTGCCGAGATGATTTTCCCAGGGTGTGGCTTCTTGTAATCACACATGAGAATTAGGTGAGAGATGGACACTAAAGGTGGATGAGAAGCCCTGAAAAGGACTCTGCAGGGGGGCGGAGCCAAGATGGTGGCTGGAAAACAGGGACTAGCATGAGCTCCCTGCCAAGTCCCTCCAAAAACCTATAAAAAAATGGCTCTGAACCAATTCTAGAACTGCAGAACCCACAAAACAGCAGAGGGAAGCAGGGCTTCAGCCCAGGACAGCCTGGGTGTTCTCTGGGTGAGGTCTATCCTGCACAAAGGTGGGAGCGGAGCGGAGCAGAGCAGAGCCCAGCGTGGGTGGTGCGGACCAACCAGACCAGGAGCCGGGTGGAGCATGCCCTAGCGCCCTGAATCAGTGCGCTGTGGCAGTTAAGAGACTTCTCAACCCACAAACACCAAACACAACAGAGAAGGTTAGCGGGAAAAGCTGCTGGGGACAGGGAGTTTGTGGTTTAGCCACCACGTGGGGGGACAGTTACAGAACTACAGCTTCAGTTGCTTCTGGCCCCAGGCCCACTTGATGGGAGGAATTAAGTGGAGGATCAGAGCAGGAGTGCAGAGACTGCTGAGGATCTAAGTCCAGTTCGGGTTGGGGGTTCTTGGGGAAGGAGTGCTGGTGAGGCAGCTCATCCGCCCAAGCGTGGAACATAGAACTCTGTACTCTACAAGCAGTCATACTCCGCTGAAAAACTCAAGGGTCAAGTAAGTTGGCTGGGAACATGGCCAGGCAGCGAAAATGCACCCAGATTCAGTCTCAGATGCTGGAATCTTTCTTTGGTGACAAAGAACACCAAAACATACAGCCAGAAGAAATCAACAAAGTCAAAGAGCCTACGACAAAAGCCTCCAAGAAAAACATGAACTGGTCTCAGGCCATGGAAGAGCTCAAAAAGTTTTTGGAAAAAAAAGTTGGAGAGATAGAGGAAAAATTGTGAAGAGAAATGAGAAGGATGTGAGAAAACCATGAAAAACAAGTCAATGACTTGCTAAAGGAGACCCAAATAAATACTGAAAAATATGC
>CM053626.1:6404662-6417941 GCA_028646595.1 Phalanger gymnotis | reverse complement strand
AGGCAGGTGAGGGTGAATGAGTGAATCTTGCCCTCATCAGATTTGACCTGAAGAGGGAATACCATACATACTCAGTTGCGTATCTTACCCCACAGGAAAGAAGGAGGAAGAAGGTAAAAAATGGGGGATGATAGAAGGGAGGGTAGATGGGGTGGAGGTAATCAAAAACAAAAACTTTCAAAAAGGGACAGGGTCAAGGGAGAAAATTCAATAAAGGGAGATAGGTTAGGAAGAAGTAAAATATAGTTAGTCTTTCACAACATGAGTGTTGTGGAAGAGTTATATATAATGATACACATGTGGCCCATGTTGAATTGCTTGATTTCGTCGGGAGGGTGAGTGGGAAAGGAAGAGGGGAGAGAATTTGGAACTCAAAGTTTTAAAAAATAGATGTTCAAAAACAAAAAAAAAATTTTTTGCATGCAACTAGAAAATAAGATACAGAGGCAATGGGGAATAGAAATTTATCTTGCCCTACAAGAAAGAAAGGGAAAAAGGGGATGGGAGGGGAATGGGGTGACAGAAGGGAGGGCTGATTGGGGAACAGGACAACCAGAATATACACCATCTTGGAGTAGGGGGGAAAGGCAGAAATGGGGAGAAAATTTGTAATTCAAACACCTGTGAAAATCAACACTGAAGACTAAATATATTAAATAATAAAAATAAAAATAAAAAAAGAAAATGTTTTTCCTGGTATCCAGCCTGAATGGGTGCCTCTGCCCTCTGGGGCCAAATAGAACAAAGCTAATCTTTCTTCCACATGGTAATCCTTCAAATATTTGAAGATAGTTTTCATACTCACCCGTCCCCAATCTTTCTCTAGGCTAAACATATCCAGTTCCTTCAATTGATTCTCATTTGGAGTGAACTCGAGACCCTTCACCTTCCAAGATGTTGTCCAGATCATCATTGGCCTTCTTAGGATTATGCACAATGCTGCAGATGTGTTCTTCCCATGGAAGCAGATATTTGGAGTAGCATAACTTTAATTTTGAGCATGTTGACTTCCTGTTACCCTCCCCCCCTCAACCACATCCTCCCTTCCCCTTTCAATATCAGAGGAAAGAGGACACTGCACGCTAACCTATCATTGGCAGCATTCTCTTGACTCTTCACTTCCTCAGCACTCGAATTCCGCCATCTTGTGTCTAGGCTAGAGAAGAGCTTTTCAGGACCGAGGTGACTTTCAGAGTGGGGGAGCGCTCTCTGGGAGAAGGAAGACTTCTCTTTGGAGGGGGTTTCCTAGAGAAATACTCTTAGAAACTCCTTGGCAGGAAAGCTGAGCCAAACTTGGCACTGGCACCATCTTCATGCTGGCATTAACAAGGCTCTTATTTAAATGTAAATGAGCTCCCAGTGCCAGTTTGTGAGCGGAACATGTTGCGGGTGCTAAACCAGAGCTGGGAACGCTTCAGCTTACCAAATGTCAGCCTCATTTCCTGACGTTCCCACTTCATCTTTGGCTGTGTGTCTCACTCCCTTCACTTACACTCATCCTGCAGGGCTGGGATACCCCCTCTCCCCTGTCCTGATGCAAGGGTGATGGCAGCAGGTGAAGAGAATAAGCCTGTGGTCCAATTTCCCACTTGGACACTGCTTTAGTGAGTAAGGCCTCTCACTTCTCTGTGCTTGCTGATGAAAGAAGTGGTACTGCCATCCAGCCAAATAACCCCATCTCTGTGCTTTTGTATGGCTTGGTTTCCATGTGTACAATACTTTCCCTCCTCACCCCAATCTCTGAGATTCCCTAGCTTCCTTCAAAGTCTGTGGAATGTCAGACTGAGGAATTTTATTTTATTCTGTAAGTAGTAGGGAGCCATTGGAGGATTTTGAGCTATGGAGTAGATGTTACTTTGGCTATCAAAAGCAAAAAATGAATTCAAGGGCAGGCATATTGTAGACAGGGAAACCAATTATGAGGCCATTTGCAGGGGTCCATCTGTGAGGTGAAAAGGCCCTAAACAATATAGGGTGCCCTTTGTCATAATGCAAAGGAAGGGAGAGATTTGCGAGGCATTTTTAAAAAAGACAAATTTAGAGGATTTGGTGAATGATAAATATTGAGGGCAAGAGAGAGGAATCATAGTATCATAAATTTAGGGCTAGAAGGATCTCAGAGGCTTATTCTAAGCTCCTCGGTTTGCAGTTGAGGAAACAGAGACCCACGGAGGTCCTATGGTACATAGCACAATTAGAGTTTAACCCAAAGAGGAAAGGCTAGCTCAGTTTCTGACTGTCAGATAATGTGCATTAGCTTTGTGAAACATAGGTAGGATCTGTGATGTCATTGATCAAAGGAAGTTCTCAGTAAGGAAATGATCTCTGCCAATGCAGGTTGACACCTTGTCTGTAGCTTATAGCCTTGGAGAATTTCCTATAAAACCAAGAGTTGAAATGGCTTTTGCAAAGCAACACAGGCAGTATGTGTAAACGATCCATTTAAACTCATGTCTCCCTAGATTAAAGAATATCTTTCTACTATATTATACTATACTGCTCTATGGCATTAGGGAAGGCCCTTACCTTTTATGAGCCTCAGTTTACTTATGTATGAAGGTTTTTATTGTTTTTAAAGTTGAAGGCTTTCATAGACTCTTACCTGAAAACAATTACACTGTTTAGCGTCCGTTGATTATAATATGTGTGTGTGTGTGTTTGTGTCAATGTATGGGGAAAGAGAGACAGAAACAGAGAGAGACAGAGACAGAGACAGAGGCAAAGAAGAGAAGAGAAGAGAAGAGAAGAGAAGAGAAGAGAAGAGAAGAGAAGAGAAGAGAAGAGAAGAGAAGAGAAGAGAAGAGAAGAGGAGAGGAGAGAGAGTGAATATAGTTCCTAATGCTGTAATATTTTTAAATTAAATCATATTTTGTTAATTGTAACAAGATCTATGTACATTTGAAAAAAAACATGTTTCAGACACATGCAGGGCATAAGTATCGATCATATTTATATTTATCTAGCTAACTAGCTAGCTATCATCAGTCTACCTATCCTCTCTACCTACCTACCTGTCCATCGTCCATCTAGCTATTATGTCCTTCCTTAGTGGTAAAGAACTGGAATCAAGGTAGATGCTGACCACATGGGTAAGGGCTAAAAAATTATGCTATGTGGATGCAGTGGACTATCACTGTGCTTTAAGAAAAGATGAAGACAAAGAAGCAAGAGAGAATTTACATGAATTGATGCAAAGTAAAGTCAGTGAAACCAGGAAAACAAAAGTTGAGATGACTAAATGGAAATAGTAAACAAAAAAAATCACAGTGAAATTATAATTGGAGTTTGGTCCCAAAGAAGTGATCTGAGAAAGTACCCCACTTCATCCAATTACTTCTTTGCAGAGATGGGGACAATGGGTGTGGAATAACAAACATGTCAAACTTTCTCAATACATGGCTTAATTTTGCTTATTTTTCCCCTTCTTTGTTGTAGTCTATTATTAAAAAAAACAGCTCTTTGGGAGGAAGAAGAAAGAATAAGAAAATACAGTTCTGATACAATTTTATTTAAATGAATTACAGTCTTTACACCAGCTTCGGTTGTTTTTCATGTATGCATCTAGCAGATCTAAGCACTCTTGCTGATGACACTTAAGAATACAAAAGCATGTTTCCACTTACTTTGTACATTGTGCATTGACTTGGTGAAGCACAAATATGGTTGCTCCATACTCATTTCCATTGAGAAGAGATCCTGAGGAAAATAGTGGCAGATCCATTTCATTTCACATCTGCTGACTATCATCTTTTCATTTTTATCTACAAATACCAGGGTTGTGTCTTGGCTGAATATCCTAATGAGAATTGGAAATGTATTGTTGCTCAGACATATGAAACCCTTTAATGTCTATGAAGTCTAAAAAGCAATTGCCCGAAAAAATTTTATTTCGAGCTAGGAGGTAAGTGACACTAAACATAACCCCCTCATTTTATAGATGATGAAATGGTAGTCCACAGTCACTTAGGTACAAAGTGTCAGAGGTGAGATACAAGCTTAGGTCTTCTTACTCCAAAGTGTGTGATCTTTCTTTTGTACCATATAATCAAATCTATGCATTACAAAGATAAATTGAAGAGGAGAGAAATTAGAAGCAGAAAGAAGAGTTAGGAGAAGCCATGAGGGTGTGAACTAGGGGACTGGGATGGGTGCCTGACATATCACCAATAGGGAATCCACAGGATTTCATGACTAATTGAATGTGGTGTGTTGGGCACAGGAGAAAGAAAGGAAGGAGAGGAGTTGGTATTGCAAAGATACAAAGATGGGAACTAGAACTTTGTGTGTGAGCTCCAGAGGAGGCCAGTCTGGCTGGATCATAAAGTGTGGTAAAAGAAGTCCCCTTCAGTGAGGTGGGAAAGACATGGGGACTCCCATGAGAATGAGAATGCCTTCCTCTCAGGCAGAGACCATTATGCCTTCAAATGCCCAGTGCTTAACACAATGCCTGGCACATAGTAAGAGCTAAATAGATGTTCATTGACTTGAGTTGTGTATGAGTTAAAAGCAAAAGGGGAATTCACATTTTATCTTATAGGCAACAGGGAGCCATCGGAGTTTTTTGTTAAAAGGGACATGGTCAGAGGTGCACTTGAAGAAAACACTTTGGCAAGAGTCTTTAGAATGGACCAGAAAGGAAAAAGACAGGAAGTCAGGAGACCAATTAAGAGACTATTACCATATTCTAGAAAGGAGGCAATGAGGGCTTGAGAAAAGATCAAGGCTGTGCAATTGAAGGTAAGAGACCAGATAGGAAAGATATTGGGGAGATAGAAAAGACGTGGTCTGGCAATTGAGAAAATATATGGGGTAAAGAAGCCAGAGGAATGGAGGAGAATGCTGATGATATGAACCTTGGAGGCTGGAAGGAGAGTGGGGCTCTCTTCTGAAACTTAAGTCCACTACACCTAGTATGCACTAAACACATTTATGGAATGGAATTGAACTGAAAATCATCTGACACACTGGACAGAGACCAACAGCTACAGAGTGTGGGCTTACCAAAGAGCTCTAAGTTCCCAACTAACTGTCCACCTTTTGTTTTTGCATACTGCTCGATGCCTTTCAACAACTCTAATATTGTGTCAGAGGGATTCCATGCCTAGGGAAGCCTGCTTAAACAAAACCACTTAAAAATAACTAACATTGATAAAGCATTTTATGGTTTTCGAAGTTACATATGTTAACTCATTTGAACCTTACAGAAACACTGTGAAGCAAGTGCAATTATTATTACCTTTTTTACCGAAGAGGAAACTGAGGCAGAAAGTGGTCCAGTGATTTGCCCAAGGCTGCACAGATAAGTAAATGCCTGAGGAAGGAATTGAACTATGAAATCTTCCTGACTCCACAAAGTCCTGCTCTTCCAAGTAACCAGTAAAAAATGTCAAGCACACATGTCCATGAGTGATGGAATCTCTGTCCTCTGATGAGAAATATCTTATAGATTGCCCCCTGCTGTTTTCTCTAATTCATTGTCCTCTTTTCCCCATGTATCGATATCTCCCAGGCTCTGCCTTTGCTTTTCTTATTTTCTTCGTTTGTGACCTTTTCCTGCTCTATTTTTTGTGCACATGGTTCTCAGGTTTATATCTCCAACTCCAATCTTACCAATCTTACCCCTGTGCTTCTGCCCCCAAATTTCCAGCTGCCAGATAGTCATTTCCATCTAGATTTCCTGTCACATCTCAAACTCAATGCAGCCAATTGCAGTCAATTTCTCATCCTCAATCCCCAATTCACTTTTCCTTACAGCAGCCTCATCTCTGTTGCTATCTATCCCCATGATCCATTCCCATTCCCCAGAACTGATGCTCTCCTCCACCAGTCTTGTGTTTCCTAGTGACAACTAATGGGACACAAAGGAAGTAGATATGCTGTGAACCTCTCCTTGTTCTGATTCCCATCTTTAATTTGTCTGGAATGGAAAACAAAACAAAACAAACTCCCAACTGCACCTCCCCCCACCCCGAGACATTTCTTCTTCTACTTGAGACAATAGTGCCCTTGATGTCCTTTTTGTTGACTTTGTTTTTGCCTTGGTATTTTCACTAAGAGGGTTTAGGATTTGGATTATCCTCAGTTCATTAAAAGAAAGATATCTTGTCTTCCATCAGCTATCATTTGAGATGTTTCAAATTAGGCCAGAGGAACTCAAGCCTATTAGAAATGCCTGTCCATGCCAGGAATTTCAAACTATTTAAAGATGGAGGTCCAATATTGAAAAGTATCAGAAGCATAACATGATTTATGGTTTAAAATGATGACAGCTGTAACTTCAGCCCCTATTCAGGAGCCTCATCCCAGAGTATAACCATAGAGAGTGTGAACCATCTTGCCTGGGGATCTTCTATTCCAGGAGTGTGAAAGACTGAATAGCATGATAGCAAAACATGCTTCCTGAATCCCTGTGATTTGGATCTTACCTGGTGGCATTATCTTGACTTTGCTCCAGCTACCTGTTTGCCTTCCAGCAACATTCTAGGCAAAGACCTTGTGACTCTACTCTCCATCAGTCACTGTCATGCTCATTACAAGACAAAAGAGGTACACTACTGAGAACCAGAGCGCAAAACGTGCTCCTGCTTCATGTCCAACAAAAGCGTTTCTAGACAGACTAGCTGAAGAAACTTGAAAAAATTCCAGTTGGGTCCCAGAATTTAAATAGATAGACACCCCTAAACATCTGTGTGTGTGTGTGTGTGTGTGTGTGTGTGTGTGTGTGTGTCTGTGCATGCATATGTGTGTACATTTTTAAGGCTCCATTCAGTGGTACTTCTCAAGAAAGAAGATTCAAGGCCTTGGGTAGGACCCTAGAATCATGTATTTAGTGATATAAAGGTCCTCAGAAGCCAGCAAGAGCAATCCCCTTACTGTATAATTGAAGAAACTGATGCCATACAGTTATTAAGTCTCTGAGATGGGCTTTTAGCCCCAGTCTTCTTGACTCCATGTCCATGTCTCCATTCATGACACCAGGCAGCCTCTCATGTGAAATTCGATACTGTGCTGGCCTTTGCCATGTCAGCCAGAAGTCGATTGAAATCTGAATGGTAAGTTACACAGTTTAGTTGGATTTGAACTCATACATAGAATCTAGGTGGCACATTTGAAGAAGATCACTGATAAACTAGAGAGCTTCCAGAATAAGGCAATCAGGATATAAAGTACCTCAAAGTCAAGAACTAGCAGGAGTAGCCACAACTTCTCTCTATATGTCACATCAAAGTTTCTGAAGGTTGTTATATGCATTATCTCATTTGATCCTCATAACCATGAGAAGTAGGTATTACTATTATCTTCATTTTACAGATGAAGAAGCTGAGGCACAGACAGCTTAAATGACTTGTCTTGTGTCACATAGCTAGGAAGTGCCTAAGGCAAGATTTGGACTCAGCTCTTTCAGACTAAATCCGCCATTCTAACCCTTGTGCCATCTAGATGCCTCTTTAAGGTTTCTGCCAAACAAAACTTGTTTGAAGGAAATGGAAATGTTTAGCCTGTAGAAGAGAAGGTTCAGGGTGGATCTGCTAGAGGTCTTTAAATATTTGAAAGACTGGCACTTGGAGGAGGAATGAGACAGTTTCTGTTTAGGCACAGAGAGCAGAACCAAGAGCAAGGGGTGTAAGCTGTGAAATTGTAGTTGTCAGCTCAAATTTAGCAGTAGTGACGGTAACAATTGAAGCTATCCCAATGTATAATTCTCTTCCTCAGTGGGTTCTGGGTTCTCCCTCCCTGGAGATGGTCTTCAAGAGGACGCTTGTCTAGAGTGTTGGAAAACGGTTTCTTATCTTGTACAGCTTGGACTAGAATCACTAAGGTGGCTTCCAGCTCTGACATTCAGTGGTTATGTCAAATTTGGAGTGTGTGCCAGACCACCATTGGCATGGTTGAGCTTGTCCCACAAGTCAGTTTACTTGACAGGTTTACCATTGTTGCTGAAATGGTTAGGTCTAATTTGGACATGTACATGGCCTTGGTGGTAATCAGGCAGTTGAATGCTGTCACTCAGTATCGCTACAGCTGGTGCTGGGGGGGTGGTGTTGCTACTTGACATTTGGTTCCCACTCTCTATTTGCCAAATGTTTTCCTCCCTGTCGCTCTCCAAAGAAGCTCATGTTATTAGCCTCATATTCCAAAAGGATTTTTTTGAGGGGAGATGAGATTATTAGCTCAAAGATTTATGACAAGCCAAAAGAATTAGAACCTGTGGCCCCCACATCACCTGCTTGGTATCATGCCACCCTGATTTCCACCAATCCTTATGCTTTCTTCATCCTCAATGTCCCTTACCTATTTGCACTGAGCCTAGAAACAGCACTGCCTCTGAAGAACAAAAGATGGGCATCACACAGAGGACCGTAGAGTTTGGTGCATGGTGAGTGTGAGTAGGAAGCCACTTAAAAGTATGAGAAATTCTGAGCAAGAACAGGAATAAAGGATGTTAGTAAGGAATTGATGATGAGAAGAGAAGATGATCCAATCATGTGGACAGGCTGGGGGAGGGAAGGTGGCTGGCCAGTGTACCCCAATATCAGGGAAAAGAGAGGAAGGTTCCTAGAATGTTGGGTAGTCCCCCTGCATCAAACATATGGGAGGAAATGGGTGAGACGGGCGATGCCTTCCTGTGGTGTACAGATGACCTTCTTTCTTGGAGAAAGAATGTTCAATGCTGCAAGGTCACTGAAGCTGCTCCTAGCTCTGAGACGCCATGGATTTGAGGATTATCATGTCCAGATTGGCACATGCAAGAGGACCAGCCTAATATTTGGTGGGAGTCCCTCAAAGTCACCCTTCTGGGAGCATTTTGATGGGGGCCAAAATCAAATGCAACTCAAATGCCACCTTCTGCTCAACGTTGTTCCTGATCCTCCTCTTCCCTCCTCTCTGAAATGCCCTTGGATTTGTTTTGTGTGTGTAAGAGGAGTGGCCCACACCCTCTACGCATAATATTGTAACTAACTAGATGTTGTAGGTATTTATTTCCTTATGAGGACAGAGTCAACCAACTAAGCAATCAACCCAGAATGCCAACTAGGTGGGAACAATTTCCTGGATAACCCTGTTTAATTTAGAATCAAAATACCTAGTATAAGTTAGACACAACAAGGCAGTCATCAATTTAGGAGAAGTGAAATAATTAGGTCATTGGAGGAGAACATGTAAGGCTGAACAGGAAATGTCTTGTGTTCCATGGGAGGGAATTAGCCATGCTTTATGAGACTTAGGTAAACCTGCAAATCAGTTTGAAATTCAGGGTTTTCATTTCAAGCAGGCTTATCTTTTAGCAGCATGGGCCAAGACCCTGAGAAGGTATCATTTTGGGGGACATGGGAGTGGGGCTGAGGAGACAATTGCTGTCTCCTCTCCTCCTCGACCCCAGGAAAACCTTATGAAGTTTTAAAAGTCAGAAGAGTTAGGCTTCCTTGGCCAAAGTTGCAGTGTTCCTGGAGCAGCGGTAGCTGAAGGTAGCTCCTGCGTCAGGAGCTGAGACATACTGCCGAGGACAAGCTAGACTCCTTGAGGATGGCCATCTTTAGACTGTGAGAAAGACACTGACCTGCAGAGCCCAGCAGAGTCCCACCAACATGGGCACTTCACAAGGATTATGGGAAAGGAGAAAAGGGCTTCAAATAATCAGGTGCCAGGAGCTGCTTTAACTACACAATCTTTCTAAGTCAGAGTATGCTTTCCCTGTATTGTGTATGTACTTGTAGGAGACTGTAGCCAATATTTTTGCATATTTTTGCACCCGTTTTTCTTACAAAATCTCATAAATACCCCTCTCTAAAAAGTAATTAACTCTGTCTGGCTAATTGGTGATGACTATGGGAGCACATCAGATAGGAGCTCCCGATTGATACACTTTAAACTACAGCTCTCTCGGGATTACATCAGCCACCCTATGGACACCAAACCTTCTAGTTTATGCCAGGGGTTGGCAAATTATGTGGTGTTTGAGCCAGCCTGGAGACAGAAAACGAGGCTGCAGATGCCTCAGAGGCTGGGCCTGGCTCTGTGCTTATGCTTCTTGGTTTTGCCTCATCATTTAATACATGTTTTATATTCAAGCGTTCATGATTTCATAGTGACTGATTACATATAAATGAGAAACACAGGTGTTTGTGTGTGGGGGGGAAGCAGTTAGATGAATGTGGAGTGCCAGAGCTGGAGTCAGGAAGACTCATCTTCCTGAGTTCAAATCTGGTACCAGACGCTTACTAGTTGTGTGACCTTGGGCAAGACATTAACCCTTTTTGCCTCAGTTTGCTCATCTGTATAATGAGCTTGAAAAGCAAATGGCAAACCAATACAGTATTTTTGCCAAGAAATTCCTAGTGGGGTCACAGTCAGGCATGAATGACAAATGACTGAATAACAAGAGGAGTGTAAGAAGGGGAGTCATGTCAGACTTGTTCAAATTGGACTATGACAGGCTTTAAATGACAAATAAGGTCAGATATCACCAGGTCTCCAAGATTCTTTTTTGTTTGTTTAGTATTTTATTTTTCCCCAGTTGCATGTAAAACATTTTTAAATGTTTGTTTTTAAAACTTTGAATTCCAAATCTCTACCTTCCTCCATCCCTCAACCCCAACCCCAACCCCACCCCACTAAGAAGGCAAGGAATTCAATATAGGTTATGCATGTGCAGTCATGCAAAACATCCATAATAGTCATGTTGTGAAAGAAAACACAGACCAAAAACCCTCAAGAAAAATTAAGTAAAAAAAAAGTCTGCTTCAGTCAGTATTCAGACACCAGCAGTTCTTTCTCTGGAGATGGATAGCATTTTTCATCACAAGGCCTTCAGAGTTATCTGGAATTATTATATTGTGGAGAACAGCTGTTCACAGTTGACCATCACACAATATTGCTGTTACTTTGTACACAGTACGTTTCATTTTGCATCAGCCCACGCAAGTCATTTCTAGGTTTTTCTAAGAGCATTATTCTCATCATTTCTTATGGTACAATAGAATTCTCTCATAATCACATGATACAACTTGTAGTCATTGCCCAACTGATGGGCATCCCCTCAATTTCTAATTCTTTACCCCCAGAAAAGAGCTGCCATAAATATTTTTGTACATATAGATATTTTTCTTTTTCATCTCTTTTGGGATACAAACCTAGTAATAGTATTTCTAGGTCAAAAGGTATGCATAATTTTATAGCCCTTTGGGCATAGTTCCAAACTGTTCTGCAGAATGGAGGAATCAATTCACATCTCCTCCAACAATGCATTAATGTTTTATTTTTCCCATATCCCCTCCAACATTTGTCATTTACTTTTTCTGTCCTACTAGACTATCTAATAGATGTGAGGCAGTACCTCAGAATTGTTTCAATTTGCATTTGTCCAATCAATAGTGGGTTAGAATATTTTTTTTTCAATTTGGCTATAGATAGCTTTGATTACTTCATCTGAAAACTGATTATATCTTTTGATCATTTGTCAACTGGGGAATGGCTCTTATTTTTATAAATTTGACTCAGTTCCCTGTATGTTTAAGAAATGAAGCTTTTATCAGAGAAACTTGCTTCAGTTTTTTCACAGTTACTATTGCTAACTGTATTTCCCTCCATCCTATTCCCCCCACCTCTTTTTATTCTATTCTCTCTCTCCTTTTACCCTGTTTTTCCTCAAAAGTATTCTGCTTCTGATTACTCCCTTCCCCAATCTGCCCTTCCTTCTATCACACACTCCCCTTCTTCTCTTATCCCCTTTCTCTCCTACTTTCCTCTATGGTAAGGTAGATTTCTATACCCAATTTCATGTGTATGTTATACCCTCTTTGAATCAATTCTAATGAGAGTAAGATTCACTCATTTCCCCTCACCTCCCCGCTCTTCCCCTCCACTGTAAAAGTTTTTTCTTGCCTCTTTTATTGGAGATAATTTACCTCATTCTACCTCTTCCTTTCTCTTTCTCCCAGTGCATTCCTCTCTCATGCCTTAATTTTACTTTTTAGATGTTATCATTTTATATTCAACTCATACCTGTGCCCTCTATCTATGTTATACTCCTAACTATCCTAATAATGATAAAGGTCTTATGAGTTAGCAACACCATCTTCCCATGGAGGAATGTAAACGGCTTAACGTTATTAAGTCCCTTACGATTTCCCTTTCCTATTTACCTTTTTATGGTTCTCTTGAGTCTTCCCCCAAGGATCTTGGGCAGGAAATGACATGAGCAGACCACATTCTGACTTGTGGCAATCATATGGAAGATAAGGTAGAGTGCTGGTGAAGAGAACAAGGAGAAGCATACAGAAATGATATGAGTAAGAACTGATGAAGGCCTACACTAGGGAGTCTGCCATGTAAGTGAGTAGAAGGGGACAGATGGATCAGTTGTCATCCAGGTCAAACCAATTGCACTTGATAATTGATTAGTATGAGTGTGGGGGAGATTCAGAAGGGGAGGACAAGGTCTCTCCCCTTCCCTGGGCCAGTAAAGGGACCAGCAATAGCCACATGACTCACACTCTCTAAGGACAGTACTCCTGCTTAATGACAACTATTTCCCTTTATCCAAAGAATTTGAAAGCTTCTGAGACTGGCTTTTCAGGGTAATGCACTCAAGCCCTGCCATCTCTTCCTCAGCTTCTCTGGCTAGCTTCTGGCAAAGGCAGGCCTCTTCTCCACACGCAGCTTATTCCCTATTTCACCGTCTCGAAATGCAAAAGGCAGCCGAGGACAACCAAGGCACAGCTGAGAGGATTGCCTTCCTCGGATTATAGGTTAAAGATCAATAATAGTTCTCTACACAGCCAGGTTCAGCTCTCCTCCATTTTGCATAAAAGCCTTGTTCCAAAAAACTCAACAAGTTAGTCGCACTCTTCCAATCATAAGGCTTCAAGCAAGACAACTGAAGTGTTAGTTGGTAGTTTCTCTATTATCCTTTTTATGCCATCTGCCCCCAACTTCCTCTGACTCTTCCTATGCTCACCTTAATCCACTGACTCTTTTGCTCTTCCAATCACTTGCTCTCTAGCTCTGTCGTTTTTTAATGTCTCAAATAAGAGCCTCCTGGTAGTCAGTGATTCATCTTTACCGAATGAGGTTAATACTCAAGAAATCCAACTTTTTATCAGGTATAAACCAGAGTCCTTATATAATTTTGATTATGTTCCTGTAGTAGGAAGGCCGAATTTATAATCTCAAATATAATCATGTATATGTTTAAATGGTTCGAAATCGCAAGGTATGAGAGATTCTCTAAGGAGAAAACAACAAGAAATTTATTTAGGCCCCACCGCAGCAGATCTGT
>CM053626.1:6337823-6394132 GCA_028646595.1 Phalanger gymnotis | reverse complement strand
CTCATTCCCAGAGTATAGGAAGAGAAGTCTCCTATTTGATAACCGTGTGACCCTGGGAAATTAATTTCCTCTCTCTGGCTCTTGGTGCCCTCGTTGGAGAGTTTGGGAAAAGCTACTTTGAAGGTTCCTTTGAGTTCTCATTGTATGAAATGGCCACATAGAGGGTAGGCCCACATCCATACACCTGGAGACAAGGGACATTAGCCCTGCCTTGTAGCTGTCACTCTGGAGAAAACAGACTCACAAAAGCATCCTAAAAGAGTAAATCCCTCCCTGAAGATTTAAGCAAGAATGACTAGAACTGGGGATGGCTTCAGCCTGGAGAGAAGAGCCCAGCATGCTTCTGACAAATACTTTTCAAATCTGAGATTTTATGAAGTTACTGTGTTTCCTCTCCAGAAACTGTGGATAATTTATCATTATAGCGATTGTTGTTCTCATCTTTACTCATTAAAGAAATGAGTTGGCTTTGCCATCCTATCATTGGCCCAATGATCTCCAAGGATTTAGTTCATAAGCTTTTTTCTTCCCCTTGAGCACTTCCAGATAGTGAGGATTTGCAGTTGCTCACAGTCTTTCAGCAACTTCCTCCACATATGCCTTCAGCCTCTCATTTTCTCCAGCACATTGTCCCTCCTTCTCTGTTTCTGCTCTTTTCTCTCTCTTTCTCTGTGTCTCTTTCCCTGTCTGTTTCTGTCTCTGAACCCCCCTTTGCCTTTCTCTCTCTCTCTCTCTCTCTCTCTCTCTCTCTCTCTCTCTCTCTCTGTCTCTGTCTTTCTCTGTCTCTCTGTCTCTGCCCTCCTCTCTGTCTCTCTTTGACTTTGTCTCTCTCTGCTTTTCTCTCTGTCTCTGTTTTTCTATGTTTCTGTCTTTCCCTGTCTCTCTCTTTCTGTCTCTCTTTGTCCTTCTCTCTGTCTCTCTCAGCTTTTCTCTCTGTCTCTGTGTGTCTCTGTCTATGTGTCTCTCCCTACCTACAGGTCAGTCAACAAGTATTTAATAGGTACTAACAAATGTGCTCAGCACTGGGTGATACAAAAGAAGGGAAAATGGCCACTGCCTTCAGGGCCCTGCCATTCAGATGGGGATAGTGACATGCACATAAAGTATGTATGAGGAATACGCAGGGTGAATTGGAAGTCATGTCAGTGGGACTGGGGGGAAGAGCCCAGGAAAAGCCTCCTACCAGATAAGGGCATGGCAGGCATCTTGAAGAAGCCCACAGTGGAGGAGAAGGAGGTGGCACTCTCATGACACCCCCAAGCGTTCTCCTTTTCTAAAAAGATCTGGACCAGACTCCACTGTTCTGCTTAGAAAGAAGCTAGCTGTACCTACCATCTCCTCTTCCTCTCTTCACTCAGGTGTTAGCCCTTTGTAATCAGGCTTCCTAGCCCATCACTCAACTAAAATTGTGCTTGTGTTCTTGAATGTGACCTTTCTTTAATTTTTAGACTTTTGGGGGCTCTTTTGTTTTGCTTTGTTTTTCCCCAAGAATCCTACTATTGCTGGAAGTGCAGATGTCCCACACCAGCCCAGTCCAACTGTTCTAGGCATGGGGGCTTTGGTTTGCTTTGTTCCTGACCTAGTTGTCTTCATCCCTTCTTAGGCAAACTGATGGCCTCCTCCCTCCCAGGGTAGTTAGATTGATCTTAGGGAGAGGGCCAATGCCAGACTTAATGATCTCACCTGGCAGTCCCTGGTAGATTGGAACTCCCAAGCACGAGAGAACAGATAGGTAGGAAGCAAACCAGGAGAGAGTGGTGTTCTGAAAGCTTATAGAGAAGAGAATATCGTGAAGGAAAGGGTGATCGATAATGTCAAAAGTTGCAGAGAAGTGGAAGAAAATGAGGATTGAGAAAAGGCCACTAGATTGGCAATTAAGAGACCTTCATTCTTGGAGTGGATGGTCAAGAGATTGGACCATGCCAGCCATATGCATCAGTGATCCTGAGGAAAAAGGCTGAGTCTGGGTGGGTGCAAGGTAAAACAATCTGGCTCGCTTCTCCCAGAAGCAGCTGTTTCCCGATTACCTCTTCATTTCCCTAATTACCTAATCAGTGAAATCAAATCAATCAATGTTAATTTCAACTTCAATAAACATTCTTTGGTTTACATATATGATGCTATCTCTCAGATCATAAATAACAAAGTGGTGTGTTTGAACTTTGGGAAGGTAGTTTAGATGGGAAAAAATAACATTTAATTAATGAGCTTGTCAATGTCTGAATCATTACAAATGACAGTCAGCAATCTCCCAGCTATATTTTCAAAAAGCTAATTGGAAATAGAAGTTTTTAAGGAAAAGCTATGCCATCTGTATAATCAATGAATAAGGAAGATCTAAGTATAGAGTCAAGTGGCATTTTGGCAGTGGAGAGAGCCAGCTAGGTCAAGGGGAGTGGCTTTCAAATCCTTTCTCTGCCACATCTTGGCAGCTTGAACCTGAGAAAGTCACCTCGAAGGCACATAGGCTGGGAGATTGCAAGTTATAGAAGAGGTGTAGGTCTGTATTCGACAAGCAGATGGAGTCTTGGAGAGTTTAGGGATTTGCCCAGGGCTACAGTAGAACCCCAGACTTTCTCATTCCCCATCCAGTGCTCTTTTCGCTATCCCATGCTACTTCTAATCACGTCTTCATGTACCACACACACACACGCGCGCACACACACACACACACACACACACACACACACACACACACACGCCAGAGTGCTAAGCCTAGAAGGAAAGGTCTCTAAAGAGCTCATGTTTCTTCTTTGCTCTGCCCCCAAGTGTCTCAGAAAATGAGAATTAGCTTGGGCATATCCTGGGTCTAAATTACTAAGAATGGGGAAAGTGTTTTCCCCCTATTCTATTATCTTGAATATAGGCAGTCAACCAGCAAGATGGTGTCAAAAAATGAACAAAAACAATATTTTTAGAAATCTGAGGGTGAGTTAGCCCTAGGAATGGAGGCTAAAGTACAGATAGGAACTGGAAGAAGACAGATGCTCCTTCAAGACTCTGGGAGAAGAACACACTGACATAGCAATGTTCAGAAAGCCACAAGGCATCTGTGTGAGTTGGGAGAAAATGATTACTGAGGTTGTGCTTAAGATGGACCTCAACAATATGGTGAAGATGTAGAGATGTCTTACAAATACAAGAGACACTTATTAAGTGCCTACTGTGTCCAGAGCATTGGGCTAAGTACTGGGTGAGACAAAAGGTTTGGAGGAGTTATAATTCTATATCTCATGAAGCTGGTAGGGAGTTCAGACAGTAACAAAGATAACTCAATTATATTACATTGCACACAAGTGTACATTCCATTTCTTGTGTGCACATGAATATGTGTTTTTGTGTGTGTGTATGGATTTTGAAGGACTGATTTTTCTAAAGATCTGGGGGTCTTCAAGGAGTGCAAATAGTGTTCCAAGTGGTTACAAGGCAGCCAGAGAAGCTGATGGGGCCTCAGGCTGTGTGAAAAAAATGTGGGGAGTGTCTAGGAATGAGGACTTGGTCATCCCCCTGCAATTTGGCCTGGTCAGATAACACTGGAGTCAGCCCTAGGTGCTCCATTGTAGGAGGGACAATGAAAATCTGAAGAATGTCCAGTGGAGAAGGCACAGGGTGGTGGAGACCCTTTTGTTTGGCTAAAGAATTAAGAGAGGAGGAGCCTGCATCCTCAGGGGCACCATGGGGGCTACCTTCAAACATTTGAAAGGCTATTGTGAGGAAGAATCACTCTTGTTCTGCTTGGCCCCAGAGGGCAGAACAAGATGCAATGAGGGGGGATGTGGGACATGGGGGGGATGGGGGCACAAAAAGAGACACATTTAACTTGATGTAAGGAAACCCCGCCTAATAATTAAAGGCATCCCAAAGTGAGAAGGTCTACCTTGGGAGTTAGTAGAGCTTTTGAAGGAGAGATTGCTCAGCCACTTGTCAGAAATAACCATTGGGTCTGGCATCCAGCCTCATCTGTCACTTTTCCAAACCTACCTCCACACAGAGACCAAAGGGATTTTGGTAATCCTTGTCCCTACCTCACTACTAAACAAACTCCAGTGGCTCCTTCTTATCCCTAGAAGCAAGGACAAACTTCTCTGTCTGTATATTAAACTCTTCACTGTTCCAGGGTCTTTTAAATTTCCAATTTTCTTACACATCAATCCCTTCATGTGGACTCCATAGTACATATTAGCTAGTATGCTCCTGCGCACTGGGGATGGTCTGCCTTCCATACCTTTTGATTGGAGCATAGGGGTGTTCAGGGGAGAATGATATCTCTGATGTGATGGCTGTGGAGCCCTTTTCAGAGCTGCTTTCCACCTTTGGTGCCCACCTGATTCACCCAACTCTCACCTGTGGCTCCAAGAAGCTGTAGCATGCATAGCAGTCACACTCCAGTAAAATTAGGCTAAACAAGGTTGAGGATAACTGAGAGGTCTGTAGTGGTAATTAAGCTGGGATTTTTTTTTTGCTGTTTTCTCTTTTAGAAATGCTAAAGTAATCAAATGCCTTTGATTAAGCCTTACTAGGTACAAAGCTCCAGGCCCACACCCTTTTGCTAACTAGGTGCTAAACCCCGGGCCCACAACCTCTTGCTGATTAGGTGTGAATCCTTCCAGCTCTGAACAAGGTATAAAAACCCAAAGGTTAGCATTTTGTCTGGGGCTCTCAGCCACTGGAGGAGTGATGTGTGACTCTGGGCCAACCATTGTTAAGAGCTCCCCGGCTAGTGAATTCAGATGTCGATGCTTTCCTGGTAACTATAAATTGTGATTTGGTCTGTTTACATTGTATATGTTTGTAATTTGTTTGTATTGTCTCTGAAGTTCAGGTTGCTGGCTTTTCCTCCTGAACTAAGTGAGTGATATTAGTATGTTGGATTAAAGTAATATTGTTAACCCCTTAACGTTGCTATCCTTAGTAAAGCAGATCAAAAGAACCTGTGCTGTCAGCGTTCTTGTTGTTGGACTTGTTTTGGTCTTTCACCTCCACAACAGCTGCTAGCGGAATTGTCATAACAAAGTCTCATACCCATCGTCAGTTGGGGTGTCTGCCCCAAGCACATGAAGACTTCTCCTGGCAGAATGGGTAGATGAGAACAATTTGTTCCAATGTCCAGGAAGGTGGCTTAAGCAGGTGCTATGGAGCTCTTAGAGTATGGATAGACATCAAAGATGCCAAGGTCATCCACTGCATCCTGAGCCATCACCAGTTGTCTTGCCTTTGTCCTGCCACTGGACTCCAATGATTCTGGAAGAGAGGAGTGAGGCCAATGAGTTTCTGCCCTCTGCCTCACTTAAACACAATTTATGGATGAGTCAAAAGGCATTAGGACACCATTTTACCATTTTTACCTACCTCAAAGTCCTGCAGCAACAGACAAGTGACAAATGAGCAGGTACGAATACACTGGGAGCTGTAGTCACACTGCTGTATACAGAAGGTCCAGGGAATGGGGTCATCTTCTCACTGGATGCAGCAGTGGGATTCAGCAGCCCCGGGTGTATGAGCAGCCATTCTGAAGGACTGTACCTCCTAGTATGACAAAAGAGCTTGAAAAGGTGCCCCAAAAATGATTTATTCCTCCCACCCCTGGCTTTAGTAAATGAATGAAAAAACATTTAAAAACCTCTATTATATTCCAAATTCTGTCCTGAGAACTAGGTGTATAAATGCCCTAAAAGAGCTTACATTCTAATAAGAAAAACAATCTACAAAGAGGAGTGGCAGTCTGGGAGAGACATTGACTCAGTTACTGGGATGATGGATGGGACTATCAGGGAGTTATAGTCAATAACAATAAAAAGATTTAATATTTCTTACTATGTATCAGGCACTCATCTAAGTGCTTTACAATTATCTCATTTGACCCTCACAACAACCAGGGATGCATGTACTATTATTGCCCCCATTTTTATTATTGTGGACACTAAGATCAACTGAACTTAAGTGACTTGTCCAGAGTCACACAGCTAGTAAGTGTCTGATATCAGATTTTTGATTCTAGGACTGGTGTCTAGTTGCAGTATATAGATCTCTATGTAGATGCAGTGTGTAGCTTGCAGACTGACACGTCCCATCCAGGAACAACTACTGAGTGGATTTTGATCATGTATAATGATCCAGGGGCATCAGGGAAGGGTGGAAGACAGCTAGATGGCATAATGGTTAGAACACTGGGTTTGGAATCAGGAAGATTCAAATCCAGCCTTATTAGCTGCATGACCCTGGGCAGGTCACTTAATCCTGTTTGCCTCAGTTTCCTCATTGGTAAAATGAGCAGGAGAAGGAAACGACAAACCCTTCCAGTATCTTTGCCAAGAAAACTTCAGATGGGATCATGGAGAGTTAGGCATGAGTGAAACAACTCAACAATAGCAACAATGGCCCAGAGTCGATGGGTCCAGCAGAAGGAGACTTATATTTACAGGTCAATGGGCAATGCTGTGGAAAAGCTATATGCATAGTAGAGAGAGGTAAAGCATGGTTCCTGGGGCTCATCTGGGCTGGAAGAAGCAGTCACCATCAGGACACCTTGAGGGGTTTAGGTTAGACGTAAAATAAAGTGTCTGGATGTTCAGCTCCTATCATCTATGACTGAAACAATTGTGGGACAGTGCTCAGATCAGGCAGAGATCTGGGCTTGTCTTAGCTCTGCTTTTTAGATGCTGGTTGACTTTGGTCAAGTCGTGTCAACCTCTCTAAGCCTTTTTCCTCATCTGAAATGGGGGGGGTCCAGAAGATTTTGGAGGTCCTTTCCAGCTCTAGGTCTTTATCTTGTAAGTTTTTAGAATCAGGAGTTTTGGTGACTATCTAGGCCAACTCCCACCCGAGCAATGCATTTGTTACCTTGTATGTGCGCTGCAGGACCCTGAGCAAGACAGGGTCTTGGAGCCTGAGGGCCCTCAGCTATAAATGCAGATAGTCATACCTGGTGAGAGCCCAGTAGGATGATGTGTATAAAATGCTTCACCAACCTCCAAGCCTTTCGAGTCTGTGATATTTTGAGTGTTCTGGTGAGGCAATTGAGTGCTTGGATCTGACTCCCAGGGGGAATAGCAAAGTCTTCTTTAGGGTCCTGGGGATTGTGGTGGTGTCTTCAGAGAGAGGACGCTTTGTGGCCCCAGTAAAGTGCTTGAAGACATGTGAAGCTGTGTCTCGATGGGGGAAGAGTTCTGGGAGCTGCTGCCCCCTGCCCCTGTGACCTGGGTAACGATTCTGTCCTGTCAGTGCTAGAGAGGACCAGGAGGGCCTCTGTCTTGCCAGATGTGTGAGAGGCTATTTCCAGAACCCTGGGAGCAATTCCTTCAACAGCTTTGTTTTGGTGCTTTGTGGAAAAACCTCTGTGAGACATGGGTGAGCCTCCCAACCCCAGCCCCTGTAGCCTTTCAATGGGCCTCTCTCACCTAGCTCTGCCCTCCTCCTCCTCCTCCTCCTCCTCCTTCTTTTCCAAGATCAAATCCCCACTTATCTCCCTGGGTGCTGTCTCTGTTCTGCTTTATTCTCTCCCCTTGGGACCAACTAACCTTTGGAAATTCCTTCCCCACCAACTAGCACTTGACTGTGTTTCCTCATTTATGTTAGGAAGCCCTCAGGGGGTTCATCTTTCTGCCAACAGAGGCTAAGGTTTCACTCTCAGGAGCATCCTTTTTATTCCTCCGTCTTGCCTCTTGACAGTGCATGGAGTGTTTGCTTTCTTCTGGTATGGGTCACTCCTCACTTCTCTGACTTCCAAAGGGAGAGAGCGTAGAACAGGGAAGAAGAAAGGGAGGTGAGGGCACAGGATTGGCAGAGAGGCAATTCTATGCTAGGAGGATAACTTTGTTCTGGTAGTTTATCCTCTCTCTGTCTCATCCGAAAAAGGAAGATGAAGAATAGACGATCTCTCAGGCATTGGGATGTGGTGGAAGAAGCCCAGGTCCTGGGTTCAAATTCTACCTCTGTCACTTACTGGCTGTGTGCACTCAAGAAAGTTGTATCACATCTCTGTGCCTTAGTTTTCTCAGTTGCTATATACACACACACAGGTGTGTGTGTGGTGTACCCGGTTCTTCATACACATTGTCCCATTTAAATGGGAGCTCCCTGGGGGCGGACATTGTTTTCGTTTAGCATGCAGTAAGTGCCTAATAAATGCTTCTTGACTGACTTATTAACTGATTGTTCCTGGTTCAGCCACTCAGAAAAATGTTAAATGTCTCTTGCAAGTGAAAGCCCTTTAAACGCTTGCAAATCTTTTTTGTGCTTCCTCTCTAGGCTAAGAATCTCCATTGCCTTTCCCTGACCTTCCTCTGATGGGGAGCTGCTGCCGGGGCGGGGGGGGGGGGGGGGGGGGGGGGGGGGGGGGGGGGGGGGGGGGGGGGGGGGGGGGGGGGGAGGTTGGTGCAGCTAGGAGAGTGCAGGCCGGGTGGGCTCCTCATGGGACGCTGGAGTAGAGATGAGCCCCAGGGCCTGGATCAGGAACAGGATGCTGCATCTTCCCCAGCGTTTGCCAGAAGTCCTATTTCAGCACATCCAGGGCAGAAGTCTTAGAGAAGCTTTCTCTGCTGTGTTGCAGGTCAGGCTGTCCTTAGCCTGCTCCACACCCTGGGAGGAGGCTAAGACTGGGAACCTCCTACCCTACATTGCTTCTGTTCCCTCTCCACTGATTCAGCCAGTTTTAAGTCATTTGACTGTGCTCTAGTCTGAGCTAATTTTGTAAGGCAAATTGCTTAAGAGAAGCATATGAAATCCTTGACTGAAGCCCAAATATAAAAATACCCACCACATTTCCTTCCTCCACTAATTTTGCAATTCTATTTTAAAAAAGGAGGTGGCCACCATGCTGTCCAGAATAATTAGTTTTTGATCTCCCCAGCCCCCATCCCTCCTACTCCTCATTGTTCACAGCTATGTCCCCCTCATATTCTAAGTGTCTCTTGGCAGACTGGTTCCATCATTTAACAAAGCTTTGAGGAATCATATTTAAAATGATGTCCTTGCATGAGACTGTGGGGGCATCTACAATGTATGCTCTACAGAAACATGGGATCTCAGACTGCACTGCAAGATGCGCAGTTTTAGGTGAAAATCCTGATGGGGCCAGAGCACATCTGCATTCATGTTCACCTCTGGATATCACAATTTAGGTAAGGCATCAATGAGTTAGAGAACAAGCTGGATGCTCAAGAATCTTGGGTCCTTGTCCCATAGAGATCAATGAAATGTACTGAGAATACTCCGGTTAAAAAGGATCACTTTAGAGAGGGGAGATGGGAATGATAGCTGTGTTCCAGCATATAATGGGCTCTCACATTGAAGATGTTCCAAATAATACTATTGCGCTATAAGAAACGAAGAGTAGACAGACTTCATTATAACCTGGAATGACTTATATGAACCGATGCTGAGTAAAGGGAGAAAAACCAGGGGATCAATATACACGATTACAGACTGATGATGGAAAAAGCTATGCACATCCAGAGGGGAAAAAAAAAATACGGAGTCTGAATGCAGATGGAGGCAAACTATTTCCTCCCTTTTTTCCTTTCTTTTTTGGTTTCGTTTCTCCGTTCTCATGATTCATTCCACTGGTTATAATTCTTCTTTACAATTGGACTGTTATATAAATGAGTTCAATGTGAAGGTAAATAGAGAATCTACACTGGATTCCATGCCATTTTGGGGGCGAGAGGGGGGAGGAGAGGGAGGGAGAGATAATTTGGAACCCCAAAACCTGGGGATCAGAATGTTGTAAACTGAAAAATAAGAAAATAAATTTATATAAAAATAAAGATAAAATGCTTCAAATATTGAAGTGGGAGCCTAGGATCTCACAGAATTATTGAATTTGAAGGATAAGGGACCTTTCCAGTTATCTTGTTCAACCTCTAATTTTACAGGTTAGGAAACTAGCCTTCTTTTTAGTCATGTGAAATACTGTCATGAGAATAAAAGGATTTTACTTATTATACTTGGCCCTAGAAGGCAGAAGAAGGTGTAATAGGTGGAAAGTAGCATATAAAGGGACAAATTTCATCTTGATGTTAAAGGGTTGTGTGTGTGGTGGGGGGAGGGGGTTGCTAGGAAGACTTCCTTACCATACAAGCTGTCCAAACAAGGTGTGGCATGCCTTTGAGCTAATTTCCCTTCCCAGAGACCTTCAAGGAAGTACGGATAACCTATTGTTGAACATGCTTCAGAAGAAATAGTTTTTCAAACATGAGTTGGAATAGATGGTCATTGCAATTCTGTTCTCATTCTGAAATTCAGTGATTTATTTGGCATCTTCTGAAAAGGAGGTGTTTTGCATAAGATAATTTTCCAGATAACTGGATCTTTCCCTTTCAGTAGCAAAATGTTTCATTTTTCTGCCATCTTTGACTTGTCTTCTGACATTGCACGCTTCTCTGCCTTTTAAAGCAGATTATATAAACTTAATGATTTTTGATGCCTTGAGATCATTACTTAGGGAACTGTTTTGTAATGCTGATGCCCTTAGGGTGGTAACTGTTGAGGTTATCTGGGCTATTGCCCCAGACTATTGGGTTTTTGATTATGTCAGCTTTTTTTTCCTCCTAATGTCTGCTTCTGTCTCCTCTCTGTTAGGCTGCCCAATGCCCTTTGCCGCTGCCAGCGTTTCTGCGTCCATGCCTTCACTCCTTCTCTTCCCGGTTTGCTGTTTATGAAATACTGTAGGCTGAGAAACCAGAATGCCAAGCCTCTTATAATTAGGTTTAAATTAAGGGTAACTGGGTACTGAGTGAGGGCCTGAGGGACTCTCCTATGGGAAAGAGGAAGAGCTTCACTGAGCAGACAAAGGAACATCTGCTTTGGTTTCAGAGAGTTCTTCGTTCTTGCTCACGTTTAGGATAGCTGGGCTCAACAGATAAGTAACCTCTGAGTTATCCAGACATCTATGCTAGGGACTTAGAGAGGTATTCAGAGAGATCCATGTTTCATGTAGCTGTGAAAATAATTGTTCTAAATCATAAGTTTGTCCATGTGCTCAAGAACTCACTACCTTTATCAAGGATCTTCAATGAAAAAAAAAAAACCTTCAGTGGCTGCTATTGGCCTCACCCCAGTTTATTAAATCACATTCATATACTAAAGTGGAGACATCTCTTTTCACATCATTTTGCTCAGTTCTGTCTCTAGTTCAAACCCTCCACTTTGCTAGGTTTAAATAAGCATCAAGGTCACAGACTATAAGGGTTATCGAGAGTAACAAATGCAATAGACTTTCTTTAGAATATATTAGCTGAAGTCATCTTTGACAGTCATTACAATGAACGTCTTTTCAACTGTGAAACGAGCCTCATCATTCAGTTCTCTAAGGATGCCAGTCACTTACTTCTCAGTGATTATCTTTATCTTTCCTCATCTGCCCTAACCTTTTTTTGCTAATTTCCAATCTTGCATCACCAACTGCCTTTCAAACATATTTTAGATGTCCAGGAGACATCTTAAACTCAGTATGTTCAAAAACCAAAGTTGTTCTTTTGACCCCCAACCCTCCCCCCTCCTACCTTCCCTAACACTGATGAAGACAATGCCACTCCTCCTAGTTCCTCATGCTTACAACCTAGGGATCCTCTTCAACTTCTCACTATCTCTCTCCACCCATTTCCCATTTGTTACTAGGTTTGTCCACTGTCACCTGTGCACCAACTTTCAATACCCCTGATATACCCCCTTTATGTCCTCTGGCACTGCCACCACTCTGGCACAAGCCCTTATTTCTTCATGCCTGAACTGTTACAAAAGCCTTCTCATAGTTCTGCCTGCCTCAGTTCTCTCGCTACACCCATCCATTCTCCAATCAACCACCAAAAATTTTCCCAAAATGCTGGTGTGATCATTCTGCCCCTTGCCCCACTCAATAAAATCCAGTGGCTTCCTATCACCTCCCGGACGAAATACAAAATCCCCTATTTGGCATCAAAGGCCATCATAACCTAGACCTACACACGCACGCACACACACACACACACACACACACACACACGCACACACACACCTTTCCAGTTTTCTTACACATTACTCCCCACCTACTTTGATTCTGTGATACTGCCCTTCTGCATGTTCAACGAACAAGACACTCCCTCTCTCCCTCCAGGCATTTTCTCTTGATATCTCCCATTCCTGGAATGCTCTGGCTTTCCTGGCTTTCTTTAATTCCTAACTGAAATCCCATCCTCTACAGGAAGCCTTTCCCAACCCTTCTTAATTCTGGCGCCTTCTTTAATTACTTCCTTTTAAACCTATATGTAGCTTGTTTATACATATTTGTTTGTCATTGTCCTATTATATAGTGAGCTCCTTGAGGGCAGAGATTACCTTTTTCCTCTTTTTGTGACCTCAGTGCTTATCATAATGCCTGGTGCATAGTAGGTATTTAATAAATGTTTATTGACTGACTGAGATCAAGATTAAACTCGATTCTTGGACTTCTTCAATTTCAACTTCCTTGAAGATAGTTAATGCCTCCACAAAGTTAAAATGTCATTTTCAAGATTCCATCACCTTAAGGTACAGTAACGACATCAAAATCTCTATGGGAAAGACTACAGCACATGTACATGTGAATATACAGTACACGCTCACCTGTGTGTATGTTGTTTCCATGAGTAGCAGGTAGCTCTTTGAAGACCTGCTTTAATTTAGTTTTTCTGTCTTCAGCTCCTAATGCATTACCTTGCATATAGTAGGTAACTAATACATGCTTATTGGATTGGGTTAATGTATTGACATATAAAACTGCTGGCACGGGCTTTCAAAACAGGAATTCTGAGCCATCTAGATTTAATGTCAGCATCGGGGCACAGCTAAAATAGACAAGCACATGGTACGCTTGGGGAGATGCTGGAAGACATCCCCTCGTGAGCAGTGGGTTGTTGTGGTTTTTTTAAGAGCCTTTAAGAGTATCACAGAATCTTAGAGGGAAGAGGAGGGAAGTAAAAAGAAGGGAATGGAATAGAATGGATGCAGAAAACATTTATATAGTACCTATTATGTTCCAGGCACTGTGCTGAGTCACAAAAACCCAGTGAAGAAGATGATGTTATTACACCCCCCTTCACAGCTGAAGAAACTGAGGCAAACAGAGATTAACTGATTTGCTCAGGGTCATACAACTAGCGTTTCAGATTGGATTTGAATTTGTGTCTTCTGGACTCCAGACCCAAAGCTCTATCCACCTAGGTGCTATCGAGGGCATTGAGTTTATTAGTTCCAGAACTGTAATCTCTTCTACAACACTACTGACAAATAGTCATCAAAATTCTACATGAAAACATCCAGCGAAACGAAACTCATTGTTTCCCAATGCCTCCCGTTCCATTTTGGGGTGGCTCAAACTGTTATATCTTTATAATGGGCTGAAACATAGCCCATGGCATTTTCTACCTTCTGAGTCTAAGTGGTCCAAGTCTATTGTGTTCTCCCCTTCTCCAGGATGACCTGGAGTCTTCTCTTCTTGACTTCTCTTAACTGCATCAGTTAGTGGAACAGGTCAGTGCATAAGACACTATTGCCTAGAGGTCCTAAATGGCCGGGAAGCAACTGAGTCACTCTAAGACGCCTGGAGTGAGGGAGAGGGCATGGACAGATATTTTCTACTTGACAGTTATGCTCATGGCCAGAACTGCTCAGCAGAGCTAGAATGACAATGGGGTCCCATCATCAGCTTCTTGGAAGTCTCATTCCCTGAGAAGACAAATTCTATCCCATCTGATGGTAGCAGCCTAGGTAAAAGAGCCTCAATTTAGTTCAAAAGGACCTTCAAAGTCATCTAGTCTCCACTTATTGTGGCACAAGCCTGAAAAGAGTTCTAGAAAAGCAAGCAACCAAAGGCCATGCCAAGCAAGAATGGATGAAGGTGGGCTCAGAGATCATTCCACAGGGAAGCTAGGCACAGATAGACATTTCTCCCGACTCAGCGCTTCTTGAGATACAGACAGTACAAAAGAAGAAGCTCAAAAATAGATTTCAAGAGAGTAAAAATATTTTCACCAAATACAGATTACCATACCATTCTCTTGATAATAACTTGCACTGGCTCCCTATTACCTCTGGAATGCTAACTCCCAAGCCTGTCATTTAAAACCACCTTTAACAGTGCCAAGCTGCCTTTCCAGACTTCTTTCACGTGACTCCTGTTCACGAACTCTTGGTTCACACCAACTGAACCACGGGTGGTTACACAAACCCTACACACCATTTCCCACCACCACTGATTCCCACAGACAATTCCTGTTGATGACAATGTTTTCCCTTCTCTCTCTTTGACTCCAGAGACATTGTTTTGTCTTTGTATCTCCAGACTGGTGCCTAGCGATCGCCTACTCAACAAGAGCTCCTTAAGTGCCTACTATGTGCCAGTCACAAGTGGTGGTGGAGAGAAACATACAGTTATTCCCAAATAATTGCTTGTTGAATTAGTGTCCCATCTTCTCTCTAGGTTCAGCTCATGTGTGCCCTTCCATGCAACAACCAGGCCAGCCCTAGCAGCCATCTCTGATGTCATCAGCCCCAGAAAATAGGTTTCTTTTCCTTCCTCCCTTCTTCAATTTTGTGAAAAGATTTGGACTTCTCCTTTGCTTCTTTCACACCCAAACTTGCACTTTTATTTCTCTGTCTACATAGCCTCTCTCTCTGAGCCTGGGCAGTGGTGCAGTGGCTAGGTACTGGCCCAAGAGTCAGGAAGATTGGAACTCATCTCCAGCCTTAGACAATAACTAGAGATGTGACGCTGGGTGCTTCACTTGGACTCTGTTTCTTCCTCTGCAAAACAGGCAGAATAGTAGCACTTAACTGCCAGAGTTCTGAGAATAAAATGAAATCATATTTACAAAGTGCTTTGCAAAGTTTCGAGTGCTATACAAATGGTAGTTACTATAATCCTCTCTCCCCAATAAGACTAAGTGTCTAAAGGGCTGAACCGTCATCACCCCCTCCCAAACCCGAGGATGGTGCCTAGAACATACAATTCAGTTCAGTTATCTCTTTGGCCAGCTGCACTTCAGTGTTTTTAATGGTCCAGTACTAGAATTTGGCTGGATTAGTTCTAAGGAACCCTCCTGAAGGAACATTCCACAGCTCCCTCCATCTCCCACCTGCTGCTCATCACAATCTTCCTCTCTTCCCTTTCCTTTCTTTTTTTTTTTTGCCCCTTATTTCCAAGGCTTTATTGAACAGGATTACAGAGTTGTTTTAGAAAATGATGGTTCCAATTCCTTTCAATCCCCTCGGCATGAAATGTTGTATTCAGGGATGGAGACAGACATACAGACATACACATACATACAAACACGCTCACACTCAGTGATGAAGATATACACACGCATACCGCAGCTACTAAAAGGAGTAGTTTATATGCACTTTTAAAATCCTTATTCATAGACCCAGTCATGAGCACAAGACTTATAATCAACCAGCTCTTCAGGCTTAAACCACAGGCTGATCTCCTTCTCAGCACTTTTTACAGAATCACTGCCATGAATGATGTTCCTGCCCACTTGAATGCAGAAGTCCCCATGAATGGTGCCTGGCTTGGAATCAGCTGGGTTGGTCTCTCCCAGCATCACTCTGCCTGTCTTCACCACATTCAAGCCCTCCCAAACCATGGCTACAACAGGCCTCGAGTTCATATATTTCACAAGCCCAGGGAAAAATGGCCTGTCCTTCAGGTCAACATAGTGTTGTTTCAGATGATCCTCTGAGGCCCTAAGGAACTTCATGCCCACAAGGCAGAATCCCTTCTGCTCAAAACGTTTGATGATGTGCCCGACCAGGCCCCGCTGGACGCCGTCAGGCTTGATGGCAATGAAGGTGCGCTCGGTGTTGGCCATGGTCCAGGGAAGCTGAGGCTGGAGCAGGAGAAATGAGAGGCAGTGGCTGCAGCAGAAAGGGTTGACCGAGCCCAAGGAGGCTGCACTTAACTTTCCCTTTCCTTTCTTAATCCCACTTCAGTCTGTTGCTAGTGGTTTTAATCTAGGGAAGCCAATTAACCTCTCTGTGCTGCAGATTCCTTATCTATAAAATGGAGGGAGTGGGACTCAGTGGCCTATAAGTTCCTTTCTAGCTTGAAATCTGAGATCCCAATCCCATGACCTAGACTTGGCTCAGATATTTGGTTCCAAAGTTACTTCTCTTCAAGTCAATTCAACAAGTTTGGATTCTCCATTTATTAATTTTGTCCTGCATCAGTTCATATAAGCCTTTCTATATTTGGTGGCCTTTCTCAAATTCATTGTCTCTAGTGATGGAATAATGTTCCATTCCATTAATATATTATTCAACTGTTACTCAATTAGGGAGCACCCACTTTGATTACACTGTCATTTTACTTTTGGATGAATTACTTTGTGTTAATTATTTTACATGTTTTTTTATTTATTTCTTTGGTATATGTTGTATCCTTTTGATAGAATGTAAGCTCCTTAAAGGCAGGAATTGCTAGATTGTTGTCTGTGTATCTTTAGGGCTTAGTACAGTGTCCTGGATGTAGTTGATACTTGGTAAAAGTGTGCTGAATTAAATTTGCTATCATTGAAGAATACTGCTACAAAGATGTTGGTGGACATGGGGCCATTATTTTCATCTTTTGTTTCTTGAGGTAGAACAGAGGTGTCAAACTCACTATATAAAACTCCAATGTGGAGTGAGCCAGATTTAATGTAACTAGGAGATGTTTAGCCAAAAAAAAAAAAATACAAACATAGTACAAGACATAATATTAATTTGTGCTTTTCTAAGTCAACATGCCACCATTTGATTTTGACACCAAAGTAGTAGGGGGATTGAAAGGTCAGAAGATATCAGCAAGTCAATGGCTTTTCTTACAGAATTCCAAATGGTTTTCCAGAATGGCTGGGCAAATACACAGTTCCACCGACATTGTATAAGTGATCTCTGATTTCATTTTCCACAAACGAAAAAGAGACCAGTAAGTCCAATGTCTATCTCCCTACCGATATACCAACAGAATCTGAATTATCAACTTTCCCAATGGAGGAAAGAAGAACTAATGTGATTATTAAAATTAGCCTGAAAAAGCGGCACAGAGAAGCCATAAAGATGACCTTCAAATTCCTAAAGGTCTACCATGTGGAAGAGGGGAGCCAGCAGAAAGCTGAGCCAGAGGATCTACAAACAAGAGAGAGAAGCAGATTCTAGCTCAGCATCTAGAGGAAGAAAGAAAACTTTTGAAAAAATTAAATCCAACCAAGAATGGAATGGGCTACCTAAATAGGGAGTGAGCTCCTGTCATCCAAATTCTTCAAATGGAGGCTGGATCTGTTGAGGATTTAAGAATGGAATTCTCACATTAGAAAAGAGGTTGAATGACACAACACTTGCAACCCCTTTGAACTCTCGTTTTCCATAATTTGATGGATCTACTTCTCTTATTCATCATGTGAATTGAATCCTTTGCAACTGAAATCAATAGGATTCCTGTCGATTTTCCAAGCTTGTGACTGGAAAGGATCCAGGCCACGTAAGATTTTAGAAGAGAAGAAAATGGGTTTCTTTCCATGCTACTCTCCTGAATATTTTCCTTTCCAAGAGAGGGAGGACTGAAAGCAGGTGGTTGTTAATTAAGACATCTAAACATAGAGATGGAGGTCAGAGTTCCAGGAGGATTGTTTTTCCCGCATGGTTCCTTGTCTTTTCTGCTAATAGAAGGCTTCATTATGCTCAGTCTCCTGCCGTATGGTACAAAGAGGGCTACATTTGGACTGAGAGGACCTAGGAGAGATCCTAGCTCTGCTCTTTACTACTTACATGACCTTGGAAAGCCACTTCATTTCTGTAAGCCTCAGTTTCTCCATCTATCAAATGAGCTCAGACTGGACTATCTCCCATCTCTAGATCTCTGATGGCCTCAGTTCTTTCTGATTTTGTCCTTTGTAAACAAATGTAGTTGGGGAAGCATTAGCTGTTCACCAGTTGTCTTTCTTCTCAATGAAGGCATATCTATTTACTCCACATTCTGCTGTGTAACCCACATTATTCTGGGACAACTCTATGAAGGACTACAGATGGAAAAAAAAGCTAGCCCTGCTGACTCTCTGAGGTCTCTGAGACCTGAGGGTAGAACAGCAGGATAACTTTGGCAAAGGCATGGACCAGCAAATCCAGTGATTTTTGTCCTCAAGGAGTTTATGATGATCTATTAATAGGAATGGCTGGGTAAGACCATGACTGGAAAGTTGGCTAAGCAAGAATGCTCTGCTAGACACTAAAATTTTCTGCAGTCCATGTGTAAAATGTAAGCAAGAAGGTAGTGTAGGCAAGGAGGAGAGGTGAGGCACTAGGTCTAGGAAGAACTTCTGAATCCAGCATTGAGAGGGAGCTCAGCAGCCCTCTAGCCTACTCCAGCCCTTCAATGACACACACAGTTTTGCTTAACACCCTCCAAGAATGGAGAAGCCCCCCCAACTCCTGCAGCAGCCCATTCCGTTTCTGGAGAGCTCTAATTATGAGGAAGTCCTTCCTGGCATCAAGCTTGAACCTGCCTCTTTGCAACCTCCTCCCATGTCTCCTTGTCCTGTCTCAGGCACAGTCTTGAGTCTAGGAGGTTGGAGAGTCTGGAGAATCAGGCTCAGGAAGCAGGGCTTCTGTTGAGAGATCCCAGGATAGAAGGTGGTGGCTTTCTGCATGCCTGGTTGTGTGGGAATCTGGGCTAGAGATCCTCAGAATATCTCTTAAGTATTAATATATTATGATTAATCTCAGGCATGAAGGTTTTGCCCACACATCACAAACTTGGATTGATTCTGGAATCTGGAAAAGCCTTGAGTATGGACCTGGCCAAAGGGTTCCATCTGTCCTTCTGAGCCTAGCCTCATTTAGTCTGGAAATGATCATTGCCATGTTGGCCACTGCTAAAAGAATTATTTAGCCACGATGGCCCTTGAAGACTACTAGCTAAGAGATCATAGATGGCAGGACAGTTGGCAAGTGACAAGGACTGGTACTCACAAATACCTAGGTTCAAATTCCACCTTGGATGCTCACTGGCTGTTTGGTGATATGCACATCCTTCAGTTTTTCTGAGCCTCCATTTCTTTTTCTGCCAAATGGGAAGATAACATCTGAAATAGCTACACTGCAATATGGAAGCAAGACTCAAACAATCTGAAGAGGAAAAAGAGATTTGAAAACCCTAGAGCTAAAGAAGGAAACTTGGTTATCATGATCTTTCCCCAGCATTCCATGGACCAAAGAACTTATCCATCTTTGGATTACCTCCAGTGATACAGACGCCTGCCCATCTGAGCCTGCCTATCCTGGGCTGTCCCTTAACCTTATCCTTAGCCTCCTCCTACCAAGGGGCTCTACCCACTGTTCTCTTATCATTGAACCAAAGTGTAGATGGGGATGGGTCAGGGTGCACAGCTGTGACCTCGCAGCTGGCGGAGATACTGATGAACCCAGTGTGGTCTGCTCTTTCAGAGACTAAGTTCTTACAGAGTTGTATAAAAATCTCTGGTTACAGAACGAACAGGTCAGACTTCTCGGCCTGTTTGGGTCCCTTAGTTTCCCTGGTATCCTGGACACATCTCTTAACTTCTCTGTGCCTCGGTTTCCTCAAACATCCTGTGCAGAAAAGAAGGGTGGTTAGGACCACATGGAAAGCAGGGTTCTCTGGGTAGTGAAGAGGTCAGACTGAGGGGCCCCGAGGTCCTTCAGGCTGTCATATTCCCTATGCAGTAGGATCAATCATGTGGAATTTCTTGGAGAACTGTGACTCGTTTTGTGAAAGCTGGGAAGAGATTGCACTGTCGGTGTTCTTCACAAAGCTCTACTGACACTCCTGCCTACCGTGTGGTATTTGCTACACAAGGCATTAATCCACATGTTCTCCTAATGTTTCATTTCATTAGGATCAATACTTATCTATCATAAAGATAAGGAGGAGACCTTAGAGGTCATTTGAGCTAACTCTTTTATTTCACAAATAAGGAAACTGAGGCCCATAAAAATCATTAGACTTCGCCAAGGTCATAGAGGTGGCAGAGGAAAGATTCAAACTCAGCTCTCATGAATCCAGGATCTGTGTTCAAGGACAGAGTGGGAACTTCTGTCCATGTCTGGGGCCTGGAATAGAGAAGAAGGGGGCTTGTCTGGAGTAGAGAGCCGCCCTCATCTCAGAGCCCTGTCCATGGCGGCTTTCTGACTAATCTTTCTTCATTGGAGGGAGTGCGCTGAAGGCAGGGGCCTCCTGCCCGGGCACCGGACGGAGGTCCAGGCAGGACCTTGTTCCTCCCACCTCCAAGTTTCAGCTTTTTCATCTGTACAAATGCTGCAGTGGCTGCAACTACAGCCCACACTTCTTTTCACCCTGTGTCTTGGGTGCCTTTCTGTCCTGACACTTTTTGAAAAAGTCCAGACTCACGGTTTAAGCTAAGTTGTGAATGTCCTCTGAGCTGCCTTGAGAGGCAGAAGGAGCTGGGTTTGAGTCCTAACCCCATTGGCCTTTTGGGGTCTTCCCCTGAAGCTGCCTTGTATATTTTGTAGACATCTGTATGTTGCCTCCTTTAATTGAATATTAGCTTCTTGAGGGCAGGGACACGTACATCTGAGAGTTTATATCCCCAGCTGCTAGCATGGTGCTTGGCTTATTCCATTCAGTTGTTTTAGTCAGATCGATTCTTTCCAACCCTATTTTGGGGTTTTCTTGGCAAAGATACTGGAGTGGTTGCCATTTCCTTCTCCAGCTCATTTTACAGATAAGGAAACTGAGGCAACCAGACTTAAGTGACTTGCCCAGGATCACACAGCTAGTATCTGTCTGAGGCCAGATTTGAGCTCATGAAGATGAGTCTTCCTGACTCCAGGTGCTCTGTTTGCTGCGGTACCACGTAGTGGCCTGGTTCATATTATGTGCCTAACAAATGCTTCTTGACAGACTGATCGATCACCTCGAGCAAGTCCCTTCATGTCTCTCTGCCTTAGTTTACTCACAAATAAAAGGAAGGAGTTAGATTCAGTGGCCCCTGAGAGCCATTAAAGCTCTAGAGCCGTGATCCCACTCATGAGCCAGACTTTGCTCAGTGGATTTCCCGGTAAGGCCTGTGGCTCCTGGGTGAGCATCGGGCACGGGGAGGCCACCAAGGGAGTATGTGTGTGCACTGTGTGTATGTGTGTGCACGCACGCGTGTGTGTGTACATATGTGTGTGTGTTTGTAAGAGACAGACAGACAGAGATGGTCAGAGAGACAGAGACAGAGCTGAGAAGCAAGGAGACCGGAACAGGACCATCGGCTCCCTTGAGGGAGGCAGCTCCTGCTCCAGTATGTCTCCTCCTGGAGCATCCAGGCCAGGCATTCATTCAGAAGCGTATTTCATTGAGTTCTGTAATGAGGAGACAGTTTGGGGAGGGATGGGCCAGCTCTGTGGGGCACACAGGCTTGCATGGCTCTCTCTAGGAGTGTGACAGAGTGAGCATCTCTCTTGGTGTGTGCCATGTTTGTCCGTGTCCACACATGCTGGAATGTCTAAGCACTTCACGGGCTTCTACCTATGCCTGTGTCTGTGTGTGCCTGTGCACATCTGGGTACGTTTGAAAGCATACCTACGTGTGTATTTGGATCATGCATCTTCGTGTCTGTGTTACTGTTAATAGATGTGTACCTACCTGTGTAGACATGTGCCTGCACATATGTTGGGTCATGGGATGAATTGATTCAGGGTCTGAGAAGAATTGACTCCCCTGTATCTTTCCCTCTGGGCTGTCCCCAGACTGTGCCCACATATATACTTATCCCCCCCTCCAAACCTCTGCTTCCTACATGATCTAGGTGGCCTGGACAACGTGTGTGTGCATCTTTGTCTGTGTGCATGTATGTCTGTGTGTGTCTGTTGGTGAGGCATCAAGGCTTGGCTTCCTTACTTCAGTGACCCCCAGATCCCCATCTCCCCACAAAACTCTAGCTCCACCATGTGATCCATGCTGGTTCTGAGGGAGCATGTGTGAAAGCATACTTGGGGGTGCGATGGGGGTGTAACCTCTCACCCCCTCCCTCCATGCCCCACCCCCTTGGCTCCTTTGCCCCCAGGGAGGAGCCCTCCCCTGGCTGGGGAGTACTTGGGGCATTCTAAGACCCCTTGGAAGTAAGGCAAAGCCCCATTTCAGCAGAGAAATTTAGAGCGCCCCCCCCACCTGGGGCTGCTGCGGCCTCCCCCCTCCTCCTCCTCCCACACACCCTCCTCCTCGCCCTCCCTCCTATCCACCTCTCCTTCTTTGTCGCATTACATAGTAATCTGAGATGCTTTGGCGGAGCTCCAGGGAACAGAATGTACTTGGCAGAGGGACGGGGCTGGATGTCTGCAAAATGTCGGGAAACGCAGCCAGAAGCTGCTAACTGGGTCATTAACCTCCCAAAGAAGAGCGAGGCCTGGAGCCGCCTCTGGCTCCCTTCATCACCCCATTGAAAGGGCCCGAGGAGGAGGAGAAGAAGGGGGAGGCCCCTGCCCACCTCCCTGGCCTTTGATTTCCAGGCACCAGAGACAGCGCCTCCCCTCCCCTGGGCCTGCCCTGCACCACCCCGCCCTGCCTGCTTCAGCTAATGCAAAGCCAGAGTTTACCAGAGCTCTTTGGGATCTCCCAGCAAACACACACACACACACACGGACACACACACACACATGCACACACACGCACACGGACACACGCGCGCGCGGGCCCTTCTCTCCTGCAGATCCAAAGTGGCAGCGCTTACCTCCTCCTCAGGTCTTCTAATCTAAACCCTCAGTTTACAGACTGGGAAACTGAGGCCCAAAGACTTTCAAGGTACTTAAGAGGATCAGATAATATTTTTTGTAGTTGGAGGGAACCTCAGGGGCCATCTAGTCCCATTTACAAGGGGGGATATTGTGATTTCACCCTGGTTGGGGGGGGGGTGACATAAGTAGCAGGAGCAGAATTTGAACCTGGTTCCTCAAGGCCCTTCCAACCCCACAGCCAGGCATCTTCCTTCATCACATCCCTGCCTGTACCTCCTAGATGATCTTAGCCCTTTCAATTGGGAGGACCCAGGCACTTCAAGCCCACCTCTGGGTCTCCTTTCCCTACACCAAAGTGCGAATGAAGGACCCTGGCATGGTCTTCAATGGTAACCCAGGCCAACAGCTATCCACGCCTCGTCTGTGTGTCTTCTCAGCCCTCACAAACACTCACCATCTTGGGAGGCTGACCACCATAGCTCCAAAGCCAACCACAGCAATAACTGGCAAGTGTTCAGAAGGCATCTTGAGTTTTATAAAGACTTTGCATTTATTATCTTTCTCTTCTCACAACAACCCAGGGAGGACGAGGCTAGTATTATACTCATTTAACAGAGGAGGAAAGGGGAAGTGACCTGAGTAGGGTCCCCCAGCCAGTAGTGATTGGGCACTGTGGGAATCCCATCTCAGTGTGAACTGAGTCTCTCCGTATGGTCACTGCCCATGCTGGAGGCAGAGTCAGCAGGTCCTCGGGAATACCAAACTGACGTCTCTTTTTCATAAGCCTCTTTCCCAGGCAGGTCTCCTGGGTCTGAGTGGAGAGGCCTGGCAAAGCCCAGCATCCCAACCCTCTTCTTCCCAGAGACTCCAGAGTCTGAAGACCTGGGTTTAAATCCCATCCCTCACACTTTATTTAGATGATGTTGGCCAAGTCACCGTTGCTATTGTGGTTCAGTCTTTTCAGTCATGTCAGACTCTCTGTGACCCCATTTGGGATCTTCTTGGCAAAGACACTGGAATGGTTTTCCATTTCCTTCTCCAACTCATTTACAGATGAGGAAACTGAGGCAACCAGGGTTAAGCGATTTGTCCAGGGTCACACAAGCTAGTAAGTGTCTGAGTTCAGATTTGAACTCAGATCTTCCTGATGCCCAGCGCTTCTAGGACCTGCACTCTATCCACTGTACCACCTAGCTGCCCAAGTCACTGTATAGGCCAAAGTTTCACCAAATAGAAAACGATGGAGTTGGCCTGGATCATGGATTCTTCACCTTTTTTCTGTATCATGGAGCCCTTTGGCATCAGTCAGATGAAGCCTGTGCCTCTTCTCAGAAGAATGTTTGTAAATGCATAAAATGAATTCATGCAGTATTACTAAGGAAACAAATTATAATGAAATGTAATGATCACAATACAGTTGTAGAAAACACCAAATTTATAGACCTGCCTTAAGACTCCCTGGAGTAGATAATCTCTGAGGCCATTTATGACTTTAGATCTGTGATTTTACCTTGGCTTCATAGATATAGACCAGGAGAGGAACTTGGACTGAAGACCTCAACCAGTCCAAAGGCCTCTTTCAGATGAAAAGTTTGCGTCACTCACCAAGGGTCTCATGAGGAATAAATGAGGGATCATAGATCAGCCCACGAACAGAACAAAGTCCTCATCTAGTCTAAAGCTCTTCTTTTTCCAGGGGGGAAAGTGAGTTTCATAGAGATCCAGAGACTCATCTACAAATAGAAGAGGTGAGATGGCAAACCTAGACCTCCAGCCTCGAGACACTGATTTTTGTACTCTACGTCTCAGATGGCAAGGTTTGGAACTGAACCCAAACTCTGTGACTCTAACCCTTGTCCTTTCATACCCTACAGAGTCCTGACCCCATCCCCAAACACATATACAAATGTGTACACACACACACACACACACACACACACACACACACACACACACCTTGGAGGCCAAAACTGACAAATTAATACGCTGTTATAAGTGGGGCACTTACAAAACCCTTCAGGTCCATCTGGAAGTCTCTCACTAGGAAGGAAGGAAGGAAGGAAGGAAGGAAGGAAGGAAGGAAGGAAGGAAGGAAGGAAGGAAGGAAGGATGGATGGATGGAAATGAATGGCCATCTTAGCAGAAGATTAGAGAACTCTAGGAAACGGACAATGGGCTGGTTGGTTGGTTTGCTCCTGGATGGCCCTTGTCATTACTGGCTGCAATCTACATGGGGCAACATTCAATCAACAAAAAGGGAGAGAGGGCATCCCAAGCACGGGAAACAGAATTAGTCAAAGAGTACAAGTGGGAAGATCATACGGCACATTTTGATTGGAGCCAGGGAATGGTATTCAGGAAGCCCAAGGCGGGACTGGCCTGTGTAAAGAGTGGAAGATTTCTCTTTCTCTTTGACTGAAGCCACCAAGGAGGAGAGAGAAGGGAAAAGAGGAGTGTGTGTGTGTGTGTGTGTGTGTGTGTGTGTATTTTGTTTACACATCGCATATCTCACATTATTTTGTGATCTATGTAGTAATTTTCACAAGAATTATCTCCTGTGAAACTCCTCTAGGCTCAATGGGGGCATGTGCATGGCTTTACCTGGCAGAGGGCTCTACACACAGAATGGTAATGATGATTATTTACAGACAGCTTAAAAGTTGGCAAAGCGTGTTACGTATGTTTCATTTGGATCCTCACAGAAACTCTAGATTTTATTATTTCCCCCATTTTACAGATGACAGAACTGAGGCAAACAGGGGTTAAGTGAATCACTTAAGGTCAGAGTAAGTTCATGAGGTGGAATTTGAACTCACATCTTCCTAATTTGAAATCCAGCATTCTATGCACTAGGCCACCTAGCATCTGACAAGTGTTTTCTGAGTGGAATTTTGTTTTAGAAATAACTTACCCCCCCTCCCCCAGTCTGCTCTATGAGTCTAGCAACTGGTTCTAGAGTCTGAGGACATGGATTGAAATCCTTTCTCTGATATATGACACCTGAGTGACTTTAAGCAAGCCACTTAATATCCTGGGCCTCAGTTTCCTCATCTGAAAAGTGAGGGTGATAGTATAGATGGCCTCTAAGGTTGCATCCAGCTGTGGATCAGGGTTCTTATCAATTTCATGGACTTGAGGATGGCTTCCTGAGGAGGAATAAGCAGTTTACAACAAGCCGGGACACCTTGATTATATAATCTTTGTTTAATGTCCCAGGTGTGGGGTGTAAGTTGGGAAAGACCCAAGCCCTGCCCTTTTGCAGTTCCGCCTGGAGGAGCATTTGCCCCTGTTTTCCAGTATTTGGAAAGAGCCAAACTTGCTGTCCTCTCAGCGTGGGTAGTGCCCAGTCTCGTGGCTAAGACATGGTTTTCTAGAGTGTCTTGGGACTGAGCTCCTCTTTCTCCTTTTTTGCTGACTCACTTCTCGCTTGAGGATGAATCAAGTCTCCTTTCTTAGCCCTGGAGCTCACAGCTGGGGCTTCCTAAAAAAGCAGGCCCATTGAACTTCCCTCCCTCCTACAAGAGCTGAAGGACCTGGGGCAAAGTGTCACTCAAAGGAAACCTACCTTTTGTGGGGTCTATTCCCCCTCAGAAGGCTCTTCCCAAATTACTTTTCATCAGAACAGCTGAATGGATTGGTAGAGAACCAATGGTGAGAAAGGAAGGTGGTTGAGAAAGGCTGAAATATACTCCCCTTTGGATATAGAGTGAGATCATAAGGTCTGAGGAGTTCTAAGATGGAGGCACCTGAGAGAAGTGAGCATCCAGCCCCTTCATTTGATAGATGAGGAAGATAAGAAGGGTTTGGAGTCAGAAGACCCAGGTTCTTTTTGTCTCTTAGCCTTTCTGGCCTCTATTCCCTCATCTGTAAAATGGTCAATAGGATGTGTGGAGAGTTCAGGGAGGACTAGCACCTCTGGTGTAAGGGTTTGCTGAGTCCTTTGCAGGGCTCCTCATCCACCTTTAGGGTCCACCTGACCCAAGTCTCACCCATGGCTCCAAGAAGCTCTAGCATGCACAGTGTCCACACCAAGGTAGAACCATCTCAGAGGACAGCAAAACCAGATTGAGAGTAACCGGCAGGCCTCAGACCTGTCTGTGAGGTAGGGGATGTCCACCCTGAAGTGTGTGAAGACGTACCCTGGAGGAATGGGTGGATGAGAACAACTTGTTCCGATGGCCATGAAGGCATTTGAATCTGGAGCTGTGGAGAGCTTAGAACTCGGTTAAGACATCAAAGATGCCAAGGTCATTAGCTGCATTCTGGGCCATGGCTAGTCATCCTGGCCTTTATCTTGCCACTGGACTTTCATGACTCTGAAAGAGAGTGAGGCTGATGACTTTGTATCACTTAAATCCAATTTACATCCAAGTCAAGACATCACCCTGTGATGTTATTGGTCCTGTTCAAAATGAGGATGAATAACAGATGGCCTTTGGGATTTCTTCAGTTCTCAACCTATGAACCTAGAAAAAGAGAAGACCAGAGAGGGAGCTTGGCCCAACATCACCCACCTGGCAAGTGACATTATCTCATCCCAGTGAAGGAACTTGGACTAACCCAATGCCACCATTACATATCATGGTGTAGTAGGTAGAGAGTCAGAAAGCTGTGGGTTCTAGGTCTCACTCAATGGTCTTCAAAAATTCCTGCTGACTCTTGTCTGTGTGTTGTCTTCATTTTCCAATATCAGTCTTCCCCTTTGTTAATCCTATAATGAAGAATTTTATTAAGGGGCAAGGGGGAAGATTTGTAGATCAGCAAAACTAACCAATATAACTGGCAGCCAAGTCAACATGAATGCCAAGCATTAAGTCATAAGCTGAGTTGGACAATGTATGTAAGGTTCTGTAACCATAATCCCCTAGAAACTTGGCTATTTTAATTATGCTCACTTTGCGACCTTAAGGAGGCCATACTTCAGAACTCTGGACCTCATTCTCTCCATCTGGGAAATGGGGTGAAGGGGTTGAATAATGTTTGAGGCTCCTTCAGTGGATCTACCTGGAACTAGTCCACAGGACAGGATTCAAAGTTTGACATGGAAAACGGAGAGGAGAAATCACTTTCTTTCCCAGTCCTGCCTGTTCTAACCTGTCCTGGAATGGAACCCAAACTGAGGGTATTCCAGGATGGCTACCTTTCCCTCAGGAAGAGTAGATTACTTGAAGCTCACCAAAGGATTTGCAAAGTCCAAAGGGCTGGATTTTTACCTTTGAAAGTAAACAAAGCTAGCTGGGCTGACCAAAAATCAATCACCTTGGATATCTTTGATGAGAGGGGATGGAGGTCCAGGCATCTCTCAGGGCAAGAAAGAACAAGTCAGAGACATTACTGAAAAGTGGAGAAGAATCCAATAAATAGAAAGTGAACAGCATAAAGGGCATGAGAAGACTGTTCAAAAGATATAATGCCCATCAAGCCTACAGAGCTTGCCTTGTAGATGGCTAAGGGTTTGGGGAAGGAGGGAAATCAAGAGCCTACTCTTCATTAAAAGTCCAAACCAAGGAATCCATCTTGTCAGGCACTTTGCTCAAACAGCCAATGTCATGTACCCTCCATGTGCATCCTGTGCATTTGGGAAGAGGAGGGAGTCGTAGCTCGGTAATGGGATGAGATTCTTTCCTATAGCTTCCCGTCTTCAGCCATTACTTCTCCTCCCATCTTTTCCCTCTATTCATGGAAAAGAAAGTCTCATGTGGAAAAGGGAAGATTAAGGGCCAGATTAAGAGCCTTTCATTCAGAAAGATGCCTTGAATTCAAGGAACTGACATCAGGCAGTTGGTGGCTGTTGGCCCAGAAATGGGGGGTTTGGGCATTTATTTCTCCCCATTATCTTGTAAGATCTTTTATGGCAGACAGAATTTTTGCCTTGCTTTATATCCCATTATACCATATACCATTACTGACACATAGTAGGTGCTTAATAAATGTTTATTGAATTGACTTGACTTGAAGCTAACTTCCCAGCACTTCACTTTGCTTTTTAGAGGTGCCATCCCTCAGGCTCAGATCTTATGGGAAGAGCATATTCAATGACCCTCAAGTAAGGGTAGCAAACAAAGGGATTGGGAGAAAGGTCCAATCACCAGCCACACTCAGGCTCAAAGGACATGAATCACCCCTTATCTAATGTTTCATGGAATGTCATGAAAGTAAGATGGTCCAGTAGGAGCAGTCCAACTCTCTGGAAGAAAGGATCTGGGTTCAAGTCCATTCACTCTTCCCGGGCCCCAGTTTCTTTATCTGTAAGATGAGAGGACTGGGCTAGATGGCCTTTGCCATCCCTTCCAGACTCTGTAAGACAGAGTGAGGTTGATGACTGTACAACTCTCCTTCGCTTAAATCCAATTCACACTCGAGTCAAGACATCATCCTGTGATGTCATTGGTCCTCTTAGAAAATGAAGGATGGACAACAAGAGCTCCATAATCTTACACTGGAAGAGATTTAGGACACACTTTAATGAATCACTGTTTTATGGTCTACCTCTGAAGTTCTGAGTCTAGGAGTCTCCACTTGTCCTCAGAGAATGTCATGGCAGTGTGGTGTAGCGTGTAGAGTGCTGGACCTGGAAACATGGGAACCTGGATTGGGGATACTTACTGCCTCTGCTTCTTACTACCTGTGCAACATATGGAAAATCACTTTATCTCTCAGCCTCAGTTTCCTCCTGTGTAAAACTGGGACAATTTTAGCAACTAACTCACAGGTTTGTTCTGAAGATCAGATGAAAGAAAGGCTAGAGAACGATTAGCAAGGGTGCAGTACCACATAAAGGTGGGTTATTATTATCCAAAATCCTTGGCATTCAGGGTCAATCAAGTAGAGACCAGCTATGCTCATCTGAGTCTTTTCCACTCCTTTTCTTGACTTGTACGCTGCTGATTGAAGGACCCTAGATCACTCCATCATGCTAGTCCCTGGGAAGAATTGGACAATACTGCCAGATATAAGGGATGGTGCTTTTAAAGCTTGCCAAAAGAGCTTTCTACTCGGAATCTTTTTGATCTTCAAAACAATGCTCTGGGACGGATGCCGTCATTGTCCCCATTGCCCAGATCGGATGAGGAAACTGAGTCCGAGAGAGAAGTGATTTGGGTAAGGCCACAGAGCTCATGCTCAAGGTCCAATTTGATTGACCAAGCCTTCTGATTCCAAGTCTAATTCTCAAACTTGGGCCCCACAACACGTAGCCACTTTAGGGTGCTTTGGAATCATAAATTCTTAGGCCATGGAATGGCTTTAGTGATCACTTAGCCCAACACTGTTTTAGAGAGAGATGGAACCCAGGCAGCCTATAGAGATGCATGGATTTGGTCCAAGTCACAGAGGCAGAGCTGAGACCAGCTGGGTGCATCCTGGCTTCCAGGCCAACCGAGGCTCTCTTGTATCAATTCACCCTTGATTAAATAGCTAGCAGGTACTTTGGGGGGTTGTAGGGAGCTCCAATGGGGAAGCTCTTCTTATCAGTGCATCTTGCCACTTTCTCTGAAGATCAAGCCTTCGAGTCCTGAGCAGTGAAATTCTCTTCTGAGGTAACATAGCCAGGATGAGTCAAAGGTAGAACCTGAATCTAGCTCTTCTTGGCTCTGAGGTCAGCCTCCCTATAGCAGATGCGACAGAAATAAAGCAGGCCCAGCTGTGGGTTCCCCAGCTTCAAAGGAACGGCAATTACAGCTTCTCCTTGAGCAGCCCTTTGGCTCAGGCTGTGGCAGATAAGCCCTGCTGAGGAGCCTCGAGTGGGCATCCCTTTGGCAGAGATCTATTACAGGCTCTGTTAGATGGCTTTGGAGGTCCCCTCCATTCCTCAGATTCCACCTCTCCCTCTCTGTGCTCTTAGGAGCCTAGAACTGGAACCCAAAGGGCCCCAAGAGCTCATCTAGTCCAATGTCATTCTGCCAATGAGGAAAATAAGGCCCAAGGGACACAAAGTGGTCTGCCGCACACTGAAATGCCAACATGCCATGGTTATAAAGCCATGGAAACGTACAGCCGTGGACACAGGCCCCTGACTGACATGGTGATGTTTCCCAATCCTCTTAAATTGCACACTGATTTAAGACAAAGTCAAGATTTGAACCCATATCTTTAAAGAAACAACCCACATCTTCCATTGTCTAAATGAGATAATATTTGTGAAGCACTCGGGATGGCACCAGGCACAGTGAGGCGCTTAAATGCCTCTCTTCCCTTTTCTGCCATGCTGCCCTGATGTCTTGACATCTGCCCCGACAGAAGCTTGCCCTGGCATAGAGCTGCTATCTTAGCAAGTGTAAGGGGAGCATCACTGTCCTTCTGGCATCCCTTCTCCATTGGGAGCAGCCATTCTAGGAGACACCCAACTAGCCAAGGACCCCTGTGACAAAAGAGTCTTCTCCCGAGCTGGACTTGAAGCCAGGGCCAGATACAAGCCTGGTACAGGCTTCCAAGGAGGCAAACATAGCAGATAACTGAACACTGCCTTTGGAAGCCAGTTCAGTGAGTAGGAGTTTGCCTGCTTTGTCCACCAATTCCGCACCAAGAGCACCCTCTGCTGGCCGGAGCAGGAGCCAGCAGAAATAGCCACCCTGGGGAAGAGTGGAGAGATGGGCTCTGAGGCCAAAGATAAAGCCCTGAGACAAAATATGGTAAAAATGACTGCAAGGCATAATTGTTTAAATAACATCCTCCCCAATAAGTAAATTTCTCTCATGGTTTTCCATTCTCTTTCCCCCTTTCTGTTGGTTTCTTTCTTTTTTCCTGTTGCCTTTTTCCCCCAGTACCAATTACCTTGTTGGCTTTGGTTGCAGGACTGGGAAAGCATCTTCTGATGATAAGAATTGGGTCATGGGGCTGGGGCAACAGACATGAAGTCAGTGACCAGGCCAGGCCAGGCCGGTGATTTGTGGTGGCCAGTCACTGATTTTTAGAAGACCATTGAGCTGATGGCATGAAATATTTCATATAGTCAAAGCTTAGGAGAAAAGTAAATAGATGTGGGTCTTACGCTCAGTGTTTTCTTAAATCAGTGGCTCCCAGTGAGTGATTACATTGTGCTAGAGGATTGAGAAACCCCACCAGGTCAGCCGGGGGCCTGTGTCCATGGCTGTACGTTTCCATGGCTTTATAACTGTGACATGTTGGCATTTCAGGCATCACAGAATTCTGCCGCCAGCTGCTAGCTTCCAGCCGTAAGCCTCCCTGCACAGAATAGGACCAAATTCAGAAGCCTAGGCCAACCGCCATTCCTAGAATAGGGAACGTGAGTTGGAGCAGGCTTCAGAAACTCAAGCGAGATCAAATGGGAGTTGTCTTCTGCATTTTTAGGGCACAATCCTTCTCACTCCCTCTGAAGTAGCACTTCTGACACCTGTAGAGAAGTAAGTTTCTCCCATCCGAGGGTCACTAGTAGGGGAATGTGTCTGCCTTAGAATGTTGAAAGGTGAGGAGGTAAAGCCTTGAACAGAATCAGCATTAAATGAATGTTTTTGAATCTCATCGACTTGAATAGTGGTGAGGATCCTCCATTTAGAGCTGGAAAGGACGGTAGAGGTCATTTTATCCAATCTCCTCATTTTACAGATGAGCCCTGAGATGTCAAAGGACTTCTCCATAGTCAACTCAGGCAGGAAGAACAAGATTTGAGCTGTAATCCCATATGGATTCCAGATGGAATATTCCGTCTCCAAACTACCTCCAACCCCCCCCCCCCCCCAGGCACTGATGAAGTGAGGCAGGTAAGCTGGCAGGTTTGGTGATAAGTCTGGGAAATGCTCGTTTTTCTTTCCTGCTGTAAACACTATAATCCACACCCCATGAAAGGAGAGGGGGATGTTTACAGCAGGAAAGGAAAATTAACAAACAAACTAAGCATTCTTCTGCTTGCATTTCTGTTCCCATGGCAAAACGAGTGTGGGAGGAAGAGGTTTGGTTTTCCTCCTTAGCAAAAGAAAGTGTGTTTGCATTTCATGGGAGGGAAGCAGGGTCTGCAAATGCTTTGATGGAATCATGAAGCAGAGTTAGACAGCCTCTGGGAGATGCTCAGGCCTCACTTCTGTCCTACAGTGTACACTACAACGGATGGAATGATGGAGAGCCATTACCAGCTCACCGTTCTTTGGCTATGGAGCTGTGCCATGGAGTATAGTGTCAGTTAATAAAGGGGCCATTGCTTTCTGAGAGATAGGGGTGTGTGCATATGCATTTGTAGACTAGATGGTGTAGACACTGTTCTCTATGCCATGGATGGGGGAGACGGGAAGAGAAATAAGCATTTATTAAGTGCCTACTATACGTCAGGAACTGTTCTAAGGGTTTTATAAATATGACCCCATTTGATAGAGATCATATTTGGGATCCTAGAGCTGGTTGTGACAGTGTAGCCACCTGGAGAATCATGAGTTTCTGTGGCCAACTTGTCTTTATCTACATATTACCTACGTCATTAGAAGATGAGATCTTCATGGCAGGGATTGTGTTTTTTACTTTCTTTGTACATTCAGTCCTTAGCATAATGCCTAGCACACAGTAAGTGTCTCATAAATGCCTGCTCATTGATTGATCAGATGATCCAGGCTTGAGATGCTAGTTTCCTCATCTGTAAAGTGGGTGTGGGTACCTCACTGAGTTGTAGGGTACAAATGGAACAACATTTATGAAGTGTTTTGCAAACCTTAAAGCACAACGTAAATGCTGCGTAATCAATTTGTAAACAATGCTTGTTCAGTGAGCGATCTATCAAAGCAAAGCCAGGGTGGGCACTTGCCCAGGATTTTGTAGTGAGCCTCCTTGGTCAGGAATGGATTGGAGTAGATGGATGCCAAGCTCACTTCCAACCCCCTGCTTCCTTGAGACCCTAGGCTGCCTTTCTCAAAGGCTGCACAAAATCCCAGGAATGTTTCTTCACCTCATGCGCTGTCCTATTTCAGTAGACATGGAAGGTGCTGCTGCTGGGGTGGGGGGAAAGGGGAGTCCTCAGACACACCCTTCCTCACAGCCCTCTTTAATTTCCCATTCTCATGGACTGGCCAGATGTTGGGGAATGCTGCCTGCAGACACATGAGGCTGTTGTCAGGGGAGAGGGCGCGACGCTCCTGGGCTTGCTGGGTTTCTGTCCAGCCCAGCTGACCAAACAGGACTTTTGCTTCAAGCTTAGTTCCTCCCAACTTTAGCTTGCTGCTGGGAAAAGATAAAGGGGTAGGAGAGAGGGTCAGGGGTCCTTGGCAGAGAGCGTCCTAAGAGATGCCAAGGACTGCCTGGCAGTCTTCAGAGGGTCCCCATGAGCTGCCAAGATAGCCTGTCCCCTCCAGCTCCAGGCTTTTCCTTCTATCCAGATGGAGAATCACTTTTCTCTCTGTTAGGAATGACAATGTGGAGGGTGTCCAGGAGCATCGGTGGTCACTGGGCCAAGTCACCCAAGGGCTAAGTGGCTAGTCCAAAGCTACCTGTGGCTAACATCCACCAGAAACTTGGGAGGGAGGGAAGAGCCCACGGATGGGAGGACAGTGATAGAGAACAGAAAGGAGGAGGGCCGCAGATGCAGCTTGTTAGAGCAAGGAGGCTATGGTCAAAGGCTACCTGGCAGCAGGTAGTTGTTACCCCTGAGTCACTGGGGGAAAGATCAGGAAAGCTCAGTAATCCTAACTGTAAGCAGGACAGCACTGACCTCTTCCCCATCAGACAGCAACAGGGACCTGAAAATAGGCCCGGATTTCAAGTCAGATGGCTTCGTGTCCAGTCTCAGCTCACATGGGGGCTTTAGCACTGGCCTTGGCATCACAAAGACGTGGATTCAAGTCTCACTTCTTTTAGCCGGCAGTGAGACCCTCAGTCAGTCTCAGTTTACTCACCTGTAGCATGAGAATAGTAAGAGTGTTTAACTCACAGCATTGTTTCCAAAGAGATGCCCTGAATAAAATACTTTGTAAACCTGGGGATGGCCTAGAAATTGAAGCTCTTGTGATCATTCTGACCCGGGGGACCTTGAAGCATGTTTTACTGGCCCGCTCCGTGTCGGGCCAAGCTTACCTCTCTGGCCTCAGTTTCTCTCTCGTTAAATGAGAGAGATGGGCCACATGACTTCTTAAGTTCCCTTTGATCTTCAAGTCTGGTGATTTAACTCTCCCTCTGTCTCTGTCTCTGTCTATCTCTGTCTCTCTGTCTCTGTCTCTGTCTCTGTCTTTCTCTGTCTCTGTTTCTCTTCCTCACGCACATGCACATGCTCACTCACTCACACACACACGCATGCACACACACACACACACACACACACACACACACACACACACCCTCACTCCCCCTTACCCCAAAGTCGCAGTTCATCAGAGATCCCTGCATCAGAACCAGTGGCATCTCCTGCGTGCTACAGGGAGGGAGCAGCGGCTACAAAGACTCAGCTGGGAAGGACCAAGGCAAGGTCCTGATGGGCAGCCCCTCTACATTACATGGAATCTAATCTACTAGAGACTGAAGAGCACGAGGTCTTCTATTCCCCCTCCCATCCATCCCCATCAGGATTTCTACATGTCCTTCATCCAGGTGGGTGAGAATGAGAGAATCCTCTCTCAGCCTTTGCTAACCGTGGGCTCTGAACAGGAAGTCAAAAGAGACAGGCATCAATCATCACATACTCCTGGCCCTTCCAGCTGGGGAAAGGGATCTCCAGAGGGATGGGCAGAGGTTACAGATCAACATCTGATTTCTTAGGCCTCGTTGCCAAGAATGCTTAAACTTCTGCTAAATTCTAGGCAGAAGGCCTGCTGAAGAGAGGTCAGGGTTCACATCACCCTGTATAACGGAGATTTCTCCCATTTAGGGCTGGTCAGACTGCAGCCAGACGTCTTGCCATCCTAATTTCAAACTGCCCATGATTACAAATGTCCTGTCAAGGCCCCTAATGAGGCCCAGGAGGAAGAGAGGCCTTTGGAAAGAGCCTCGTTCACTTGATAAGGAAGGCTTTACACACAGCCCAAGATTACATTAGTGAAAACAATACCTGGAGTTACAAAAAAGAGATTGGATCAGACTCACAAGAGTGAGGCTCATCTGAGACTTTGTTGGTTGTCCCATCCAGACCTGTCCAGAGAATGGCCTCCAAGGAGGAGGAGCTACAACATTGGCTTCCTGGGTTGGTGGGGTTGGCTTCATCTGACCAGAAGATCCTAGATGAGCATGAGACACTCCTCATAACCACACCTGGAGCTTACATTCGCAGAGTGTTTCCAACTTTGCCTGCCACTGCATACATGACCTTATTTGAGGCTCATGAAAACCTGTGAGGTTGGTAGTGGTAATATAAATGCCATTGAACCTGTTTGGTAGATGAAGAAAATGAAAGCTCAGAGAGGTGTCTTGACTTGTCCAGGGTCACACAGTCAATGATTGTCCAGGGTAGGATTTGAACCAAGCTCTTCATGACTCCCATTGCATTGTTCTAGCCATTATGCCAAGCTAGCAGTTAAAAATAAGAGGGGGAGGGGGCTATAAATGGACTGCCTCTAGGGTCAAACACGTGGTATCCTTCCCTTTGGCTTACAAATGAAAACGAGGCTCCATGAATTTCTCTGTTACTTCTGTGTCTCTCCACACACATTCCAATGGTGCCCCGAAGATATTTGCAGGAGCAGATGAGGGCCTTCAAGGCAGACTATTGGCACTCTACAGAGGATTTATGCAAAGATATGAATAAGAATGGGATACGGATGGAAAGACAATGAATGATAAACAAGGGATAAGAATCCTCACACAACAGGACAGCAAGGAGGGCTTGCTATAAATCTCAACATAAGGAGGACCTCCAGTGATCAAATCCTGGCTCCACCAGATAAATGGAAAATATGGTAAAGGATTCCAAGGAGAACCAGGGTCTATCAAAACATCTTAAAACATGAGTGAGCAAGGATTAGGGATTTTTAGCCCATGTGAGAAACAAATGTTTTTTTTTTTTTCTGATTTTCTAACGTTTTAATATTTTTGTTTCCAAATATATGTAAATAGGATTTTGAACCTTTACTTTTTTTAAGTTTTGAGTTCCAAATTCTCTCTTGTCCTCCCTCCCCTCCCCCCATTGTGGGGGTAAGCAATTTGATAAAGGTTATAGATGAGCAGTCAAGCAAAACATATTTGCATATTAATCATACCGTGAAAGAAAACGGACACAAAACCCCCCCAAAAAAGAAGTAGGGTTTTTTGTTTTTGTTTTTTGTTTCTTTTTGAAGAGAGCTGTGTGCTTTGATCTGCATTCAGATTCCATCAGTTCTTTCTCTGGATGTGGATAGTATTGTTAGAAACATACTCACATTATCTAGGAATAAACAAGACTCGTTAGAAGACAGGAATGTTTAAATTATAATTTACATTTATTCCTCCTGAATAAATGGGTACCTCCCCTGAACAGAGTATGGGAGAACATACAAAGGACTCAGATGGACTCCAGTCCTTTAATAGACCCTCACCTTGAATCTCCTGCCAGGCTCTTCATTGGCCACATACAACCCCCTGACTGCCTCTGTCATGGCCTCCTCAGATGGCTCATTTAATCATGCCTTCAAGCCTCTGACTTTCACCTGACCAATCTGAGGCCTGGTTTCTGCTAAAGCTGGGTGGGGGAGGAGGAGAAGGACACCTTCGATTCTGTGGAAGCAAAACCCCTCCATCCATTTCTTACGATATCGTAAGTCCTTCAGAATTGTCTTAGATCTCTGAATTTCTGAAAATAGCCTAGTCATTCACAGTTGATCATTGTATAATTTTCCTATTACCATGTACAATCTTCTCCTGGTTCTGCTCACTGCTTTTTGCATGATTTCATATGAATCTTCTAGAATTTTCTGTAACCATCCCACTCATCATTTCTTATAGCACAACCACAATAATATTCCATAATGATCATATACCACAAGTTGTTCGGCCATTCCCTAATTAATGGGCATCCTTGCAATTTCCAGTTCTTGGCCAACACAAAAAGAGCTGCTATCAATATTTTTGTATATATGGGTCCTTTTCCTTTTTCTTTGATCTCTTGGAATACAGACATAGCAATGGTAATGCTGGGTCAAAGCGTATGCAGTTTTATAGCCCTTTGGGCATAGTTTCAAATTGCCCTCCAGAATGGTTGGATCAGTTTGCAACTCCACCACCAATGTCCCACTTTTCGAACATCCCTCCAACATTTGTCATTTTCCTTTTCTGTCACATCAGCCAATCTGATAGGTGTCAGGTAGTACCTCAGAGTTGTTTTAATTTGTAAAGAATGAATTTTCTAAATAAGAGAACAAATATGTAAATTTTTCTCCATCTCCACTGAAAAGACCAAGAGGGAATAAATGGATATATGTTATAGCATAAGGATGGAAGGTTAAATATAAGGATTTATGGAGTAAAAAGAGTAAAGAATCTCCATTCCCTGGAAATTTCTGAAGGGACACTAGATTTTCCCTTTTATAGAATGTTTTGATTATGACCCTGCTAGGACAGCTGGGTGGCACAGTGGATGGGGTGCTGCACCTGGAGTCAGGAAGACCTGAGTTCAAATCCAGCCTCAGTCACTTACTAGCTGGACAAGTCACTTCATCCCATTTGCCTCAGTTTCCTCATTTGTGAAATGAGCTGGTGAAGGAAATGGCGGCCCATTCCAGTATCTTTGCCAAGAAAACCCCAATGAGATGATGAAGCATGTACTAAAATGACCTAAAAACAACTACAAAAAGTGAAGGAAACATTAGAGGAGCAAAGACTTTGAAGATTAGAAGAGTTGATATTCTTTGAGACATAAATGTTTATAAATTTTACCTGTCTGCGATTTGACATAAAAGAACAATGTATGGTTAGAAATTTGGACTCAGTTTCTTTTCCTCTGGAAATCAAGAGAAAATTGCTGTATTCAACCTACGTCATCCCTTCACTTTCCTCTGGCAGTGCTAAATTGTGATAACTTATGATTGGGATTATAACCAGGAGCCCAGGCAAGGGAAATCCTGAGATTCTGGCCATAGGGCAAGGTTTTTAATGGTGCCCTCATCATTCTGGATGGTCCACTTAACAAGAGATGCTCTTCCTTGTTGTGTGAAGCCTTTCCAGGTGATCAAACCTTCCTAGATCCTTCTAAAAGACACTCTCATGAGTCTAGAGGGTGCTCAGTCTCCTTCGTTTCCGAATTCATTTTTAAGATTCAATATTCATTCTCTTCAACTGTTCATTCTAGAAGAGAGTTCACTTACGGATTTTAGTTGGGACATGAATAATGGGCCACCAACTGAAGGCGAATCATTTCAGTTGGGTTCCCGCCCCCCCCAGGATGAAAAAAATGAGAGGTTGACTGAGATGATTGTTACATTCCTATAGAATACCAAATCCTACATTTTGGGTTCAGTACCTTGCCTACTAAGCCAGCTGGGGGCTGTAGGTGGTGGGAAGGAGTGTGGGTCACGCACCATTTCTCTGGATTACCTCTAAATAGCAGATCAATTTTCATCTGGATGTCCTTGGGTCACCAAGATCCAAAAGGTGGGGGTTAGTGGGAGGCTCTGGCATATTTCTACCCTCAGGCAAACACACAATCCACATTGTTAGAAGAGTATTTGAAATGCTACAGTCTGAGGGAACAAGCCCAGTGAAGCTTTCTTGAGTTTGGGCTTCTCTGGTGAATCTCTTACCTTAAGAAGCCAGAGAATGGTCCCGGCTTGTGTTACTTTGAATGCTAACTGACTGCTGGAGCATAGGAATGCCAGGCCTGGGAAGAAACAGGAGATGCCTTCTACCCAGAGCAGCTGTGCCATTTATACACATGTCTCTTTATACTTTTACATTTTTTTAGTTTAAATTTTAATTTTCAGTTAACACTCGTTTATTTTCTCTCCCTCTCATCTCTCCCCATTGAAGGAAAGACAAAGAAAAACAACACCTTTGTAACACAGCATATGCCTTTCCTTTAAACAAATTATGGATGTCTTTTGTTTTTACATCACTTACATTCCCCCAGAATATCTCGTCCCCTCCCCCTCCCAATGAGCATTCTCTGATAACAAAGAAAAAAGAAGAGAGTGAATTTTTAAAAATCAACATAAACAAACAATCAAAATCCAGAAAAACTAAAGGAGACACCACCCGAGTCTCATATTTTGTTCATTGTTCCCGTGCCTGCCCATAGTGGTAATCTCTACCTCCCACCCCTCCACCAAGTAAAGAAGCAAGTGAGACAATGTCTCAGATCTGTTTTCGAATCATTTCTAACCTTAGTCTCAAGACTCCTTCAGCCTTCCTAACCAAAGACCAAGCCTTGTTGATTTGAACCCTTTCATTTTGAGGACTTTTGCCCTAGAGCTCTGTTTCACTGATTGGTAACTGGATCACGTGGCCTACTAATTGAGGCAGGCCCTGGTTCAGTTTTCACTTTTTTCTCTAATTCCTGGGTATCTTTTGACCTTGATGCGTGGGAACTATTGCCAACTCCACCCCTTCCCCATTCTCCCAATTCTGGAATAGGAATTAATCCAAATATGTTGTGTTCCTGGAAAGATTATGTCATCTACTCTCTTAAGGTCCCTTACCACATAAAGTAGCCTTCCCTGGCTACCACTGCCCTATGCATGTGTTGTCCCCCTCTGCTCCAATAATATGCTTCTTGGGGTCATCAATTGTTTATTTTATTACCCAAATTTATTACCATTCTTGGAATGAAGTAAGTACTTAATAAATGCTCATTTATTCATTTATTCATTCATTCATTTTTGGGGGAGTCATAATTTCAGAGTATTCAATTTCAGTTGTTTTGTTGCTCCTCCCCTGTCACTTATCTATATTTTTTTCAGACTTAACTTTACTATGCATCATTTCATATCCCTTCCCTCATCTCTTTGAATTCTTCATATGCATTATTTTTTTATATTTCACTAATGATCCATTATGTTTATGTATCAAAATTTATTTATACATCCCCTAGCTTATAAACATCTACTTAGATTCCAGGCTTTGCTAATACAAAAAAAAAAAAGCACTGCTTTAAATATTTTGGCGACTATCAGTTCTTCCATGTAATTATTGACCTCTTCAGGATATATACTTACCAGTGGGATCTCTTGGTCAACCAGTATGGCCATTTTCTTAGCATCATTCCATATTGAGTTGCAGACTGGTTGGAACAACTCACACCTTCACTAGCAGTATGCCTGCATTTCTGCAACATTCCCTTCCTCCTTCCTGAAAATGCGGAATATTTCCCATCGCTGGCTGTCTTTGCCAATTTTCTGGGTGTGGCATGAAGCCATGTTTTGATTTACATTCCTCTTAATAATAGTGATTTGGGGGGGGGGAGTTTCATAGGGTTGGTACTAGTTTACAATTTTATTGATAACTATTTGTCTATAACCTTGATTCATAAAGAAAAGTTTCAGTCGTATATTTTTGTTAATTAATTTTGTTACTATGATGCAAAGATTCTCCCTACCCCCAATTGTGGCTTCTCTTCTTATCCTATTTGCAATAATTTTGTTGGGGCAAAAGCTTCCAAATTTCACATAATGTACTATTTTCCCTTTTGTTTTTATCCTGTCCTCTTGTTTGATTAAGAAGTCTCCTCCCTAAACAGAGCTCTGTGTGTATCTGAGCTGGCGATTTTCTTCTCTTTTTCTTTTTTTAGTTTAATGGTACAACTTTTAGTATTCAGATCTCACATAAACTGTTAACTTCTTGTACTATATGGTGTAAGATTTTGGTCTAAATCTAAGTTCTGCTAAAATGCTTTCCAGTTTTCTTGGCAGTTCTTTATAAAGAGGGAGTCCTTTCTCAAATAGTTTATATTCTTGCGTTTGTTGAATTCTGAGCTATGTCTAGTCGGAGATGAGAATCCTGTCCCCTAGTAACCTGATTTCATTTTTCAAGAATCATTTAAAAAGTTGAAGGAGGCAGGAGACCAGGACTGGAAAAGAGGCAAAACCAGAAATGATCTACCTGTTCAGGGTCACAGAGACTTATTGAATACTGTTACTAATAATAACTGCAAAAAACAACGGTTAATACTTCTGTAATGCTTACAGTTTTCAAAGCACTTTGTGTAATGATCTCATTTTTTTTCTTTCTCCCTCACAACAAACCTGTGAGACCAGTACCGCTAGTTTGGTTATCCCCAGTTTATAGGTGGCTCACACAAAGTGTGGCTTCCTTAGGGTCAAGCAGCGAGTGGGTATCCCAGAAAGGAACTGAACTCTTGTCCCTGACTTCAAGACCAGAACCGTATACATTATGTCCTACTATGTGTTTATATTGGACCATGGAAAAGCCAAAGAGTGAAGAATTGGCGAGTCATACCTGGTGTCAGTGATGCTATGGTTGGCACACAAAGTGATGGGGGAAGCTGGGATAGGTAACGACAAAGTATAAGACAAAACAGAACCAAAGGAAACCATAGTGGGCCACACAGAATCACAGCAGCATTGATCCTGATAGGCATTATAGGAAAACTCTGGGTGTATTTAATCTGGCAAAGACACTTAGAAGTCACAGGAAAGCTGTCCCAAAGTATCTGAGTAGCTGTCACGTGGAAGAAGACCATAGGAGGATGAATTCGGAGCTACAAAGGTACTTAGGCATCATTCAGTCCAATGGATTCATTTTTACAGATGACAAAACTGAGTCTCAGGGAAGTTAACTGACCTGGCCAAAGTCACATAAATGGTATCTGAAGGAGAATTCAAGTTCAAATTCATCTTCTTGACTCTGATTCTAATGCTCTATCCACCAAACCACACAGTTGCCTAGAAATACTAAACTCATTCTGATAGTCTCCAGAAGGCAAAAGGTGGGAGGTATGGAGATGCTGATTTAGTTTTGACTTAAAGAAAATTTCCATAAGAGCACAAGCCCATGGATCTGGAGATAAAATGTACTCATATTGGAGATATTCAAGCAGAGGCTGGCTTGTGAGCATTGTCAGAAACGTCGTGAAGGGAATTGAGGTCCAAAGTCTGAGATTCTACAATTGTGTGAAATGAAGCATGAGTGCTTGAGTCAGAATCTCTATTCCCCATGTACCAAGGGTGATAGGGCTCCGTCTCTGTTGGCTATGAAGCTCCAAACTATGCATTTTTACGTCTTGAGTTTGAACAGAAGCGCTGTTGCATGGGCATCTCATGTTGTTGGCTTAAGGCACTATTATGTTTTTGATGAGATGAAAGGCATAGTATTTTCAGCAACAGAAGAGAATCATGGGATCAGAGATTTAGAGCCAGGAAAGTCTTTATAGGTTTTCTAGTTCAACCCCTAAATTGCATGGTTAACCCCAGAGCAAATACTGAGTATGAGACAGATGAGATATTTGACCCCATGTCCTCAGACTCCAAACTCAATGTCCACTGGTCACTGACCAATAATTCTATCTCCTACATAGACATCATGACAGCTAGGTGACTCAGTGGATAGAACACTGCTGTCAGAAAGGCCTGAATTCAAATCCAGCCACAGACATTTACTAGAAATGTGACCCTGAGCAAGTCACTTAACCCATTTAGTTTTCTCAGCTGTAAAATGGTGAAAATAATGAGCTGATGTGTGCAAAGGGCTTACATCTGCCACATAACAGGCTCTGTATAAACGCTTTTCCTCTTCTCCTTTCTTGTCTCTGAGGAGAAAGGAGAGGCTGGACTGAGCAATTCTTTATAACAACGGGATATTCCTTTTTCCTTCTCCCATTCTCCAGTATCATATCTATGGAATTCTGGACCACTTTCCTATCTCTTCTGAGGAATCCAACAGGTAAAGACAGATTTGCTCTCGGAGTCCCTGAATTCCAGAATGATGAGACCCTCTTGAAAACTGGAATAGATTACATTAACCAGAGTAAAACCTCAGTTTGTGAATTGTTGTGCAAGCTAAAATCATAGTACTGATTATAACAGCTCTCATTGCCATAGCACTTCAAAGCTTCATAAGCACTTTCTAGATATTACATCGTGTAGAGCCTCATGCTATCCTTGTGACTTGCTCTAATTATCCTTATGTTTAAGAAGAGGAAATTAAGACCCAGAAGGACAAACAGCTCTCTTCTCTCAAGTCTTGTATTGTCTGAGGAGGCATTTGAACCCAGCTTTTGTCATTGAGGCCCGTGGTCTAACCATGACAGCCCTTGAGTATGATAAACATGAATTAGAAGATGACAAGCCACAGCAGCTGGGAGAAATCCATTGATCAGGAATGGGTGATGAAGGGAACCAAGGATGCTTGGGATCATTGTAGACAAGGACACATTCCCTTCCATAGCAAAGTTGTTGGTATCTGGTAGAGAAAAGTACCCCAAACAACAATGATACTGGATGAACACTGGGTCCAACCCATTGAGTTCATTCTCGATTTCCCTTCGGGATTAAGCTCTTCTTGTACTAAGAAAAGAGAAAATGGACCTGTAGAAGAGGTCAAAAGACATGAGCCACACAGCTGAGCTGCCACCTTGCCCGATGTATGCTTTACTACCCACTCAATACATAGTAAAAGCATTGCATCTTCAAATAGTCAAGAATGCGTAAGTACTTCTTAATTAACTGCTGCCTGTTTAGCCAAACAGCTAGAGCAAGTTAATTTGATGTCTGTTACAAGACTTAATAACTGTCAGGGTTTTTTCCCCCAACAATTTACTGGTATAATCATTAACTACCCCTAGATTATCTTGTCAAATTTGTAATTAAATGCCTCAAAATTCATTACAGATTCTGTATATTAATAGAAATATAATTAAGTAATGTTTACTTATGTGATCTGGAGTTTATTACCTGTATGCTGATTTATCTTTCCTTCCTTATTGAATCATCTGAGCAGCTCTTTACAACCAATGGAAGTCCACGAGTCCAAGAGAAATGTCTTCTAAGATCCAAATGAAAGCATGTTGGAGGAGCTTCGAGACTTCTTGTATCAGGTGAAAGAAAAAAGCTCTGTTCAAAGGCCTTGGCTTTAAGCCCCAATTCTCATGTATTAGCTGTTTGAATTTTGTCAAGTCCTTTTTCTACCATGGACTTCCGTTTCCTCATTTGTACTATGACTTTGAACTAAAATTTGAACTTGATGCCCTTTTCAGCTCTAAATCTATGAGCCTGTGATTTTCTCTGGGTCTCAGTTTCCTTATCAGGAAAATGAGAAAGTTAGACTAGACACTCGGCAAAGATTTCTTCCAGCTCTAAATCCCTTCATCCCATGATGTACGATAGAATGAGCAAATTCAAGGTAGAATTCTTTTTTTACTTCACTAATTTTATTCATGTTATTTTATGATTTTGACATTTTTATGCACAATCATTTTTTCTGAGTAAAAATAGAAAAGATATTTTATTTAAAATTCATATAAAAACACAAATGCATAATTATTACTATGAGAAGATAGAATTCTGAAAGAAGGAAAAATCAGCAACATGTAAATTCTGAGGTTTGTATGGACTTAAGATCAATGAATAAACGATGTTCTCTAAGTATAAAGTGACTTCATTTTTCCCCAAGTATCTAAGAAATGGAATTTCAAAACTTATCCTTGAATAGGATTTATGAGAAAGTCGCATTTTACATTTAAAAAATATACAAAAATAAAAGCCTTGTTCTCACCCTCTAACTTTTAGCTAAGAGCCTGGATGGCCGATGGCCCAGCTGGATTTTCTCATAATTGTGTCATTATTTCCTGAAGAATTGTGGCCAATGACATAGGTAGGTTTGTAATCTCCTCGGTCGGCGTGGCAACACCTGGATTCCTGGATTCAAGACTCGGATTCAATTCCTGGCTTTGCCACTTATCACCTGTGTGATCATGGGTAAATCCCCTCCCCTCCCTAGACCTAGGAGGGGATTTTTACTTAACTTCAAGGACAGTTCAAACTCAAAATAGATGATTTCCCCAAATACATGTTTTCCCATACTAAAGCATGCCATTCTCTATGATATCCTGGGGTAGTAGGGAACATATAAGTCCCAGTAGGTAGCAGGAAATCAAATGGACCTAACATTACCTGTGTATTACCATAGCATCATCTGAGATGCAGTAAGGCCTAGGAGCTAATAGGGCAGGCTTAGAGTCAGAGAGGAGGCCAAATCCAGCCTAATATACTTAGTGACAGTGGGACTGTGAGCAAATTGAGTAATCTCTGGCTGCCTAAGTTTCCTCACCTATAAACTTGGGATGGTAAACACATCATTCTTTATAATAAATGTTTGCAAAGTGTTTTGCAAATTATTTTTTGTTTTGTTTTTTGTTTTTTTGGAAGGGCAATTGGGGTTAAGTGACTTGTGCAAGGTCACACAGCTAGTACATATGTCAAGTGTCTGAGACTAGATTTGAGCTCAGGTCCTCCTGACTCCAGGGCCCATACTCTACTCACTGCACCACCTATCTGCCCCATGTTTTGCAAATCTTATTGCTGTTTGCCCTTAGTTTTCAAAGAGGACCAATGACAGCATGGGGTGATGACTTGTACGTGAAATGGATTTAAGTGAGGCAGTGCTGCACAAAATTGTCGGCCTCACTCTATCTTCCAGAGTCTTTGATGTCTCATGTCAAGACAAAATTCAAGATGACTGGTAATGACCTGGGATACAGTGTCTGATATTGATGTCTTCAGTGCCTCACCAAGAATGTGATATAAATAGTAGCTCTCCCTCTTCCGCATCTCATATTTACACTAAGCGAAGTTGAGAGTGAAATGAGCCTGGGATTAGTTGCTTTTCCATCATTTTTTCCTTATGTTTAATGTCCAGTGAATTCTTGAGTAGATGGAAAAAATAACTGTGAGCTATTTATTTGTTTTTGTTTGGGAGGGAGCAATTGGATCAAAGCTTTGAGTTGTAGATTTCTATACCAGAGACTCATTAAAAGCTTCATCAAAAGTACTCCCACAGCAAACAGGACAATGAGGATGGCGGGACATACCTCTTTCTTTTGCCAAATGTTTGATTTTCCCCCTGAATCTCTATGTTTGAGAGCTTTTCACACTATGCAGTCTTAGACAGTAGTAAGAGATGTCCTTCCAGAGGCATCTATTAAAAACATGGCTCCTATTACCTTTTGTGTTTTAATGTGCGTGCAATGTGTGTTTTTGATCACTGGGTTTATCTAAGATAATGCACCTCCTGTTTTAGTGTTGTTTATTTGTTCCAGTATCAAGAATAACTTTGGGTATGCATTCGTAGTATGGTCATTTGTCAGCTATACATTTATGAAGAATAGCAAGCTTGTGGTGGAAAATTTTGGCCATTAATTGTGTACTTTGGGATATTCATTAGCTGCCAAATTTCTCTCACCTGTAATGCTGTATTGCAGTTTTGGTTTTTAAATACCATTTCCTTGCAAAATCTGCACTCATCAGAAAGACAAGCCTCCTTTGGGACAAATTTCCCATTACTTCTGGTGGTCTTGTATTACTGTCATGAAGCAGCCATTTTGGTAAGCACACACTCTTCACTTAGCCATTCATTTGATGGTTCTTTGTTAAAATTAGGTGTGCTGGATTTGTGTGGCTGTCACCCACTGAGGGACTTTTGCTTCCACTCTGGGACCTTGGGCTCTATCCAGAGGTAAATCAACATTAGTCACATTTGAGCCAATAGTGCTCTGTTTTGGTTGTTGTTCCTTCTTGAGTGACCTTGATTCTTGATTCTTTCTACCTTTCTTCTATGATGCTGAGAATAGCTCATCTGTGTAAAATGTAAGAGCATTGTCACACTTTGTTAGTCTCATATGCCACATCTACATGTGCTATAGTTGTATCTCTCGGAGTGACTGTTAAATGCTCTCTGTCCCTGACATTCTATTTCCAATCATCAAGCCTTTGTATGAGTGGTCCCCTAGCTCAAGAATGCACTCTCTTTTCACCTCTGCCTTAGAGCAGTCCTTCAAATCATATCTCATGGTCCACCTTCTAAACAGGGCCATCTGTGAATCACTAGTTATTAGCATTCTTTCCCTTCCTCTGCATTATTTTATATAGACTTCAGATTGGTTTACTTATGAATTTGCTCTCTCTTCCAGTAAAATACATGGTCTTGAGCCTAGGCACTCTTTTTCCTTTGTCTTGGTACTCCAAGGACCTAGCACAATACTTGGCACAGTGGAGGTATGTCATAAATACTTGGTGAATCGATTGATGACTCTGGGTGAAGTTTGTTGGAAAAGCCTGAGTTGTTAAACTAGGCTTCACCACCAAAGGCTAGAAACTCACAACATCCAGTTAACCCTTAATATCCTACAGCAATCTCTCTTTCAAGAATTCATCTCATCTTTGGGGGAAGCTATTTGTCCTTACCACCTCTATTTCATCATGGAAATACATTTTTTATATGTGAAATAACTTCCACAATCATTTTATCATATTAAAAAAATCCTGAATAACACATAGGGTGAAGTGATGAACCCATCCTTGTTCTGTAAATGGGAAGATGTAAGCTGAGCAGTGAATCACCTAGCCTGGGGTCATAAAGTAAATTGATATGGATATACAATGAGAACTTGCCTTCGCTTTGGCTCTACAGAATCCTGGTCCTTCTCCAGGGAGTCCTGCCAAGACAGAAAGTACATACTGAAATTCTGAAGTCCCTGGAACCTGCTCTCCAAGAAATAAATACCAAGAGGAGGCCTGAGACAGCTGCCTTATCTGGGTCACGTAGAGATGGTCTGCAGGGCTCTTTCTCCCAAGTCAGTGCCCTGTTTGCCACTGTTGTGATTCTTTTGGATTTCTCTGTTGCATTTGCTGCTGTTGACCAAAGGCATCTAAGTGTTCTCTGTCCTTATTCATTGTCCTCTTCATCCTCCCATGTCTCTGACTAATACTTCCATGTTGTCTTAACTAGTTCCTACTCCTCCTGAGTGTGTGTGCAGTTGTGTCCAACTCTTCGTGATCCCATTTGGGGTTCCCTTGGAAGAGATATTTGAGTGGTTTGCCATTTCCTTCTCGAGATCATTTTACATATGAGGAAACTGAGGCAGAAAGGGTTAAGTGACTTGTTTGGGGTCACACAGCTAATAAATGTCTGAAGCCAGATTTGAACTCAGAGAGAGGTGTCTTCCTGATTCCAGGCTCAGAACTCTATTGACTGGACAATCTAGTTGCCCAACTCTAATGAATATAATTTAAAAATCTCTCTCCTGTCTCTCTCCCTTTCTTCTCTCTCTCTCTTTCTGTCTCTCTGTCTCTTTTCTCTCTTCTCTGTCTCTCTTTCTGTGTATATATGTCAGCCTTCTCATCCCTCTCCTCTCTCTTTTTTCTCTCCTCTGTCTCTCTCCTTTCTTCTCTCTCTCTTCCTTTCCTTCTCCTCTTTCTCCCTCTGTTGTTTGTCCCTCTGTCTTTCTCTCTTTGCTTTCTGTCTCTCTCTCTCTTTCTTCTGTCTCTCTCTATCTGTCTGCCTGCCTTCTCTGCACCCTCCTTGTTCTCTTTTCTCTGTTTCTCTTCTTTCTCTCTTACTTCTCTGTCTCGGTGTCTATCTTTCTTCTCACCTCTCTCCCATTCCCTCTTCTCTGTTTCTTCTCTCTGTCTGTCTCTGTCTCTGTCTGTCTCTGTCTCTCTCTCTCTCTCTCTCTCTCTCTCTCTCTCTCTCTCTCTCTCTCTTTCTCCCTCTCTTTCTCTCCATTTCCCTCTCTCTCCTCTGACCTGTGTTCTCAGACCTCAACCACCAGCTGCTTCCTGGATATCTATTTTGATGTTTCAAAGCAATCTCAAAAATGGAGCCCCTCCATCTGCCATGTTGCCTGTCACTCTCCCCATATCACTCCACAGCTCTTATGAAGATTTTCTACTTCCTGATGAAGCCACCATAGCCTCCTCCTCAGATGGTTCTGCTATAAGCTGACTCCATTTTATACAGTCTTTTTGCCATCTCTGCTCCACAGGTATCCTTCTTCCACTTGTCCCAGCACATCCTTCCCTTCATTTACATGGTCCTTGCTTGAAATGCTCTCCCCTTCCCTTCCCTCCCTGAAACCCAAGCCGACCCAATCTATTTTGGTTCCATGAAGCCTTCTCAGACAAAATACCATCTATGTCTATAGAGGACCACAATTTGGCTTGAGACCCAAACCAGCTCTCTGTGCTGACTTCAATTCAATCCCACATTCAGTACATGTGCCAGGCTCTGGAGGAGGCTCTGGGGACAGAGCGATGCTTCAGAGAACAGTCTCTGCCTTTGATCTTACATTCACTTCCTTATTTCTTTAGTGGTTCCATCATATTTACAGTCACCTGGGGCTGAAAATTTGGAGTCACTTCTGACTCCTCTTTGTCAATCATCATCCTTTTTTGTCACCCACCAAGACGGGTTAATTCTTCTTTCAAAATGTCTCTCAACCTGTTTCATTTGTTTCATCAGCTTCATTTTCTTTTCAAAAATACCTTTTTTGTTGACAGTGTATGCTTTTTCCTTGCCCAGATCCTCCCCTTGCTTCCGATTCCCACTTGCTCCACTCCCAGCTTAGTCTGCGCTCACATCATGTCTCCGCCAGCCTCCAATTGAGTTTCTTGGCCTCTTGTATTTCCCCCTCTGATCCCTGTTTCACTGAACATCTTAGTCCCAGGGAGAGATGTTATGTAAGGCTTAAAATGTCAGTTTGATCTTTTCTCTCCCTGGCTAAACAATCTGACTGTGGCTCCCCTTTGCCTTCAAAGGGACAAAATCTGCACTATCTCCCACAATTTGACTTCAATCACCCTTATCTTCAAATCACAGAAATATAGAACTGGAGGGACCTTGGATGTAATTTAGCACAATCCCATTTTTTTAATAGATGAAGAAACTGAGGGCCAGAGAGGTTAATTAACTTAACTGAGGTTATATAGCTAGTTAGTGACAAGGCTTTGATGAGACTCCTGGGTCTGCTATTCTCCCCGAAATGTTTACTCATTCTTTACCTGCTGAATTGCAGTCACTTCTCTAGCTGGCCTAGTCCCAACCATCGTTAAAGACACAAGTCCAAAATGTCCTCCTCTAGGATGCCATCTTGGGCCACCATGATCCAAGGGATCCATTTGGACCCCTCTAGCACTTACCCTGTATCATTCGGCTCCTCCGAGTCATAGAAAACTGGACTTGGATTCAAATTCCCATTCTGGCCCTTGACAGCTGTGAAACCCCAGGGAAACCATTTAACTTTCCTGAGACTTGGCTGCCTTATCTGTACAATGTGAAGAAAAATACTTGTGGTTACTCTCCCAAGGGTCGCATGAGGATCAGCTGAGGTAAGATGGACCCAATGCTTTACAATCCCTGCTTAGGCATGAGTCTTTTTTACCCTGTTGGTATTACAGTCTCTTGCATTATCGGGTACAATTCAATCCATCTCTCCAATGTTCTTCCTTGGCTGTGAATCTTCTGTGCTTTTCTTTCGCCTTTTTTCCCCTCCAGGCTGGAAACTCCTGGGGGGCAGGGATTGGAATCTTCCACTTTTTTGTATGCCTTGGAAGACTACAGTCTCTCATGTAGTAAAAGTCAAAACTTATTATTTGATTTGCCAATTATAACTAATAGTTATGCAAGACTCTTAGAGTACTGTTAATTAGGGAGAAGACAAATTCTACCAGAGATCATGCAATTGCACACATACACACACATGCACACACACACACACACACACACACTATACATGGTTATTTTAGTCAATCAATTAATAAAAACTTATTAGGTTCTTGCTATATGTCAGGCATTGGAGCTGTATAAAAAGTACCAAAAGATGGTCTCTCCCTGTCTAATGGGGGAGATGACAGGCAAAGAATTTGATGTGGATAGTGTTTTTGTCTTTAGAATCCAAGTTTTTCTGAGTACACAAGTCCTTGCTTAACTTTTGTCTCTGTGTGCCCAATGAAGAGCTCCTTCTAGGTGTTTAACAGACCTTCACGACTGATTAATGAACTGATTGGTTCTCATCTCATAAACATTTGGGTGACAGAAGAGGCCCCCACTTAGATCCCATTGATTCATATTTTGCACACAATTCTGAGAAACTTAGCTTGCTGCTTTCTAAGCTCATTGACAATTAGAATGAATGCTTTGGAGGTGCAGGGTGGTGAGCTGCTTTTTGAAAGGAAGCTGAGGGCAGGGACTAGTGGAAGCCCATAGCAAAGGTGGGGGAAGAACATCTGGAAGTCAGACCCATGGATTTAAATTTACAACAATTTGAGCTCCGTGAGCATCTTGGAGAACAGCCTTTTCCAGAATAATTGACCTGAGGACAGCTCTATATTAGTCTTTTTAAGGACTGAGGTTCAGAATGATACCCTCATGGCACCAAGGAAAAGGACAATTACCTTCTGTATTCTCCATTTAAGGATGGGTTATGTGCAAGGAGATTAGGCTAGATTTCCATTTGATATAATTAAAATAAAAGAAAATTGGTACTTTAAAGAGGAAATGTATTTTTGCCCCTGTTTTGTCCTTGTAATAGAACTTGCCCTCCTGGAGGATTATTTGATTTTTGTCTTCTTATCTACAGTATTCCCCTCCTAGGAAGAATTCACAAATGTTGACTGAAATCCAAGTCTTTGAAATTACAATGGCCAATCTTGGCCAGAAGACATAGGAGAAGACACAGAAGGAGCCTCTTTCCCTTCTTTACAGGGGTGGCTAGCTCTGTGGTGTATGGGAAATCATATTGGGTTCATATGTTTGTAACTTTCATTGAATTGTTTTGAAAACATTGCTATCTTAAAGAGGAAAGGTTTTCCTTGAGGATGAGATGGGATGGATACATTGGACAATGTGAGTGATGAGAAAACAAATGAAAAAAAAAGCACTAGCACTGGAGTCCAAGGACCTGGGTTCAAATCTTGCCCCTTCTGTGTAGCATTGGATAAGATGCTACCTCTCCCTGGGTCTCCCAAGGGGATCGGTCTAGAAAACCTCTGGAGTCCCTTCCACTCTTGATCTGTGGTCCTCTAATCCAATAAATATTAAAAACAAAGAAATATTAGTTGAATTAAAGTGACTCCTATATCTTCATTCTCTGGATTTTTCTGGTCATTCCATTTTGAGGGTGTTTCCAAGTGATGTCATGCAGACTTTGAAGAACTTCACAGCCTTCATGCCCCCAGTGTCTTCCCCTCCTTCCATAGTCTGCGTAGCCTCATCCTTGTTGCTTATACCTTGTCCTAGCCTTCCAACATGATGGCCTCATTGAAGCAATGTCTAGCAACTCCCTTGGGTTTGGAGGAAAGTATGGAGTCAGATTTTTGGAGGATTGTTTGAACATAACAGTTACAGATGCTGAGCAAGCACTTACATTTTCAAGAAGGAATCTAAGCCATGATGAAAAAGAGATGTCCATGAGACAATGACACTGAGCTGTAACTTGGGCAAGGAGATGTGGCTTTGTCCCAGGGCCCTGAATTTTAGAAGATAACTACTATAGCAATTACTCCTGAGATCAGTTCCTAGTTAGCACTATAGGCCCACCCCATTGCCTTCACAACAGTGTCCAGGTGGTGCCCCAGGGTCCATACTACTCTCCCTTAGCTGAAATGCCTTAGGTATTGGGATTGCTAAATATGACATAGTTCCCCAAGATCTCTGTCTCCAGAAGCAACATGGCCCCTGTACCCCATCCTTAGAGATGTTCTCAAATCCTTTCTGCATAAGGAGACCAGAATTAGTCTCTTGACCCATGTCTTGTCCCTTTCTTGCCCCTCCCCATTGGCTGCCTGGTAATGGATTGAGCCCAGATTAGAGCAAAGCAGCGTGGTTGGTGGAGAAGGCCCCTTGCAGAATTTATAGCTCAGAGGATGATTCCTATATTTATCACCACATAAATTAATATCCTTTACAGTAATCTCATTTCATGGCTTTCTTTGCAAACATTCACATATAACAACCATGAAAATCCCAGATTTTTGTCAAATTTAATTCTATTCAGTAGATATTTATTAAGCCTCTCCTGGACACTAGGCAATGGGCTAAGGCCTGGAGACAGCCAAAAATGAAAATTTCTGTCTTTGCCCTCAACGAGATTACACTCATTGTGGAGTGGTAGCCATACACAGAAATGGATTGATATTTCTATTACTCCTTTGGGAAGATTGCTTGAGTATCTTGGATGGATTCCGGCCTCATCTCTCCACTCCAGGTCATCCTCCACTTGGGTGTCAAATTGACCCTCCTAAAGTATGACCATGTTACCCTCCTCCCTCCAATTCAATTAACTCCAAAGACTTCCTATTACCCCCAGGACCAAATTTAAAGTCTTGTTTGGGTTTTAAAAATCCTTAAAACCTGTTCTCATCTCCCCTGCTTTCTAGTGTTCTTATACTTTTACTGTGTTTCAGTCATTTGGGGCTTTCTTGGCAAAGATATTGGAGTGGTTTGCCATTTCCTTCTCCAGGTCATTTTACAGATGAGGAAACTGAGGCAGACAGGGTGAAATGACTTGCTCAGGGTCACACAGCTAGGAAGAGGCTGAGGCTGATCTGAAGTCAAGTGTTCCTGAGTCCGGGCTCAGGGCTCTATCCATGGTGCCACCAGCTGCCTGTGGCCAAGAGGCTTTTCCCAGTCCATCCATATGGTTCTTGCCTCCCCCCTTAGATTACTTTTCCCTTTTTCACTGTCTATATCTTCTATATGCATGGTTGTTTTCGTATTGTCTCCCTCATTACATTATGAGGTCCTTGAGAACAGGAGCTGGTCTTGCCTTTGTTCACATGTCTAGTATTTAGCACAGTGACTGGCACATAGTAGGCACTTAAAGTTTTATTGACTTGACCCTTCATAATGCAGTGACAGGAAAAAGAGGGAGAGAAAAAAATCAATCTAGAAAAGACATTTGAGGCAGCAGCTTGGACATATTCTTAAGCGCCACAGCCAAAGGCAAGGGTAGGGGTGGGAGTGGGGGTTGGCTCAGGCTGCATCCCAGAAATGGGGGTGGAGGGGGACAGCTCACGCTTATTGACCAACCCCTGAGCACCATGACTTCATTCTTGAAATGGTTTTGGATGAGACCAGAAGGGGTTCATTCATTGTCCTGGGAACAGGAGCCTTGGCATTTGTTTGAGCAGGACTTAATTGGTGAGCATTAATAATACCAAATTGTAGTAAGGTCATTGGGAATTAATAAAGAACAAAGAGCTGGCTCCCAAGCCCATGGGGAGCCAGCTAGGCTGTTTTTTCCTCATGTCTTCTCAAGTCTCTTTAGCTTCCACACCCCAAATAATTGTCCGATTTGCTGGTTCAGAGGCCCCTCTCGTCAGCGGCTAGATGCAAGGATTCAAGTCTATTCCTGCATGATTCCATTTGTCCTTCTCCTCAAACCACTTTTCTCATTTCCTTCTCCTTGTTAATATTGATATAAGAAGGTTCTGGCAATGGCAGTATCCAGTGCTGGGGGCTTTCCACAAAGTTGGGAGTCTTGGTCCACTTTATACCTTTTACTAACAATTGGTTTAAGTAGATTCCTTCTCAACTCCTTTTTTTTCATTCTAATAACATAAATTGAAGCTAAAGAGTATCAGAATTAAAAATAGGTAATGTCCCTTCTGGCTTTAAATGTGTTCCCTGTGATGTTCTGGGAGGTGACCCACTGGGTTATCTCTGAGTAGCATAAACTTCATTGATGACAGAGGTAAAGAAAAAAGTTCATTGGAACTAAGGTCTGAAGGACAGCTTTCAATCAGAGGGCACACCTGAGGTTGAGCAAGCCAGCTCTTTGCGTCTTCAGGAGAAATCAGGACTAGCGAGGGCTGGTGTGGAACATCACAAGTAGTCCTTCTGTTCAAAGCCCATCTTTGTACAGGATACGTTCCCAGCTTCTCTTTTCTGCCCACTATCATCGTTGCTGTACTTTACTTTGCCAATCTTATACACTTTGTTAGCCGATTGACTCCAAAATCAACCTCCTCACTCATAGCTGGGGCTCCAGATGCTTACCAGGGGGTCACGCCAGCAAAGTGATGTTATCAGCTCCCCTTTGTTACTTTAATATTTCAGTGAATGGTGAATTTCTTCAGTTACTGAAGCTCTGAACATCAGAGTTATCTTTTCTCCTGTCCTGATTCTCACTCCTCTGCCAGTCAATGGTCAAGTCTTGTCAAAGAATTTCAGAGGGGAAAAGAACTTCAAGATCCATTTGCTCCAACCCACTCCAGTGGTACAGTCAAGTGGTCGTGCAGCAGCCGCTGGGAGAATTCCAGGGAGGGGGAGCCAGTACTTCCTGAGGTAGCCCATTTTACTTCAACTAGATAGTGGTGATTTTATTTTTTTTAAGATTAATTTCACTGATATCATTTCAATCACCTTCATTTTAAAATGTCTCTCCCTTCTGCCCTTGCCAGTGAGCCATATTTCATAACAAAGAATTTACAAAAAGAATAAGAAGTAGTTTAGTAAAACTACCTAATATACTGAGTCTCATGGCACATGCAATGCTCCAGACCCACAATTTATAGGAATAAAAGTCATTGCCCCCTCACCTCTAAATAAAGCTAGGTACATTTTCTCAACTCTTTGAGGACGAACTTGATTATTATAAATACAACACTAAATTTACTCCACTGTGTTTTTAATTCATATTGTTAACTGTAGATATTAATTCACTGGTTCTTTTTCTTTCACTCTGAATGATTTGATATGTCTCCCCAGGTTTCTCTAAAGTCTTCATATTCATCACTTCTTAAAGCTGAATAATTTCACCAGCC
>CM053626.1:6317670-6337323 GCA_028646595.1 Phalanger gymnotis | reverse complement strand
GACAAATCATAGTAATGTTCCATTCAATCTGTTTAGTCATTCTCTTATCGGTGGGTATGCACATTTATTTCCCAGTTCTTTTCTGCCCTCCTCCTATGGAATTCCCGGTGTGAATATTTCAGTCACTAAAAAACAAACAAGGACAATAATCCGCACTCCTAATTGGTTTCTTAAATATTTTTGGGCAATCCATAGCTCCATTAATTCTTAATGGTGAGTGCCCATCTTTCCACAGCCCTTCCAGCATTAACTATTCCTATCTTTAGGCCACTAACTTTTGGGAAAGGTTTTTTTTTTCTTTTTCCTCTGACCATAAGCCTAATAGGTGTCTTTGGAACTCTTACTGATTGCTGTATACCTTTAAAAGTTTGCCAATTACTACCATGACGAGTCTCTAGTCCTCAGGCTTCAGGCAGGGGATGAGTTCATTGCCTGAGCCTCTCAGTGAACTCCTGATGAACTCAGCCCAAATTTATCAGAGGAGACCAGATAAATGTTTAACCATTGGGGGTGAGGTGGGGGGGGAGGTTGTATGTTCACACTTTTAAATTAATCTATTATTGTCTAGTTATTAACACTTTCTTAAGTCTAGACAATCCACATAACAATGAACCAAGCCTTGGTTTGTAGATTGAGGATTGCTGAGGTGAGAATGCAAAACTCTTCCTCCAAATCTCTGTCTCCAGGATGTCCTGGCTGCTTTTAAGTCCCGACTAAAATCCTGTTTCCTAAAGAAGCCTTTACAGACCCCCCTTAATTCTAGTGCCTTCTGTCCCTTCACTATTTCCTTTTCGTATTGTACAGAGTTAGTACATATTTGTTTGCTTTTTGTCTCACCCATTAGAGAGTGAGGCCTCGAGGGCAGGATATGCCTTTTGACTCTTTTTGTGTCCCCAACACCCAGCAAAATGACTGGTTCATAGTAGCCTTAATAAATGTCTATTGATGGACTAAATGTTCACACTGAAATTTTAACAATTTGCTCTAACTCTAAGACTGGTTCTGTCATGCCGCTATGTATATAAAATTGCATGTGTACACATACATATAGATATATGTGTGCATGTAACACCATATGTGTGTGCATATATTGAATTACATAAATGTACTTCACAAATCTTAAAGTATTAAATGTTAACACTACTACTACAGCTACTGCTGCTGCTGCTGCTGCTGCTGCTGCTGCTGCTGCTACTACTACTACTACTACTACTACTACTACTACCACCACTACTTCTTGGTTAAAAAATCACTAGCTCAGTGTCTCTGATAAAGGTCTCCTCTCTGTAATACACAGGGAACTGAGTCCAATTTATAGGAGTAAAAGTCATTGCCCAATTGAGGATATGAACAAGGAAGTCAAAGGATATGAACAGGAAGTTTTCAGAAGAAGAAATTAAAGATATCTATAGGCATATGAAAAATGCTCTACGTCAGTACTGATTAGAGAAATGCAAATCAAAACAACTCTTAGGTACCACATCTCTCCTGTCAGACTGGCTAACATGACAAACAGGAAAATTATAAATGCTGGAGAGGATGTGGGAAAATTGGAATACTGTTACATTGCTGGTGGAGTTGTGAATGGATCCGTTCTGGAGAGCAATTTGGAACTATGCTCAAAGGGCTATAAAAATATGCATACCCTTTGACCCAGCAATACTACTTCTAGGGCTGTATCCCAAAGACATCACACAAATGGGAAAGGGACCCCTATATACAAAAATATTTTAGCGGCTCTTTTCGTGGTAGCAAAGAATTAGAAATCAAGGTGGTGCCCACCAATTGGGGAAAGGCTAAACAAGTTGTGATATATGAATGTAATGGAATACTATTGTGCTATAAGAAATGGGGAAGATACGGACCTCATAATGACCTACATGAAAAACCTACATGATATAATGCTGAGTGAGACGAGCAGAACCCAGAGAACATTATACACAACCACAGATATATGGATTCTGTGATGACTAATCTTGATAGTCTTGGCTCTTCTCAGCAATACAAGGTTTAAAGATAGCTCCAAAGGACTCATGATGGAGAGAGCTATCTACATCCAGAGAAAGAACTATGGAGTCTGAATGCAGATTGAGGCACATTGTTTGCTCTCCTTTTTTTTTCTTTTGTTTTTTTTTTTCATTTTATTTTTGTTTTTGTTTCTTCTTTCTCATGATTCATTCCATTGGGCATAATTCTTCTTTACAACTTGACTATTGTGTAAATAAGTTTAATGTGAAGTTATATCAGATATATAGAAGATATATCGGATTCCATGCCATCTTGAGGAGGGCGGGGGGAAGAAAATCTGGAACTTAAAATCAGGTGGAACTAAGTGTTGTAAACTAAAAATAAAAACTCTTAATTTAAAAAAAAAATCACTAGGTCTTTATTCTCTTCACAATTGTGTGACATTTGTAGGACTCCAGGTTCTGTCTTCCATCTTTCCAGCTATCTCTCTCATTTTACTATTTCTCTATATGTACTTCATATTTAATTGATGTGTTACTAATGCATGTAATAAAATAGTTACAATAATAAATCTAGATAACTGTGATCTTCATGGAAAACATGTTGGTCTCAGGAGTATTTTCACTATATATATTTTATTAAAATAATAAAATATAAATTCACATACAAAATATAATTGAGATACCTACTATGTACAAGATGATGCTCTAAACAAATGGAATTATTTGCTTTCTCTATGCACACCCAATATCTTACCATCCCTGTGTCTTTTGCTCACTCCCAGCCTGATCTCTTCCTCCTTTTCCATCTCTAAAATCCAGCTCAAAAGCAGTCTCTTTTCAAGTTTTGAAGCTATCTCATCCACAAAAGAATGTGAACTTTCCCTCTTCTGAGTCTCCACAGCACTTTCTGTCCCCCTGTTGTGGCCGAGTCTTGATTCCTCCCCTAAATGAGAAGATCCTTGAGAAGAGGAATCAGGAGCTGCCTCCTCAGTTTAACCCCCAGGATACCTAGAACAATTTCTCTGGCTCTATAGATGCTTGCAGAATGGACCAACACCTTCCTTTTGTCTTTTTTTTTTTATTTAGTGGACAAAAGTATCATCCAAATGATACAGTTAGTTCTCTGGGCATGGAGAATCCACTTTGTCAAACAATCATCATGGGCTAAACTGAACACCTAATTTTGTGTACAAGTAAATGAGAGAATGACTCCGAGAGAATGACTCAGCTAAGGTCACTGAGGTAAGGACAGAAAAAGGCAAGTCTAGAACAACTCTGGCATTCTGCCCATGAGGCTGATGATTTGTCTTAGTTACTTCTCAGTCTGCCCTTAGTGGGGAAAAAACAGTTCTGCCAATTTTCTGCCAAAATTCTGAAGGGAAGTTGGTAGCTATTAGAGACAGACAGACAGATGTATAGATAGATAGATAGACATACAGACAGACGCATATGAATATATACATGCATGTGTATACATAATATATGCATAATGTATATATTATGAAAATAATACATGCATAATGCACATGTACATAATGATATCTAATGTTTATATCACACCTACTATGTGCCAGGCATTCTTCTAAGTGTTTTATACATATCTCATTTGATTGTTGAAACAACCCTAGAGGTAGGTGCTATTACTGTCCCCATTTTACAGATGAACAAATAAAGACAAATAGAGGTTAAGTGCCTTGCCCAAAGTCACAGAGCTAATAAGGCTAAATTTACCTCAGATCTTCTTGACTCCCAGGTTAGTGTTCTATCCACTGAACCATTTAGCTGTCCTATGCCAGTATTTGAATATGCATATACATATCTATAAATGGGGGGAATTGTACATGTTTGGATAACTTGCTCTCCTCCTGTTCCCTCCCTGGGGATGTGTCTATTTCAAATGCTTCTCTGTTTCTGGGCTTAGCCCTCAGGCTTTTTTCTCCTAGAGATTACCTAGAGGACCCCTGCTTGCCCCTTTTCTCATGTGAAACACATGTCCTTGCAGAAGGCTCTTGCTGGCCTCGAGGAGGAGCAGGCTAAGAGGTTAAGGTCTCCATTCCCTTTTATCCCCAGTCCACCCCCAGCCCTTCTGGCACATGCAGCTCCTGAGATGCTCATTGGCTGGTTGGGTAGTAAGGGGATTCTTTTTCCATGCAATTGGATTTGTTTTGGCATTTCTCTCTCTTTTATTGCCCTCTTTAAAAGAATATCCTGCATTCCTCAGAAACCAGGCTCTGGAGGGACAAACTGTGGTGGGTAGCAGGAACCCAGAGGGGATGTTGGGTAATTCCTCTCTTCACCCAGGACAGAGGCTGTATTCCCAGAACAGATTCCTGCTCACCCTATTGCAAATGGAAGCATCATTTCAGAAAAGAACCAATAAAAGTCCCTGGGACACAGCCTCCCATTCATGCTGGAAGCAACTGGAGGAAGCATTTTCCTCTCTCTCCGGCTTTGGCTGGGCTTGGGAGAATAGTTTCCAAAACTAATAAATCTTTTGCTTAAGTTTCAAAACCTTCATCCTTTAAAGAATTTCCCAGAGTGAATTGGTTGAAATGGTGGCCATTTCAATGTTTCTTTAATTAATTAAAACATTTTTTTCTTATTATTTAGAGGACAGGAGAAGAAGAGCCAGGAAAAACAATCAGAGAGAAAGAAAAAGAGGGAGAGGAGGAAGGAGAAGGAGAAAAAGAGAAAAGTGGAGAGGAGTGGAGAGGGAGGTGGAGAAAAGGAGAGGGGGAAGGGAAGAGAGAGAGAACTGGGAGAGAGACAGAGACAGACAGAGACAAAGACAGAGACAGAGAAGAGAGGGAGGCAAAGGAGAGACAGAGATAGAGAAAAGACACAGAGACAGAGAAAGAGAGAAAGGGGATTGAAAGACAGAGACATACAGAGAAGTGAGACACATGGACAGAGATAAAGAGATACAAAGACAGAGAGAAAGAAAGACAGAGAGGGGGAAGAGAGACAGAGACAGCGAGAGGGGAGAGAGACAGAGACATAGAGAGAGGAGAGAGAGACAGACAGACAGACAGACAGACACAGACAGACGGAGACAGAGACAGAGGGAGAGACAGAAAGAGAGATAGAGATACAGACAGAGACAGAGACAAAGACAAATAGAGACAGAGAAGGGAAAGAGACAGAGAAGAGAGAGACAGACAGAGATAGAGAGAAGAGACAGAGAAAGACAGAGAGACAGAGAGAGAAAAGGGAAAGACAGAGACACACAGAGAAGCAAGAAACAAAGACAGAGATAATGAGATACAGAGACAGAGAGACAAAAAGAGACAGAGAGAGGGAAGAGAGCCAGAGACAGAGAGAGGAGAGGAGAGAGAGAGAGAGAGAGAGAGAGAGAGAGAGAGAGAGAGAGAGAGAAAATTTAAGAATTTTCTGACAGAAACTGCTGCTGCATGAGTCATCCTGCAGGACAAACACAAATTCACTCATCGCCCAGTCTTCCTTTTCTCCAGCCAGGGAGGCAAACAGTGAAGCCCTGGAAAAACATGAATCCTCCTTGTAGCATCTGTATGGGGAAGACTTCCAAGCCACAGAAAGATGGCTGTGTATGCTGCTTAGCTCAACTTGGGGTTTTTCCCAGACAAATAGGAAAAGCCCCAACACTGACCTTGGAAAAGCATACTTACTGAAGCTTTTGGGCGTGAGCATATGCACACGCACACACACACACACACATACACACACACACACACTCACCTGTATATGTATATATATATATATACACACATACATATATGCATGTTTTATATATATACATTTATACACATATACATATATGTGTTTATGTACGCCCACATATACACGTATACATACGCACATATTTTAAGCTCCTTGGAATTTCTTTGGACGTGGCTTATGTTAAAAAAAAAAGACAAAACAGGCTAATATTCCCTTTCACTTTTCCAAGAAAAGCTATTGTATGCTTTCAAATATACAGCAAGAAAGAACATTGATTCTGGAATACAAGGTCAAGTCCATATCATGGCCATATACATATTAAAAGCATAAAAAGAGGAGGAAGCTTCTCATGTTCCTCTATGCAAAGATGCAATTAGCATTTTTATGAAGAACATAAACTGTGTGTGTATCAAAGATGCATGTTTATTGCCCTGAAACCAGTTCTCCAAAACATCTCCCAAATCTTTGACTTTCTCCTGGCAGGCAGTAAGGAGGTCAATTAAGATCTAGATTGTTTGCCTGCCAGCAAGGGCTTGCCTGTCTGTGGGGGCAAGAGCAATGAAGAGACAGCAGCCCCAGCTCCCATAAACATGCCTTTCTAGTCTTCATTCCCTGGATCTCGGTCACTAGGAATCCTAAGTTTCTCCTCCCCCCCACCTCCCTCTCTGCATCTGTCTCTGTCTTTGTCTCTGTGTCTCTCTCTTCTCTCTGTCTCTCTTGTGACAGTCTCATTTCTGGCTGTCTTATTTTTTTTCTCTTTGTCTCCATCTCCGTTTCTGACTGTCTGTCTCTGTCTCTCTTTCATCTGTTTCTTTCTCCTGATGGTATCATTTTTGGCTCTTTTTCCTCTCTCTGTCCGTCTCTGTGTCTCTGTCTTCTTTCTTTCTTTTTCTCTCTGTCTCTCAATGTTTCTCTCTGTGTCTCCTGCCCTCTTCCCAGTGATAAATTGTTTCCCTCTGAAGGACAATTTAATTTGCATTCAATTGTGCATGCCTGTTCTCCTCTCTCCCACCCCCGTAACAGTATGGCTCCAGGGAGTGGGATTGCCGAAAAAAATATTATCTCATGTTTCGATGGCGCCAGTGTGTTTTATGAGCTGTTGTTTGCCTCTGGCAATCTGCCAGTGTGGATATGCAGCTACCTCTGGGGGGCAACCTCACAGGCCCACAGCAATGCAGTGGCTAGCTCCTAACTCAGCAATTGGTCCCATGGGTGGATTTTTCTCCCCACTGACTCATTTGATTATAACTGACTTCACCAAGGTCTTGCTATAGTGTAGGTAGAGTCAAAAGTATGACTTGGGGTACAAGATGAGGAAACAAGAGCCAGAATGGCTTTGCAGGGAAAGATAGAATTCTGAAGACTGTGTCACTGAAGGCTGAAGTAAGGAGTTGGAATTCTATTAGTAAAGACCTCTTAATACTGGCAAACTCCAAATGAGTCAATAGTTTAATGTAGTCGCCAAAACAAAAAAAAAAAAATAAAGGAGATGTCAGAATTCATTAAGGGAGGCCTGGTATTCCAAAGTCAGCGGCTCACCCCTGGAAGAGTGCCTTCACTTTGGGGCATCAGTCTTTAAAAGGACACTAACAAAGTTGATTTTATCTAGAGGATGGGACAATGTCCTGAATGATAATGAATTGAAGGAATGGGGAGGATTTAGACAGGGGAAGAGAAGGCTTAAGAGGAAGTACATGAAATTGTAGTCAATAAAGCAACAAGCATTTACTAAGCCCTAATAACATGCTAGGTATTGCTACCAAGGTCCTGAAAGCATCCTTGAGGGAGCACAGTGGTGCACCAGTTAGCTGTGTGATCCTGGGCAAGTTACCCTCTTCAGTCTCAGTTACTATATCAATAGACTGAAGCCAATGATAGAATGTACCTCAGAATGTTGTCCTGAGGATCAAACAAGAAAGCATATGAGAAGTGCCTAGTAAACCTTCAAGGTGCTGTTGAAATACTAGCTATTATTATTGGAAGATTGTCTTGTGTTGGTCATGAAGAAAAAGTTCCGAACTCAATTAAACAGGTTTAAGAAAAAAAAAAAATTAAGTTTGTTCATTAGATTGTAAGCTCCTTGAGGTCAGGGACTGTCCTTTGCCTCTTCTTGTATTCCCACTGTCCTAACGTACAGTGTCTGGCATACAGTAGGCACTTAATGAATGCTTATTGATTGATATTGATTGACTTTCTCTGTGCAGAGTTCTGGAGACACAGTGCACAAAAGAAACTGCCCCTTACTAGAACACCAATATTCTGTGAGGTGGCAGTGAGGAGGCTATGGATTCCAGGCATGAGGCATGCAAATGCACAGAGGCAGGAGATGCTCTATTGGTTTCAGAAAAACTTGAATATTCCAGGTTGACTGGACCATCAAGTCCAAGAAGGAAAATAGTATAAAATAAGGCTGAGGAGGTAGGTGAAACCAGGTTATAGGAGCCTTTAAACACTAGGCTTAAGAGATTATGCTTTATCCTTGAGGCAATAAGAAACCCCTGAAGAATTTTTAGCAATAGTGACAGGATCAGACCAAAGCTTCAGGAAGATTATTTTGACAGTTGTATGGAGAATGGTTTAAAGAACTTTGAGATTGGAAATGGGAAACCAATTACTACAAAATTCCCTACTCTGGGGAGCCAAGGTGGTGACTGTAAAGCAGGGACTCCCTTAAGTTCTCTCCCAAATCCCTCTAAACACCTGCAAAAATGGCTCTGAACAAATTCTAGAGCTGCAAAACCCATGAAATAGCAGAGGGAAGCAGGTCTCCTGCCCAGGACAGCCTGGATGGTCTTTGGAAAGAGTCTATCACACCGTGCTGGGAGCAGAGCCTGGGAGCAGAGCACAACCCAGCGTGGGCTGCGCCAAGACAGACCAGACCCAAAGTCAGGTGGGAGGAGCAGGCCTTAGGGCAAGGAATCAGTGAGCTGTAGCAGTTACCAGACTTCTCAAACCAAAAATGCCAAAGACCACGGAGCAGGCTAGTAGGAAAAGTGCTGGATCGGGTTAGAGAGCAACAGTCTGGCCCCAGCCCTGGGGGTGGCAGAGCTGGCATGATAGTGTTGGAGGAAGCAGCAGGAAGCTCCTGCAGCTGCTTCCAAAGTTCAAGCTATGGCTGCTTCCAGAGTCCCTGGATCACACTGTGGGAGGACTCAAGCATGAGATCAGAGTGGGAGTGCAAGGAGTGATTTGCTGGCACAGAGGCAGGGGCTCTTGCTTTGCCCTGCTTGGATCTGGGTTGTGGTCCTGATTGGCAGTTCTTGGGGGAGGAGGAGTGCTGTTGTGGCAGAACTTGCAGTGATGTTGGAGTAGAAGCAGCTCTGAAAACAGCATCTCAGCCCCTAAAGCTTGGGACAAAGTATTCTGTATTCTACAAGCAGTCATACCCTGACAAAAAGCTCAAGGGTCAAGCAGTTGGGTGGGAGCATTAAAAGGCAGTGGAAAAAAGGTCTCAGACTATAGAATCTTCTTTTGGTGACAAAGAAGATCAAAACATACAAGCAGAAGAAGTCAAAAAAGTCAGAGAGCCTACATCCAAAGCCTCCAAGGAAAAAAAAAATAATTGGTTTCAGGCCATGGAAGAGCTCAAAAAGGATTTGGAAAAACAAGTAAGAGAAGAAGAGACAAAATTGGGAAAAGAAATGAGAGTGATGAAAGAAAATCCTGAAAAACAAGTCAATGACTTGATAAAAGAGATGCAAAAAATACTGAAGAAAATAACACCTTAAAAATTAGACTAACCCAAATAGCAAAAGAGCTCCAAAAATCCAATGAGGACAAGAATGCCTTAAAAGGCAGAATTAGCCAAATTATTGGACTACCTTAAAGCCATGATTAAAAAAAGGAGCTTAGACATCATCTTTCAAGAAATTATCAAGGAAAACTGCCCTGATATTCTAGAGTCAGAGGGTAAAATGGAAATTAAAAGAATCCACTGATCACCTCTTGAAAAAAAATCACAAAAAGAAAACTCCTAAGAATATTGTCACCAAATTCCAGAGTTCTCAGGTCAAGGAGAAAATATAGCAAGCAGCCATAAAGAAACAATTTGAGTATTGTAGAAACACAATCAGGATAACACAAGATATAGCAGCTTCTACATTGAGGGACCAAAGGGCTTGGAATATGATGTTCCGGAGGTGAAAGGAGGTCGGATCAAAACCAAGAATCACCTACCCAGCAAAACTGAGTATAACGCTCCAAGGCAAAATATGGATTTTCAATAAAATAGAGAACTTTCAAGTTTTCTCAATGAAAAGATGAGAGCTGAACAGGAAATTTGATTTTCAAATACAAGAATCAAGAGAAGCATGAAAAGATAAACAGGAAAGAGAGATCATAAGGGTCTTACTAAAGTTGAACTGTTTTGTTTACATTCCTACGAAGAAAGAGGATGTTTGTAATTCATGAGTCCTTTCTCAGTATTAGGGTAGTTGAAGAGAATATTCACACACACACACACACACACACACACACACACACACACACACACACAGACAGAGGGCACAGCATGAGTTGAATATGAAGGGATGATATCTAAAACATAAAATCAAATTAAGTGATGAGAGAGGAATATATTGGGAGAGAGAGAAAGGGAGAAATACCATGGTAAATTATCTCACATAAAAGTGGCAAGAAAAAGCAGTTCTGTTTGAAGGGAAGAGGGAATGAGTCAATCGTGCTCTGATAGGATTTGAATTGAGGAGGGAATAACATACACAATCAATTGAGTGTCTTACCCGACAGGAAAGTAGGGGAAAGAGGATAAGAAAAGGGGGATGACAGAAGGGAGGACAGATTGGGGGAGGAGGTAATCAAAAGCAAACACTTTTGAAAAGAGACAGGGTCAAGGGAGAAAATTGAATAAAGGGGGACATGATAGGATGGAGGGAAATATAATTAGTCTTTCACAACATGATTATTGTGGAAGTGTGTTCCATATTGATACACGTGTACCCTATTTTGAATTGCTTGCCTTCTTAGGGAGGATGGGTGGGGAGCAAAGAGGGGAGAGAATTTGGAACTCAAAGTTCTAAAAGCAGTTGCTCAAAAAAAAAAAAAGGTTGTTTTTGCCTGCAACTGGGAAATAAGATATACAGGTAATGGGGTATAGAAATTTATCTTGCCCTACAAGAAAGTAAGGGGAGAGGGGAATGGGGTGGGGAGTGAGGTGACAGAAGGGAGGCCTGACTGGGGAATGGGACAATCAGAATATATGCCAACTTGGAGTGAGGGAGGAGGTTAGAAATATGGAGAATGTTTGTAACTCAAAATCTTGTGGAAACCAATGTTGAAAACTAAAATATTAAATAATAAATACGAAAAAAGTAAAAAAAAAAAACCCTACTCTGTCTTTACCATGGTCCTGTTCTCTGCATTGACAGCTAGGTGGTGATGTGGGTAAAGTACCGAGCCTGTAGTCAGGGAGACCTGAGTTCAGACACTTAATAGCTATGTAACCCAGAGTGAAACACCTGACCTCTGTCTGCCTCAGGACCTTGAATTGTAAAGAGGTCAAAAAGATAGCACCTATCTCACAGAGTTGTTGTGAAGATTAAATAAAGTAATATTTGTAAACAAAATTTAAAAAATGCTCAGCACGGTGTCTGTTACATGGCAGGGTCTTAATAAATACTTATTCCTCTCCTCTCTCTCTCTTCTCTGGAAACTGTAACTGTAACTCTGGAACCTCCAGTTCTGTAAGAGAGCTTCCACTCTATTTTGCAAGGACACAGAAACTTCACAAACCTCTCGGCTATCTCCTTAAAATGTCACATGCCCCTATCTCCTACATCCACATTTTCAGCACCCCTCTATATACTGTATTCCCTCATGAGAATGTAAACTCCTTGAGTGCAGGGACTGCTTTATTTGATTATATTTGAGATCACAGTGCTTAACCAATTGCCAGGTATAGAATGGCAAAGATTTTGGAAAGGTAGAATTAGTCATACTTGGTTACTGACTGGATGCTTTCCCTCTTTCTTTATATCTGAAGTACTTAGCATTATACCTGTCACATAGTAGGTATTTTATACAGTGTTGACAACATATTGAATCTCAGCTGCCTTCATGGTATCTAGCAGGAGATTTCTAGTAGGAAGCTGGTGTATGACTAGAGTTCAGAAGAAAGATTTGTCTAGAGGATCAGATTTGGAAATTATGAGCAGAGAGAATAACTGAATGCCTGAGAGCTGAGATTAACAAGAGAGAGAAAGTGTGATTCTCCAGGCATTGGAGGAATTACTCCTGTGGAGGTCCACAGAATCCTTAATCTTCTTCCTTCCTCTGCTTTCTGAGAACTGGGTCTCCAGAGCTTCCATGGATTCTCTTCTCTCTTAATATATTATTTTTTTTTTCTAAAAAAATCTGACCCCGGAAAAAGGCTCTAGTTTACATGATAATTTTGAGAGTGTGTAAGGACAGGGAAATGCTATAGACAGAATAGGCAACCACCAGGACCAAAGCAAAAGAATGGCCTAAGTGCTATTCTAGGTCTGTCAGGCCCAGAGTGATGGGTACAAAAAGCCAACTTGTGCCACTTCAGCCCACTTGGCTGCTCTTGAAGTTTGATCTTCTCAGTGACAGTCCCTACATTGGCTTTCCCTGTCCCTGGTCCTTCTCCAGGACTGTATTTGACACAAGGTCATTCTGGTTTTCCTTGTTCTCTATTCTCAGCTCTTGACATCATCAGAACCCTTTCCTTTTCTAACTGCCAGATCTTCAGACTTCTGAAAAACAAACTAACAACAGGTAACTCTGCTCTCAATTATTCACCTCTTGAACCTTGAGACTAGTTTTCTTCTGAGCAGTTACTAATTACTCAGGCCCATTCTGGGGCTCCCAACTCATTTTCCCAGAAGGTAATGCCTCATGTTGTTTGTTGTTGTTTTGCTTTGTTTGAATCCTTTCTGCTGGCCACCTTGTCTGAGTTGTCTCTCAGTCCCTTAAGTCAGAGGAAATCTTTTGGTTCCTGAGATCTTTGACCATTAACGCTCCTTGAACCTCAGGGATGACCCTATGGCTTCCCTAAAGGACAAAACCACAAGATGTTTAAAATTGGAAAAAAAATTAAATTTATCTCTATTAAAATTAAACTTAGTCCTTATGGAATAGTGAATATAGACCTGGTTCTGGAATCAGAAAAACCTGTGTTCAAAACTTGCCTCTGCAATGCACTGTCTTTGTGATCTTGGGCAGAGTGTTTTCAAAGTTACAGAGAAGCTGCTGACTTTCATTCATAGAAGATGTTTTTTTTTCCCCCTTTGGAGTTCCTGAAGCCATTGGTATCACTGGTCTTATCACTATCCTTTACATTTTATCTTGTTAGATTTGTCCCTGACCTGCCAAGATCTTTTCAGATTTTGACTATATCCACTTATGTTTTAGTGACACCTCCCAGCTTTATGCTGTCTACAAGTTTCATATGAATCAATACAACCTTGAAGAGGGAAGGTGCTTCAGAGACCACCAAGGCCAGCCCACACCCAAGGAGGTATCCCTTCCACAACGTATGACAGGCTTGTCATCCAGTCTTTCTGTGAAGACCTTGTGTGAGGTGCCTATTAGGTGCCAAGTACTGTGCAAAATGCCAAAGGAACCCACCCTCTCTAGGGGAAACCCACTCCAATTTTGGAGAGCTCTAATTGCTAATGAGTTTTTTTCCTAAGAAAAAGGAAACTCTATTTTTTCCTATGTATAGTATCCATCTATTCCTTTTGATTTTGTTAAATAGAACTAAGATAGTCATTGTTACAAAAGACAGCTGTCCAAATACTTGAACACAATTATTATTTCTTGTCTCTCCTCCCAAGTCTTCTCTTAGATAAACATTCCTAAGGCTTTCAATCCATTCTCATGTGGCATGGATGGGGGCTGTCTTCCTCTGGATGTTCTCCAGGTTATCAATGTTGTCTTTTAAACACATACAGGCCAGGTAAAAATGTCATTCTGTAGAGAAAAGTTCAACATTTTGTAGAAGAAACTGCGCCTCCAGAAGGTGTGGTCTGGTGCTATATATAGGGAACTTAAGAAATGTTGACGGAGTTGAATTGGATCTCCTCATTTGGGAAGCTGGGCTGCTAAGGTCAAGAGCTCAGCTGTTATTTTGACACACTCTTTTCTAGCCTGAAACTTCTTTCTCCTCGCTAGCTTCTCTTCACAATGACATTGCTATCAATACTCCAGACTTTCTCCCTGACTACCTCAAAGTTGGCTCCTTATTGGAAGTCTCAGTGAGTGCCATATAGTTGGGCCACTAATCACTTTTTGCTATAAGAATTGTAATGATTTTTGAGGACTTCTAGTAAAAGGAAATTGCTGATAGAAAAATCATGAGGGCCTAATGGGTGCTAGATTGCATAATGAAGATTCAAGCTGTGCCAGGTGACTAATATTAAAAATGGGTTTCCTGATCCTACCTATCTTGAGTATATCTAGTTTCACAGAACTGAAAATACATTCTGTCAGATCAAATCTCTGTATCAAAGGCTATTTGATTTTCCTTCAAGAAGCCTTCTTGTGCTCATGACTCACTTTTGAGTGCCTTTGCCCACTACTCAGCATTAGGCACTAGCCTCCAATTGTCTAGAGAAACAAATATAAAGTAGACTACCCCCCCCCATTTCCTGCTCCAAAATTATTAGTCTTGATAGATAGAAGGCAATTTTTCCAGGTAGTTCTCAGTAACTCCTATTTGGGGAAAGATGATTCATGGATAGACTAAACGACCCAGGATGACTCTTTCCTCTAGCCATTGACTTCAACAATATTTCACCCAAGGAATGAAACAAGCATTCACCGGCTGAACTGATCTCCTAAAGAAACTGAGAGCCTTTCAGGATGTTTTCAGTGGCATAGAAGCTGAGGATCTCCTTCCAAACTTGCTCCTTCTAAAGCCATAGAAGCCATGCTCATAAGAGGTTCAGAGGCCTGGGAGTGATATCTAGTATATTGGATAATAGAATCAACTTCTGAAAAGATCCCCATAAGCCAGAGCATTGGGATGCTTATGATAAGATGCAAATCAAGGGGGATAAATGTAAAGTCATCTACTCAGGTTCAGAAAATAAATAAACTTTACAACTACATGATTTGGGGAGACATGGTTAGGTATTTGGAAAAAGAGTAGAGGACAGTTGAATAGACTACACTTCTGGAGTTTTGAAGTATTTCACTATTAGCATCTTAGCAATCATTTCAATCACGTATTTGAGGACTCGACAATCTAGTTTTCTTGGCTGATTGGCTTAAATTCTTCACTTCCTTTTTATCTACATTTGGATCTGGGGAATATACTTCCCATTTTCTATTTCTTTTTCATTCTGTTGTGTCCTTTCAGACTCATTCTTCTTTGCAGATAAATCAGAAATGATCAATCCTGTCCTCTCATTGTCATTTAATACTATCCCATCTATTAAAAAAGCATTAAAAAAGTATCACTCCAAACTTTGCCCCTCTGTTGTTCTCAGCCATCCTTTCCAATTTCAGGTTGTTCTGAGCTTTTGAATTGCTGACACAATAGTTAGAGTACAATGACATGTTCCCATCCATCCTCTGTTATCTGTTCTTTCTCTCATCCTCAAAAAATCTCTTGTTTAAAGGTCAAAGAGTTTGAGAGTTCCCTAAGCATCATCATTGTGCTTTTCAGAACACTCTCATTTTCCTCTTTACTAGAATAATTTATCTTTGTATCTTCCAGAATAAGATATGCATCCATCCTGGAATGATTTTATATGAAGAATTTTCATCCGGATCCTGTATCCTCACAATCACTGGCTAACTGTTATCCTAAAACTGACCCTGAACCATTGGGAAAGGTGGTGGTGATGGTGGTAATGGGGAAGTATCTATTGCTTCAAAATGCTTGAAGTCCTTGACATTTATAATTTCATTTGATGCTCATAGCCAATGTGTGAGATGGACAGTGTCATTCCCTTCATTTCCCAGTTGATCCTGAGTTTGAGAGAAGACATTTGACTAATTTTTTGCTGCTGAGGAAGTACCAGAGAGTGGATACAAGCCCAGGGTTCTTCTCCCTCCAGATCTTGGGATTTCCCCATGAGAGCTAGATTCCATCATTCTGTACAATGAACCCCCTGAAGTCATGTGTATTTGAATTTGCACTATGCAAATTTATAACCATGTAAAATATAGTAATTGGTTCCATCCCAATGGAAATATGCAGGAAAAATTCAAATAATATGCCCATTGCAGTGGGGACTCATGATTCACACTGAGTGGGACCTAGCCATATACCATACTTATAAGAGCGGTCATGCTGGACAAGATACAAAGGAAAGGGAAACATAGATACCATTCACTGCCTCCCAAATTCCATTCCCAAAGATGCTCCTACCAGGGAAAACACATTCCAACATCAGGGAAACTTCCCAGGATACTCAGACAATACAACCACACTCTTCACAAGGCTCTGAGGCTAGCTTGGGTCTGATTCTTACTAAATAAACACTGTTTACCCCAAGGCATCCAGCTTGTGGCTAGCCTAATGATCCACTGGCACCAGTGCTGAGAATTCCTTCTCATCAATCACCTCCAGGAAAGGTTTCTTCTTCGTGGTCATCATTGTTTGTGGTACAGCTCACCTGTTTTCCATGTCTCCACAGGCTTTTCCCAATTACAGTGCTAAAAAAACACCAACGATCTACCATAGATTAACTTCTACCTGCATAGGATACCAAACCAGATTGTCAGATGGGAATTTATCAGTTTGTCTCTTTATTTTTTAGAAGAAGCATTCCTCAAAGCACTGCCACTAAAACATATGGCTATCCTCTGAGGACTAACTTGGATGAACAGCAAAGCTACATGCCCACTCTCGGGGCCATCCACTCTCCTTTCTCTTTCTTCATTGTCAATTCCTGTGACAACAATGGCACCCATTCAAAAGAGCAAAATAACTTCTACAAAAACTCTGGATTCTACCCCAATTTCACCTGAGTCCATCCACCCTGTATCCTCACACCCCTACAATGGGCCATGTAGGTCATCCTTCTAAACCAATCTTCAGTGAATTCACGTAGAATACAAGAAAAAAACAACAAAAACTGGTGATATTGGTAAACATTAGAACTTCCTTTTAGGTACCTCTATTTCTGTACAGATTCTGAAGTATAAAGAACCTACTTTGGAGTCAGACAACTTGCGTCCAAATACCAAACAATGCTCGTTACTCATGTAGCCTTGGGCAGCTTGTTGAATCTCCCTGGGTGTTAGTTTTCTCACCTGTAAAATGAATTATTTGGACTAGAAGTCCTCTAAAATCCTTTCCAGCTCTAAAGTTATGATCCTATGATCTTATATGTAGAGTAGGCAAGGAAACAAAGGAAGGAAGAGAGGAAGAAAACAAAAACTGATTAAACTTTTACAATGTACCAGGCTCTGTGCTAAGTTCTGAGGACACATGCAAGTGAAAGATGGAGTACCAACCCTTAAAAAGTTGAAGTTGGAGTGTGGTGGATAAATCTGGCCAGGGGCATGATTTTAAAATCCAAGAGTCAGACACAGGGCTATGAAAGGAATGAAGAATTGCTTGGATGCCTCTATAAAATGGAGGCCTCATAAGGAGGCAGCCAAAGGGATAAGGAAACGATACGCCTTGAACACTGATAGCATATGTTGAGAAGGCTATAGCAGGGTCTGATTGTTCCAGGATGAGAAGGCTTCTGGTGCTGAGTGAGGTTCCTGTATGAGACAGTTAAGATTCTGAAGTCTGAAAGGCAGGATGGAAATTAAAAAAGTCTGAGGTCCTCTAACTGGGGCTAATTTATAAAGTTGTTTTTCTACAGCGGTTTCCTCTTGAAACCATTGGGTGGCTTTTGCTATACAATTCATGGATTTTTGGAGCTGGAAGGGCTTTAAAGGTCACCTATTCCAACAGAACAAGAATCTCCCTTTTGACATTTTCATTCAGAATGTCCCACCAAGAAATTGTAAGAGCAGCTCATCCACCAACACCCAGGAAAGAAACAGTGATCTTCCACCTCCAGTTGCTGGAATCACTAAGTATCCATTCCTTTTCTTCTCTATCCTTTCCTCTGCCAAGCTAAATTCAATACATATTTTCACCTATCACTATCGCATCTGTGTTCCTAGTACAAGATACAACCAAGAGGAACTTACATTCCTTTTTGTGGATTATGACTTATTACTCTTATGGATATCTCTCTAACATTGTAGATTGGTAGGGATATCAGGCCAAAGAACAAATGCAGGAAACCATTTCCCATTATCATACCAGGTTAGGAAACCCCACCCTCAACCCCCATCAAAAACAAAACAAAACAAAACAACAACCCTCCATGAAGTCTTCTCTCACTAATACCCTGCCAAGATTTTGTACACACACACACACACACACACACACACACACACACACACACACACACACATATCACATATAGAATGCGTAAAGAATTATTTAATTTTGTGATCATAAACTTTGAGGGAGGGGAATAATAGTGTCAAAGTTGTTTTTTGTTTGTTTTAGGAATCTGGAATAAATGAGTTTCTTGAGAAATATCATGATTAACTGAAAGATAAGTGTACTTGGATTTAGAGGAGATGTTGGCTTAAATATCCTCTGTAGGGAGCAGAGCCAAGATGGTGGCTGGAAAACAAGGACTTGCCTGAGCTCCAAAGTCCCTCCAAAAACTCATAAAAAATGGCTCTGAACAAACTCTAGAACTGCAGAACCCACGGAATAGCAGAGGGAAGCAAGCCTCCAGCCCAGGGCAGCCTGGATGGTCTCTGGGTAAGGTCTGTTGCGTGGAGATGGGAGTGCAGCAGAACAGAGCCTAGTGTGAGCTGTGCTCCAGAGCAACCAGACCAGGAGCCATGCAGAACAGGCCCTAACACCCTGAATCAGTGAAGTGTGGCAGTTACCAGACTTCTCAACCCACAAACACCAAAGACAACAGAGAAGGTTAGTGTGAAAAACTGCAGGAATAGAGTGAAAGGAGTTTCTGGCTAGGCCACTGCCCTGGGGGCAGCAGAGGTGGTGCAGCTCTGAGGACAGAACTACAGCTGTAGTTGCTTCCAGCCCCAGGCCCACCTGGTGGGAAGAATTAAGTGGCAGATCAGAGTGGGAGTGCAGAGACTGCTTAAGATCTGAGTCATGGTCTGAGTTGGTGGTTCTTGGGGGAGGAGGAGTGCTGGTGTGGCAGAGCTTGCTGTGTAGAAATAGCTCTAAAAACAACAGCACAACTCCTCAAGCTTGGGACAAGATACTCTCTACTCTACAAGCAGTCACACCCCAATGAAAAACTCAAGGACCAAGTAGTTGACTTTCAAGAAATTATCAAGGAGAACTGCCCTGATATTCTAGAGCCAGAGGGTAAAATAGAAATTGAAAGAATCTAACAATTGCCTGCTGAAAATGATCCCAAAAAGAAATCTCCTAGGAATATTGTCACCAAATTCCAGAGCTCCCAGATCAAGGGGAAAATACTGCAAACAGCCAGAAAGAAATAATTTGACTATTGTAGACACACAATCAGAATAACACATCTAGCAGCTTCTATGTTAAGGGATCGAAGGGCTTGGGATATGATATTCTGGAGGTCAATGAAGCTAGGATTAAAACCAAAATTCACATACCCACCAAAACTGAGTATAATGCTCCAAGGCAAAATATTGATTTTCAATAAAATAAAGGACTCTCAAGCTTTCTTAGTGAAAAGATCAGAGCTGAAAAGAAAATTTGACTTTCAAACACAAGAATCAAGAGAAGCATGAAAAGATAAACAAGAAAGAGAAATCATAAGGGACTTACTAAAGTTAAACTGTTTTGTTTACATTCCTACATGGAAAGATGATGTGTCTAATTCATGAGTCCTCAGTATTAGGGTAGCTGAATGGAATATACATACATACATACATACATACATACATGCATACATATATATATGTATATGTATAGACAGAGGGCACAGGGTGAGTTGAATATGAAGGGATGATATCTAAAAAA
>CM053626.1:6256890-6317170 GCA_028646595.1 Phalanger gymnotis | reverse complement strand
AGAGAATTTGGAACTCAAAGTTTTAAAAGCAGATGCTCAAAAAAAAGTTTTTGCATGCAGCTAGGAAATAAGTTATACAGGCAATTGGGCATAAAAATCTATCTTGCCCTACAAGAAAGTTAGGGAAAAGGGGATGGGGTGGGGGTGGGGTGTCAGAAGGGAGGGCTGACTGGGGAATGGGGCAATCAGAATATATGCAATCTTGGAGTGGAGGGGAGGGTAGAAATGGAGAGAAAATTTGTGATTCAGACTCTTGTGAAAATTAATGCTGAAAACTAAAAATATTTTAAAAAATATAAAAAAAATATTCCCTGTAGCACTTACTAGCAGCAGATAGAGAAGAGCTGACCACCTGACATGAGTCTGTAGATGGAAGGAAAATCATACCTGGGGAACATCCTATGCAGTGCCATAATGGTCAGATGAAAAAAAGTTTGGTCTCATTGTCATATGCACCTTTGGAGGTGAGATGGAGATTTACTGCTACATTCATGTTAAGAGAGCAGGAAAGAGCAACCAAAGAATTACATAACTTGAGATCCGGAAGCAACTTGTTCAGTCACCCAGCTATCTAGCTCTTTCTCTAAAATGAATTTTGTGCTTCCACACTTTTTGAATAAGCACACCCAGAATTCTGAGCATCACATCTCTTCTCCTGTTTTGTCTTAGGGTATTTTCATGGCTCATTAGGAGATTATACTAAATGGTATCTGAGACTTTTCCAGTTTCGAATGTATGGAGGTCAGAGATACGATATGTTCCTGGAGAAAGCAGGAAAACAAAGGTTACAACAGATTTCAGTACTCTATAGTTCAAACAGCAATAAGAAGACTGGCAAAGTCGGAAGAAATTAGGGTATGGAAGGCTTGAAAAGCCAAACAGAGGATTTTAAATTCGATTCTGGAGTACTGGAGCTGAGTGTGGTGTGTGTGTGTGTGTGTGTGTGTGTGTGTATTTGTGTTGATATGGTTAAATTTGTGTTATAGGAAGATGAATTTGACAGCAGATTAGACAAGACTGGAATGGGGAGAGACTTCATTCAATCATACCAACCAGCAGACCCTTGCTGTAGTCCGATTGTGAAGTGATCACGACCTGCTTCAGGGGGTTTACAGTGTCAAAGGAAAGAATGGGGTGTCTAAGAGAGATGCTATGAATGTAGGAACCACAGGACTTGGCAACTGATTGAATATGGAGGAGAATATGAGAGAAAGTGAGGAATCTAGATGACTTCTCTGTTGTGAGCCTGGGCAATATGTGAATGGTGATGGCCTCTGCAATAATAGGGAAGTTAGAATGAAGGGAAGGTTTGGGTGGAAATCCAATGAGTTCAGTTTTTACCTGTTGAGTTTGAAAAGTCCAAAGGACATGTCTGGTGGTCAACAGCATCATAGGCCATGTAACAATCAAGAATGATGACAACTGAGAAAAGACAAGAAGATTTTCTCATTAGTAACTTTGGCAAGAGCAGTTTCAGCTGTGTTAGACTGCTCTTGGCTACCTCTCCATGTCCTAGGCTTTCCCATGGACACATGTGCTTCTAAAACTCTTCCAAAATATTACAGTCGGGGCAAGAAGCTCCTTTGGAGGAGCGATTATGTTCAGTAAGGATGTAGAAGGTGCCCTGTATGACAAATGCTTGCCCCGTGAGGTCTTTTCCCTAACTTCTCTTTAATAATCAAACTGATGTGTGCTAATGAGCGTGAGACAGGGCACAAAGCCATTGAGTGGATTAGTCATAGGTTGCTTCTTTTCTGTACCTTGTCTAATGGCAAATGTTACCCAACTGTGGCCCTGCAATAGCATGATCTGGGATCAGGCAGAAGGAGTGGAAGAGAGTCATCATGATGCCCGAAAGCTGTTTGCAAGCCAGTTTCAATTCACAGGAGATAATGGAAAGAAGAGCCAGATAGATAATAGGGCCAGCAGCCATTGATTGCTAAGAGACTGTCTGGATATGCTGGCTGACACAGGACATTTCAAATTCCTTAATCACATTTCCTGGGAGAAAGAATCAAAAGAGATGTGCATGTGGGAGGTGTCTCACCCATGAGTGGTCCAAAGGAGGATCAAGAAATGAGATGCACAGTGGAAAAAAGACTTGAGGCCGAGTTGCGATAAAGAAAGGATCCATTTCTTAGTGACATACCAGAGATTCTCATGGTGGGAGAGGGAGATGGAGGGAGAAGGCTTAGATTCTGAAGCCATGCAATCCCAAATGGGATACTGGACTGGGCATTGCATTGGGAGCTTACCTGAATCTCTTCCTTTCAGCTTATCAAAGAGAAGACTGCAGCTGTGGTTCTTGGGCTGAGAAGTGCTGGAATCCATGTTGAGGACTCTAGAAGTGAATTCTTCTCTGGCTTTGTGTTCTATGAACTCGTTTTCTCAGTTTATAGGCTGTAAAATGAGGGGCATTGAGCTGGATGCCATCTGAAGTCCCTCCTAGTTTATACCTATAGTCCTGTGATCCTCCCTGGGGGAATATTGATTGACTCAATTATCTTTTCTGTCCCTTGGTTTCCTTCCTTCCATCTACAGTGAAAGAGTTGGATTTGTTGGCCTTCGAGATCCCTCGTCTCAGCTTACGCTTTTGTGGTGTTGTCACCCCTTGGACACTAGCACATGAAGCTAAGAAAACAAATAGCAAACAAATCTTCCCAAAGCAAGAATCACACGCAGCAAAAATATAGTCACTTTCTCTTTCAGATGGTACAGCATGGACATTATGTAGGATGTAGGAAGAAAATTGTTGGATTTGCTTAGAGTTAGGAAAGACCTGAGTTCAAAATCTACCTGCTAAATTTTCTAAGAGTATGATGTTGAGCAAGTCACTTCATTTAGAGAAAACCTCAGTCATAGTATGTTAACATTGAATTCCAATCCTTTGACTCCATAGCTATGGTTCTTTTCATTATGCCATGTTTCCTGTGAAGGGAGTCAGGAATAGAGTTTGGATTTGAATTCTGCCCCTCTGATTCCAAAGGGGTAGGTGTCTTCTTCTAGTCTAGCTCTGTCAAGGTTAGTGGGGTATGGCACTGCTCTGCCATATTGTTCTATCCATAGATAGCTATCTCAGGGGATGCACTACTGCTTCTTTATCAGTCAGTATTGACTGAAGTACTTACTTGGATCCCCATCCTGGAAGACATCCTTGTATGTTCCAGCGGGTGGATCCTGAAAGTCTTATGATAATCCTCATCCCACCCCCAGGCCAATGTCTTGCTCTACCTTTTCAGGTTCTCCATGATTCAGCTTCATTCCCCTATATTCTATATAGGATCAACCTTAAAGAGCTCAGACTTGGGCATAGGGTACTATAGGTTCCTTAGTCCTTCATTCCCAGTATATTATAAGGTGATATCAGGTTGAGAATGAACAACCATACACTTTGACCCAAAAGTCCCAGGAAGGTGAAATTCAGAAACAAAGGTCTTATTTTCAACCCAATATTCATAACAACATTTTTACGGTAGCAAAGAACTGGGAATTAAATCAGTATCTGCCTAAGGAATAGCTGAACAAATACTGTTATAGGGACATAATGGAATATTGCTACACCATGAGAAATGAAAAACATGAAGAAATGAGAGAAGCATGGGAAGATATATGAACAGATATAGAGCAAAGTAAGCAAAATCAGGAAAACAAAGGAAATAGTGATGGCAACAATGTATACGGAAAGAATATCAATGACAAAGACCCCAAATCTGAACTGAAGTTTGTGATGGATAGGACATTGGACTGGGAGCCAGGAAGATCCATTTTCAAACCTATCCTCAGGCACTTACGATCTATGAGACTCTAGAATAGAAAATGAGCCTCTCTAGGAATATGTAAAATTAAATCTACATCCATTCCACCCAGAATGCACTGGATCTTGACTGATCTGGAAACTAAGCAGGATCAGATTTGGTTAGTACCTGGGTAAGAGACTGCCTTTGATTACTGGATGCTAGAGGATTTTTCCTTTGGACAGCTAGGTGGTGCAGTGAATAGATCACTGGGTTTGGAATCAGGAAGACTCATCTTCACGACTTCAAATCCCATCTTAGACACTTAATAGCTGCGTGACCCTGGGCAAATCACCTAACTCTGTTTACTTCAATTTCCTCTTCTGTAATATGATCTGAAGAAGAAAATGGCAACCTGCTCCAATATGTCGGCCAAGAAAACCTCAAATGGGGTCATGAAGAGTCAGACATGACTGAAATGACAGAACAACAACAAAAATTAAGAGCTTGGACACTGTGGTCTCTGAAGTTTCATCTGTCTCAAAATCTCTAGGCCTGTCCCTTCCTGTTGTACACAGAGTCAGAAAGGCTTCTGGGAAAGGCTACAATATTTTTAGAGAAATGTGAGAGGATGGTGAGGGCCCGTGGCAGTATGCCATATGCAAGGGAAATAGAAGAAAACCTGTGTTTCACCACAACAGAGAAGATACTGGGAGGAAGTGACTCATGTCTTTAAATCATCAAGTGGACTTGATATGGACTGGATACTGTCTATGAAATGGGGTGACTTGACTGTTTTACTCAATTAGCCTCCTGACCCTCCATGGTAAGATGATGCAGGGAAAAGACCATGTCTTGTTGCTCTTCTGAATTTCTCCTCATGCCTAGCAAGGTGCTGGACCCAAAAGTGAAGGCCTCGAACCATCCTTTGGAGTTCTTCGCTCCATTTTGCTTTGGCTCAGAAGGACACAGATGTTGGATGTGAAATTCAAACACCTCCAGTATAGGAGATGAACTTTTGACACTTTCCAGGGGTATCCTGGGACAAGTTGGAAGGAGAACTAAAAAGCAGAAACAATTAATCATTTTCACTGAGGACTCAGCAAAAGGAGACATCGATTAAACCAGGGGAGGTCCCTCTGACAGCTTTGCTTTGATTATCTTCAAAATATTAATGGGAGGCCTGGAGAGGAAATCAGAATCTCTCTCTCTCTGTCTCTCTCTCTGTGTCTCTCTCTCTGTCTCTCTGTCTCTCTCTCTTTCTCTCTGTCTCTATCTCTCCCTGTGTGTGTGTGTGTGTGTGTGTGTGTGAGAGAGAGAGAGAGAGAGAGAGAGAGAGAGACAGAGAGAGAGACAGAGAGAATGTGGGGAGGTACTTAGACAACAAATGTTCCTTCTCCCTGGTGCTCACTTGCTCTGCCACTAAAATGTTCTTTGCATTAGGAAGGAAATTCCCTTTTGTGCCTTTTTCGTTTGTTTTATTTCTGGTATAGTTCTAGTTTTCTCTACTTTTGCATGGCAAGTCAGAGTTTTTATTTTTATTTTTTTAATAAGTGGCTGAGGGTCTCTGGAAAGAAGAAGAACATCCCATAACTGAAGCAATTGTGTGTATATGTGAGTGTGTGCGGGAAGGTATGAACACGCCCATGCAGAGTCACAAAATCAGTGAAAGGGCTTCTCAGTGAGACGCCCAAACGAGGGCTGGATTCCTAACTCTCCACCTCACTGCTTGTGTAGTCTTGAGGGAATCCTGCCACATCTCTAGGCTTTACTTATCTACCTAATGAAGGAGTTTAGGGAAATGACCCCTAAGGTCAATTTCACAGTTGCCCTGTGATCCTAAGGCCCTATGCTGTTCAGAGCTGGGAAAGACTTTAGAGATCTTCTAGTCACTGAATAACAGAATAAAAGATGTGCTCATTGAGACATCAGTCACAGCTATTGGATTACTGGGAAAAGTGATTTTTTAAAATGGCGAAATATAAAGAGAAACACTTTCAGCTGGAAAATAAACCTTGCCCACTCTCGGAATGGGTGGGAGGCTTGAAGACTTTAATTATATATAAAGAGATCAGCAAGGAAATGAATTTTCCTGGTTTCTGTAGCCCACATAGCAGATGATGTCCTGGAGCAAGGATGAACTGAATTTTATCTAGCTATATGATTCTTTGCAGCACGGAGTCTTTCAGAAATTGCTTTTCTTTGTCTAGCAACCAATCACACTTGGGTCACTTTTGTTTCTTCTTAAGGCCAAATAGATTTTTCTGACACTCTGCTATACCCTGAACACGTTCTCTAATCTACTCACATTTACTTCTTCAAAGATCATTGCTCTGCTCCTTCAAATCTATGTTATTTTCCACCTGAGTTTCAAATTCCAAAGATGTCCCACCCATTTCACTGAATGGTAGGTAAATGAAGGTGGCATACTCTTCTTCTGGTATGGCATCATTACCATATTTTTGTCATCTCCAAAAGCATTCTTGCCATGTGCTTTCAGGTCTCGAAGATTTCAGACCAAGCACTTCCAAAAGCAGCACCCTGAAGTTCTGTGGTCTAGATGCAGAAGTGCTCTAGTCTAGATCTAGAAGTACTGTACCCTAGCAGTCTAGATCCCTCCCTATGCTGACGTTCTTCAATCACATGCAAATTCCAGGCCTCTTATATTTCTTCCCAAAGGGGACATGGTCCTTTTCCTAGTCCTACAGTTCCACTGTGGCATCATATTGTATGTTTGTGAGGTGTGGGAGGCTTTTGATAACCTGAAGCTATTCCAGGCATGACTTTCCTCTTAAGCTCAGTACATACAATCTGTCTCTGGATACTCTCTAATTAATTAATTGAGTTTTCACATTATGGGGTAGCTGGTAGCTGGTGACTGGCAACACAGTGGACAGAGTGCTAGGCCTGGAATCAGGAACACCTGACTTCAAATCTGACCTCAGACACTTACTAGCTGTGTGACCCTTGGCAAGTCACTTCTCCTCTGTATCAGTTTTCTCACCTGTAAAGTGGAGATAATGATAGCATGTATCTCCCAGAATTGTTGGGAGGATTGAATGAGATCATGTTTGTAAAGCGCATAGTGGGGCTACATAAATGCTTATTCCTTTCCCTTATTCCCCTTATCCTAGAAAGATCTGGCAATCCATTCCCATACACTTTCTGAAACTCCTAGGGAGTTTAGAAAGGTCCATGTTATTAAGGGACATAGAAAAGTGATAGTGTGTTATCATCTTTCTTTTATAACCAGGAAGTCACTTCCCATCTCCCCCAAGTTTCCAGAGTGTCTTACAAAATGCTCTCACCAGTGTCTTTTCCTAATTCCTGGGGCCCTTCTCGTAACTAGGTGACCTCTGCTCCCCACTAGCGCTACCCATCAGGGTTCTATGAATTCATTTTCCGTACCACTTACAACAACCTCCATGGTGTGAATATCGTGCTAACACACAGCTATCAGGACTGACATGCTTACCTATGCCCAAGTTATCTCAGAACTAATTAGGACTGCCAAAAAGGAGAATCCTTCCTGTGGAATCTCTACAGAGGGCTCCAGAAAATGCAGAGGGTGGCTAACTAGATCTGGAATGTGCTCCCACATTTAACATCTCCCTCAGATTCATAACTCACACTGCTCCTGGCAAGCTGCTTCCTCAGAGGGGTGGCTATGATTACTTTCCGCATTCCAGGGGTAGCCCTGAAGGTGGCTATCCTCCTTAAAACTAGCTCAAAAGGTCTCTGTTCGGTGTTTTCCTGTAACAACCAGGCAGTTGCCTGTTAGGATTTTGTTTCGTTTTAGCAAAGGCTTTTATTCCAACAATACGGTAAAAACAGTGGCATGTGTAAGGAGGATTTTGTTTTCCTTTTTAGAGTTCAGTTTCTCAGGATCCATGACCATGGTAATGTCTAGTTTCCAGGTGTTAGATAACAACTCCCAAGATGGCCCCAAGGAAGCTAGATAGTAATTCCTTGAATCATAGTGACAGGCAGTCCTACTGAGGCTGTGCTGTGAGATGGGGTAACATAAGGTGACATTTACTACACTTGCACAGATCGACGATATTGCTAAAGTTAACCAGTGAGCTTAATGTTGGCAAGATGCCTTCTTCGTAAGTTCTCCTATAAAGCAAGTGGGCACCAGTCAGTAAGTGGGGAAACCATGTGGAAACCACAGGGAATCCGTAGAGGAACCCATGGGGACCCCATTTGGGATTCGAGTAATGCATAGAGGAACGCGTGTACCTGCCTCAGTGGGCCCCCACTGATGCTTGAGAGGATTTAGGAAGCACAAGCTGTGCCTGTCTTGATTGACCCCATCAAGATGTAGGGATAGTTGACCCCCTTCTCCACCACCCCTGTAAGAAAGGTGATTGGGGAATGCTGTAGCAGCTGGGGTTGCCATTACCAGCAACTCCCTCTTGAGAAGACTAGACTGGAATAAAGTAAGATTCTTAACTCCTCCAAACCCGTCTTCCTGTCCTTCCTGTCTGACCAGATCAAGAGTGAACCTGGTAGAGGCTGGAGTTCAAAACTTCCAGTGTCTCCCATGTGTTATCTGTGAAACAAGTACTCACAGAGCATTTCAGTCAACCAATAAGCATTTATTAAGTACCTACTATGTGCCAGACACTGTGTTAAGCACTGGGGTTACAAAGGAAAGTAGGAAAAAATGAAAGAAGGGAGGGAGGAAACAAGGATTTATTATGTCCCGCGAGCAGCTAGGTGGTACAGTGCATAGACTGCTGGGCCTGGAGTCAGGAAGACTCATCTTCTGAGTTCAAATATGGCCTCAAACTCTCACTAGCTGTGTGACCCTGGGCAAGTCATTTTATCCTGTTTGCCTCAGTTTCCTCACCTGCAAAATGAGCTGGAGAAGGAAATGGCAAATTGCTATGGTATTTCTGCCAAGAAAACCACAATTGGGGTTAAGAAGAGTAGAACTAAAAAAATCAGAAAAAAAAAAACAATTCAACACCAACAACAAAATATTCCGGGTACTAGGGTTTAAAATACAAACACGAAATGAGTCTGTGCCTTCAAGGGGCTTGTATTCTATATTACCTAAACTGAGCTGAAAAACAAAGAGACAGGTAGAGGTAGGGACAGGGAGTGGTTCCTAATTTGGTTTTCAAGTCCAGAAGTACTTCAAGAGGTACTCACCAAAGGGAGAAAGGGCAGGTCTTACAGAGGGGTGTTTCACATTGAGAAGGCTGCAGGGGTCTAAGTAGGCCTCAGGAGCAGAGGTAAGTTCCAGGATGAGACAACACAGTGTGGGAGTCTAGGACCCAGCAAACTGGGGAATGAAAGGCAAAAGGCTGTCTCTGCTCTCAGGGAGGCTAGAGCCTGCTGGGGGAGACAACATGAATGTAATTATATGCGGACAGAATATATGCCAGATACATAGAGGGAAATCTCCAGAGAGGAGGAGCTAGAATCTGGGGGCATGAAGATCGGCTTCTCAGACAGGTTTTGAGCTGGCACTTGCATGGAGCCAGGGAAGCCAAGAGGCGGAGATGAGGAAGAAAATAATGTGGGTCATATGGGTCAGCGGGGGAAAATGGCCAAAGTCTGGAGATGAAGGGTCTTATTCTAGAAGCAGTAAGTCATTGGATTGGTGATTAGGTAGGGCTGAGTAAGGTGGAAGAAGACTGGGAATGTAGGAGGGGTCCAGGTTGTGAAGGGCTTTGAATGTCACAGGATGTTGAGGTGAGAGCCAGTGGACTTTACTGAATAGTGGAAAGATATGTTCAGACTTTAAAAACGTTAATCTGGTGGCTAAATGGAGGGCAGGAGAGAGTGGGGAGAATTTTGAGGCAGGAGAGTCAAAATAAAGTCTTCTTGAAATAGGCCAGGTAGGCAGTGATGAGGGCGTGTCATGTGTTGTAAATGTTACGGTTTGGATGCTAAGGAGCCCTTTCAACTAGGGCAATAATGCTTTGTTTAAGATAGGCAGAGTCTTCTTTGCTTGATTCCCTCTGGGAGTCAGCTCTAAGATGACTTGTTTGCTCCAGAATGGTGATGCGAGGAGTTTTGCCTCCTCTATTTGCCAAAATCTTTGTGACTCAAAAGTTTCTTGCCTCAGCTAGCCTCCCCAACTTGACTTATGGGAATTAATTTCATTATAGTCATTTTCACCTCTCATACTCCTTTTGGGGTCTCGTGGAGAAAAGTCATTAGGATCAAAGGTACGAATGAAATCTATACTTTAGAGGTGAGTCCACTGTCTTGCTGGTCTCTTCATATACAATTGGGATATTTCAACCTTCTATCTCTTACAGGGTGAGGAATATTTCAATGTCTGCCTTTTAGATTCAGTAAGACATTCATTTTTGCTAATGTCTCACTGAGGCATGGCTCTTATAATAGAATTTCAGAGTTGAAAGACATCTCTGTAACTTTCCAGTCCAACCTCTCACCTCCGCATTTCAATCCACATAAGTGGTTATCCAGATTTTCCTCCAGGGAAGGAAACCCTTGACCTTCCAAGATAACACCCTCCGTGTTGGCGTGGCTTCAATTATTGCAATATTTTTTTTCCCTAACATCAAGATGAAATCAGCCTTTTCCAGCTTCTGACTAGTGATCCTTGTTCTTCTCAATGGAGCTAAACCAATAAAATCCTGTCTAGATTGCACGTAACTGCCCTTTGAGTACTTGAAGAGAGTTGCCATGGACCCCCTGAATCTCAAGGCTAAACATGGCCATTTCCTTCAAGCCCATCTCATGGGACTGGCATGGATCTTGGCCTTTCATGGCAGGATCTTGAGGCCTTTCACCACCCTGATTGTCCTCCTCTTGACACTCTCCAGGTTATCAATTATTTTGGAAAATAAAGAGACCAGAACTGAAGAGCATACACACTCCACGTGTGGCCTACCCAAAGCTGAACACAATGGGATGAACGTGTCTTTATCCCACTCAGCTGGACCTCTCTCAAAGCAGCTCAAGTCTGCATCAACCTTGTTGGTAGCCAAGTCGCATTGCTGGCTGAGGCATATTAGAAAGAATACTGAGCATCTGAGTCCAAAACCCATCTGCCACACATACCTATATGACTTTGGGCAACTCAATTAACCTCCCTGGGCTTCAGCTTTGTCATTGTTAAATAAAGTTGATTTTTGCATGGCTTCTCTTTAAGTGTCCCAAAAGATCAGGGAGCCAGTCTAGTAATGGGGCGCTCATCTTGGCAACCAAATCTGGTGATACTTGACCAAATGTGGATTAAAAAGCTTCAGAAATTTAGAGAGGTCAGGACATATATAGTATTCCGCACACTGCTTCTTGCTACACAGATTTGAACACCCTTTTATTCAATTGTTTTTCCAAGTTTGATTCAATGGGTTTTGAGCCTAGAAATCTTTCCAAAGCCTTCGTTGTTCTTAACTTTCGACTACTGGGAATGGATTAGCTATGAACAGCTCCTGAAACAGCATAGAAAAGGCCTGGGGCATGCCCAGAAAACCACTTCTCCCTGAGGGGCTGAGGTCTTTGGAATCTTGAATAGAAGCCACAGAACCCCAGGTTGGCTGGCATTTGCTGAGCTGATCCAATGACAGCTTGTCACGAAGATTGGGGCTCCTGGAAACACCCTTCAACTCTGGAGAAACTCACAAGTGCTGAGCCAGCCTTACTGTCCAGGAGCCTGGCTAGTGAGAGGCTGCTTTTCCTGGCAGGCATGATGTAGACTTTTCCCCTCACACCAGATGTTAGGAGGCAGCCGGATTTCTCAGTATGGATTCCCACATGGCAGAGAGAGAGAGAGAGAGAGTGAGAGAGGTTTGAACTCCATGGACCATCCTGGACACATGACTTTCTGGGATGGCCAAAAGGACAACCCATCCCCATCTTTTGAGATAATTTTAGAGAAGCATCAGTGACTGGCTTCCTTCCTTCCTTCAGGGGTCATGCACTGGCTGAATTGGTTGCTCAGAGGTAAATGAAGACATTCGACTGACCTGACTCAGCAACAGCAACTGAAACTTCAAGGGAAGTATGCTTTTTTTTTTCAAGAAAGAGGGCTCATGGAGAAGTTCTGAGAGAAATATGAATCTGAATGCCAGAATCAGAGAATATGCAAAAATGGAAAGTCTCCAATGTCTATAATGTTTTAGTTGTATCTGAAGAAAAGTGTGCACTTCAATGTTCCCAACAATTAACAATTACTTCTGACTTGACGATCTTCAAAGGTTGGGGGTGGAGGGGCCAGGAGGGCTCCCTGGCCCCCTGGAAAAGCACCCTCTAGTTATGGAAACTTTTGATTGTTAGGAACTTTTTCTTACACCAAGCCTGTTTTCCTCCCAATAACTGCCCATTACTCCTTGAGATGTTGTATACATTGTTTCTACTGGGTAAATAAGGAAATGGGAAGGCATTCAAGCAAATGTCTTCTTCTCCCACTCCAAGCTCTGCAAATACATAATACTTAGACTGATGTTCATCCAGATGAAATGAGACAGGCCAAAGGCAGCAGAAGCTGGCAGCAGAAAACATATGTTTTATGTAATTTTAAAAGGTAATAGCTGATAGATATTTATTAATTGCCCACTGTGCCTGGCACTGTGCTAACCCCTGGGGATACAAAAACAGGCAAAAGACAATCCCTGCCCCCACAGAGCTCACAATCTCATGGGGGAGACAAGAAGCAAACACATATGTACAAAGAAGTTACATGCAAGAAATAGGAAATAGTTAAGAGAGGAAAGACAAGAGAATTAAGGGAGGATGGAAAAGGCTTCCTATAGCTATTTTAGTTGGGACATGTGGAGTAAACCAGGAAAGCAGGAGGCAGAGATGAAGAGAGAAAAGAAAATGTTCCAGAAATGGGGGAAGCCAGAGCAACTGCCTGGAACTGGGAAATGAAGTATCTTGTCTGCAGCCAAGGACACCGGTGTTACTGGAACAAAGAGTATCTGGCAGGGGTTAGGGTAGAAGAAGACTGGAAAGGTGATGGGGGCTCTGAACTACATATACCATTTACAATATTACAGGTGTGAGGGGATGGAGCCATTGCCAAGGTGGGACAGTGTCAAAGGAAAGAAGGGGACATATTCAAGAGATAGGAAAAAGGTGAAATCGACAGGCCTTGGCAACGAATTGGATATGGGGGGTGAGAGAGCATGAGGAGTCGAGGATAAGATATAGGGTGTTTTTCTCCCAAACGCAGATACATATTTATGTATGTGTGTACGTGTGTGTGTGTGTGCATACACACATACCTGTATGTATATATAATAATTATATTAACAATATTACATTATTATAAGACATAATACTGTATTATCATTACTAATTCTATTATTAAAATATTATAACATTTATAGCCTGAGGGACTGGAAGGATGTTGGTGCCCTTGAGAGTAATAGAGAGCTTTGGGTTGGGGAGAGTTAGGAGGAAAGATAAGCTCAATTTTGGACATATTGAGGTCAAGATGTCTCCTTGACATTCATTTGAGATGTCTAAAAGGCAGTTGGAGATGTGAGCTCAGCGGCCAGAAAAGAGGTTAGGGAAGGATAGGTAGATTTGAGAATCAGCACAAAGACAATAACTGAATCCATAGGAGCTGATAAAATCACCAAGCAATGTAATATAGGAAGAGAAGAGAAGAGAAGAGGACTCAGGACATAAACCTTTGGGATTCCCATAGTTCAAGGCAGTGCTCAGGGTGAAGTTCCAGCAAAGGAGACTGAGAGTTAGTGGTGAGGTAGGTGGAAGGGAAATCAGAAGACAGCTGTGTCCTGAAAACCTAGAGAGAGAGAATATCATGGAGGAGAGAGGGATCAATGGTGTCAAAGTCTGCAGAGACAATAAGAGTGAGGATCAAAAATAGACCATTGGATTTGCAATGAAGAGAGGATAGGTAACATTGAAGATAGTGCCTTGGCTGGAACGATGGGGTCAGAAATGAGATTGTAAGGTACTGAGGACAAGGAGAGCAGAGAGAAAGCAGAGGCACGTATTGTTGACAGCCTTTGCAAAGAGTTTAGTCCCAAAAAGCAGAAGAGGTAGAGGAAGATAGTGGGGATTGCTAGATCAAGTGACAGGTTTGTTGTTGTTGTTGTTGTTTTGAGGGTATAGAGACATGGGTGTGCTTTACTGGCAGTAGAGAAGGAGCCAGTAGACAAGGAGATTTTGTAGACAAGTCACAGGATGGGGTTAACAAAGGGGATGGTCTAGTAGAGGAGATGGGGGGTGGGGATGGGAATGCTTGTGCAGGTCGAGGGGTTAAGCTTTTGGTAAGGAATATGTTTTGCAAACACAGTCATGCACATATATATATGTATACACACACACACACACACACACACATATATATATATATAAAATTTACGAACACATGCAAGGAGAGAAACATACCGTGTATTTAATGTATATATATGTATATGTTTCTTCATACATGTAATAATTTCTTCCACAACCCCGACTCCCTTTTATGCCTCCTCATGGCGAGATGGACTGCAAGCTCTCACAAAAGCATTGCTGGGAAGCCCAATGTCTTGGCAGGTCTTACCTATATAGAAAGGCTTAGAGTCCTGGTCCAGCAATGGGTTGTATTTCTGTCTCCCAAGGTCTAGCCTAGATAAGTTCTGAAACTCATCACCAGCTTGACCTCTGGGTGATGAGGTTTGGGACCGCAGCAACTCCTGAAAAACTTTACAATTTGTACCAAGATTGTGATAAATGTGAAGCAGGCACTTTGGTGAGTTAGGGATTCTTGAGTCACTGCAGTAAATATCATCGTAATTTATATGGTAATTTACAAGAGTAGAGTAAACTCTCTATGGTATTATTTATAGCTATGCCTTTTGCATACTGAAACATCATAAAATAGACTTGTTATGTGAGAAATAGAAGCGTACATATGGTATCCTAAAATGTGAATTCTGGACATGACTATTATGGATCCGAAGGGACTCTGCCTCCACTTAAGTCTTAGCCTAGTATGGAGAAGTGTTAGAAGGGATTCATGAAGCCTATGCCAGTGAAGAGGGAGTGCCGAGAGGTTCTACCAAACAAGGAGGGCTTTGGATTCAGCCTTGCCAGTGGGTTCTGTTTTTATCATATGGGGACAAGTCAGAATTATTTGGGAAACATACATCCTCAGAAGGGCAGCCACAGCAAATCACAAAAACACTTACTTAGGTGTGGAGAGGTTAGGATTTGTGTAAACAGACAGTAATCATATCATATACTTTTTTTGGTTGGTAAGCAGTCGGGGTTAGGTGACTTGCCCAGGATCACACAGCTAGTAAGTTTAAAGTGTTTGAGTCTGGATTTGAACTCGGGTCTTCCTGACTCCAAGGCCAGTGCTGTGCCACCTAGCTGCCCCCATACCATGGACTTTTGAGGTGGCGAACTTAAGTTGGCTAGTAGAAGGAAGGGAAGGAAAGAGCATTTTTTAAACAATCCCTACGTGCCAGATGCTGTGCTAAGAATTTTACAGATATTACTTCATTTGAAGGGGCACTAGACTGGGAGTCAGGCCTTGCAACCTTCAACATAGACCTGTTCCTAATTAGTTGTATGCCTGTTTTGTTGGTCACATCACCTTTCGTTTTATGGAGCTGTAAATTGAGGTAGCTGGACTAGCCCTAATGTCCTTTGAGTCCTCAATTTATGAGTCTACGATAAGCTCTATGGCCATTTCTAGATTTTCTTCATTTCCATTCAATCAATGATAAGGACAAGTAAATAGAGTTATGAATGTCTGTGGTGTGAGATGGGAGTTTGACCAGAGATGGGCACCTCTGACCACATTGTGGAGTTCTCCTGTCAACTGGATGTGACTACAAGGCATTGGCCTTGGTTACTCCTTCATCAAATTTCTGAAGAGTCCTCCAGTCAAATTGATCAGGATGGCTGCAATTACCAGGGATTGGTTGACTGAAAAACCAGTTGCTCTTCTTCCTGGTCTATAAAGATAAGTGGATTGTTCTATTTGGAGCTCTTGGATCTGGGACACTCCTTCAGCTTTTCCCGTCTGTGTTCTTCAAAAGTGTGACAAGGAAAGGAGATTTCTTTTCCCCCAAAGGAGTGGCAATAGTAAATTATAGCAGAAGCACATGGCAGTGGGAGACATGAGCTTGCAAAATTGCTTGCAAATGGAATCTTAACGGTATTACTCTTAAAGCCAACCTTCTGTATCAATGGGAGTGTATTTCAAATTCCCCCAGGCATCATGCTGCTTGATTCGACCACAAGTGAGGAATATCCTGAGAAGCACCAACTTTGAGAGTTGCTGCTTGGGTAACTCCAATTCCAAGAGTTCTTCAGTTTCAGGTTGTGAAAAAACAACTAAATACCAAGCTATGAGAATTTCATTTGATCCTGAGGGCGACGGGAAGTCACTGAAATTTGTTAAATAAGGTGACGTGGTTAGTTCTTTACTTTAGAAAATTATTTTGGGTGAAGTGGAGGATGAGTTGCAATGGGGAGAAACTGAGCCTGATGTAACATTTAGAAGGCTGTTTAAGATAGGTGATGTAGGCCTGAACTTGGGTTTGAGCTATGCGAGTGGAGAGGAAGAGATATTCAAGAAAGATGATGTGAAGGTAAGTATGAAGAGATTCAGTGAGGATTGGATATGGGGTGAGTGGTTATGAAGAGTCGAGGATCACACCAGACCCGCTAGCCTGACTGGGAGAATGATGGTACCTTCAAGAATCAAAAGAGAGTTGGAATGGGGGAGCATGCTTGGGAAAGATAATGAATTCTGTTTCAGACACTTTAACTTTGAGATACCTTCAGCACAACCAGTTTGAAATGGTTAGTAAGCAGGAAGGAACTAGAGATTAGGAGAGAGATAAATAGATCTGGGAATCTATTTGCATAAAGATGATAAAGTATATATATATATACATATCCATATATGTATGCATATACACAATACATACATCTATATCTATATCTATATCACATGTAGTCCCTGGGCAGTCTTGGAAAGCATGCACATTTAGTAGGTGTGACTTAGATATAGCTGCAGCAAAGGAAATTGGGAAGGACTGGTCAGAGAGACCCGAAAGATAGCAGTGTCATGAAAACCCATGGAGGAGAAAAGATCCAAGAGAGAGTGGTCAGATTTGTCAGAGGCTATGGAGAGGACCAGGAGGTTGAAGACTGAGAAAAGTCAAGTGAGAATTTGACAACTGAGGCCATTGGTGACTTTGGAAAGGTCAGTTTCCATTAAATGATGAGATGGGAAGCCAAAATTTAGCAGACTTAGAAGAGAATGTGAGTAGAGAAAGGGAGGCACTAAGTGTGGCTATCTTTTTCAATGTGAGAAAAAGGGAAGAGGGATAGTGATTTATAGATATCAGAGTTGGTAGGACTAAATTAGGGCTTTTTGTTTGCTTGTTTTAGAATGAAGGAGGCATCCTAACTTAACCCTAACTCTCTTGGGTACTGAGGAAGGATCATACAGATGGGAAGAAATTGAAGGTTAAAGAAAGAGTGGATGGCAATAGGGATGACCTTCTAGAAAAGATCAAGGTTACATGAAAAGGAGTTTGCCTTGGCAAAGCAAGGGGCCACCTGGAGTGAAGGGAGAGAAGTGAGCGATGATCTCAGCAAGATGTGAGATAGGGGCGAGAGGGAGCTCAAGACCAGTTTCTATTATGGGCCTCTGCTCCCTGACTGGAGCTTGAGAGTCAGAAGGAATCCTAGAGTCCATCCAGTCCAATACTCTCATTTTTCAGATAGAGAAAGTGAGGCTGAGTGAATCAAATCAAGTTGCCCAGGGATGTTCAGCTAATAAGTGTCTCAGGGAGGATTTGAACCCAGGTCATCCCCATTCAAAGTATAGAATGCTACCCATTATACCGTGCTTCCTCTTGAGGTATGAATCGTTTTAATTGAATCAAGTTAAATCCCTACTATGAGCAGGGCGCAGTGCTTATTGGAGGACAATCAGATGAACTAACTTTTAATGAATTCAAGAAAAGTCTGAAAGGGAAGATAATCTAAGGAAAAACAGGCCTGTGTTAGTTGGGTATAAAGGAGGCCTTAAGACAAATAACCCCAAGGAGGATTTTGTACCAAAGGGGAGGTAGAAGGACCAATGATTTCGTGGCTCTTCCAATCCAATCCAAAGCAGCATAACTGTATTCATTAAGGACATTTTTGTACAAGCCCCAGCACGAGGTGCTGTAGTTAATGAGACAAAAAACTTTCTCTGTCCTCACTGAGCTTTCTATTGGAGAGATAGAAGATGCAGATAAAAGAGAGGATTTAGGTAGTTTGAGTGTGGAGTAAGCACTACCACCTGGGGAGGTGTAGGAGGTGGCTGAGGAGAGGTGGAAGTGAAGAGGGAGGACATTCCAGGCATGAGGGATGGCCTGAAAAAGGGAAGGAAGCAGGAGGATCAGTAGGAGTCGACCAGGCTGGCCAGACCATGTGCGAAGGGCAGTAATGTTAAGTTTAGAGAGGGAGCCAGGATCCAGCGAGTAAAAGGCTTGAAATGCCTGCTTGGGGCAATTCTATTTTACTGCTGAAGCAATAGGGGGCCAGAAGCTTCTTGAGTGACATGACCACAACTTTGCTTTATGGAGATTACTGGGGATACCGTTTTGAGGCTGGATTAGAGAAGGATATGCTGCTCCTGGGAGGCCATTTAGGAGGCTCTTGAAATAGCCCAAGAGGAAGGTGAAGAGGACCTGACCTAGGACCAGACCTAGGACGGTGGTATATGCATAAAGAGAAAGGAATGGATAGGAGTAAGCAACACGAATGGATACGTGGTGTGAGGCTAAGGGGAGGAGTCAGAGATGACCGAAGTTGAGAACCTCTGGAAACGGAAACAGGGTGGTGCCCCCAAAAGAAACAAGGAATTTGAGAAGAGAGGGGGAGCTTGAAAGGGAAGAAAATGAGTTCTATTTTGGAGCTCTGTGGCTGCCATTAAATTCATCCTTGAGGAGGTCCATCGTTACAAGCAACCAGATTTCCTCCACCCACTGGTCCCCCTTTCTTCTGTGACTATCCCCACCCCTAAAGAATAACAGCCTCCTCCCTTATTCTCTTTAACAATGCAGGAGGCGTACAAGCGATGGCCTAAAGGTTTTGCCACAGCAGGACACAGATGTTTGGAAAGTTTTGATTTGGCCCAAGCCTAGTCTGTAAATAGTCAGCAGGAGGTACGCCTGCCATCTCCCCTTTCCTCAAGTCTCTTGTCTCGGACCAGAGGGCAATGTGGCAAAACATCACGAAGTCTGTTTAGAAACCCAAGCGCTGCATGCACCAGCGCCAGGAGGGAGAGCGAGTGCTGGAAACGTTAGCATGATGTAAACACTGCCGAGCTCAAGTTCAGCATGAGGCTGGCCTGGACATATGGAAGCCATCATCTTTATGTACTCACTGCGGCGTGATTGCTGCCGACCGATGGACCGCTGCCCTGCGTGTGTGAGCGCTGCTCTATATTTAGGATGGGTTACGTAAAAGCTCCAATCCCATATTTTGTAAACACGAGGCAGGAAGCGCTCCCAATGGCTGCCAATGCTCAATGCCGAGGCTCGGAACTGAGAAAACGAAAAGAAGACTGAGCATCAATCGATCGACTTCTTTTCCTTCGAGGCTCACGCCATCCAAATTCACCACCCCATGTAGCTCGTGACAGTTGTTACGTGCCGGCTCTCATTTCTTTACTCCTGTGTCACACACCTGGATCGCAGTGGTCCTTGTCACCGGAGCTAGCCTCGGAAGTACTTGGGAATTTCAACATACACGTAACCTCAAACGCTCTGCACCTCCCCCATTTACTCAATTTCCTCCTCACGTAGACCCGCTCCTTCACTCCTCTTCAGCTTTACACTGCCATGTAACAGCCTTGAGCTTACAACTACCGACAAATGCTCCATTACCGTGATGAAGATTTCTGGAATCCCTTAAATTAATCAGTATTTTCTATCGTTGTGTCTCTCCTTCCTGCTCACTCCTAAAGGAATTCTTCCTCCTCCTCATCCTCTCCAGTCTATCAGTCCCTCGATGCTCTGTCAGGCCATTAACCCTGAACTGGATTCATTTTCCTTTCCTCTTAATCTCAACTCTACAGTACCAGAGTTCAACAAGACCTCCTCATCTATTCTTAAACCCCTTGCCCCCTTTCTTGTCTGACCCAAAGTTGCTAAATCCTAATGTTGAATTACTGCCACCATCTCCTTTTTCCATTCTTGTAACTTCATGGTGCTAAATGGATCTAGAAGGGAAAATAATATAAGTTCTCTTGCTCAGTGGTTCTACCATGAATCCATGTTATCCAATTTCATCTTGGTGCTCTTTGTGGTGAGGTGATCTTATCCCTCCCTAATTGATTCTCTATCCCACTCCTGTCAACTGTTATACCCAACCATCCCTTCTCTTATCAAGCTTCCCACCCCATGCACTTCTGACTCTTCCAGCTGAGGGCTTTGTCTCTTATATTATTAATGAAATTGAGCCCACTCTACAAGACCTCCTCCTCCCCTTCTATCTAACTCAGAACCCCGTTACACCATCCTCCACCCGCCCTTTCCTCCTTGATGCCAAATTCTTAGTAAAAGTCAGACCTTCTCCTGGCCAAAGCCAACTCACTCCCCATGATTCCATCCCCTGACATTTTCACTTTGAAGAGCATCTTTATAGTCATCCCCTAGGTCTTCCCTTTAATTTCTGTCTGTATCCTGACTTTTTTCCTTTTGCTTAAAATCACATCCAGCCAAACAAATCCTTAATAAAACACATAAACAAACAAATAAAAAGCCTTCACTGGATCTAGTCATCCCCTCAAGCTAACATCTTCTTTCTAGCCTTCCTTTTGAAGCCAAACTCCTAGATAAAGCTGTGTATATACTATTTACCTCCACTTCTTTTCCTCTAACGCATTGTTATTCATTTCTTTTTGTTAGGTTTCTGACTTTATTCTGATACTTAAACCATTCTCTCCCCATGTTTGCCAATGATCACTTGAGTACCAATTGATGTTCTATTTCTTAATCCCTGTCCTTTCTGAACTCTCCATAGTACTTGATATTGCTGACCACCTCTCCTTCTAAAGAATCTCTTCCATCTGGCTTCATGTGACTACAATAATAAGCATTTATTAGATGCCTACTGTCTCTCAGATATTATGGAAGGCACTAAAGCTATAAAGACTAGAATGAAAAGGTCCCTGCCCTTCAGAGGAGGAGGAGAAGGAGACTAGTACACATAGAAGAAGATAGAAAATATAGATAAATTAAACACAAAGCAACTGGGGCCATGGTGGGGCATCATCTATCGTTTGGGGGAGGATCAGAAAAAGGTAAATGGAGGCTCTAAAAAGGCCAGATTTGTCAGTGTTTCTAAGGATCTAATCTCCCCCACCTATCTTTGGATAAGCGGACTCTCTGCTCCTGCTGACTCTCTCAGGGACATTCCCCGCTATTGTGCTGACCGAGATCCCTGATACTTTAGGACTTACTTGCCTTGGCCAACAGAGGAGATTGAGGATGATGGGAGTCACAACAAAGAGAGATGTTGCCAGAGGGTCTGGTGACACCAGATAGTGCTGAGCAGAAGGTGTGTTGTACATTTAAAGGGTCCAGTGTATGTACTCCTTTGATCCTTATACTTACAGGCTAGATTATCATAGTAAATATGTTTTCAAAGCAAGGAAATAACATATTTTTCTTCATGGGAGCTGAGAATGCACTAGATGGACATGGGCCAACTGGGGTTAGCCCCAGAGTTCAGCCTCAAAGGCTGTTGTGGTGAGGGGTCATGGATACCCTTCCTTCTGGCTTGGCTCAGCAAGAGCCAGATTCACTTACAGGCCATCATAGCTGCTTTTAAGGGCCAGGGCTCCTTCCACAAAAGGTCTGATCTTTTCTCCTCACTGATCTGAAGAACTTGATTTCGTGAATTGCTAAACAACTGTTATTCTAGGGAAAACAGAGTTAAAGAAAACTACCATTTTGGTGATGTTTCATTCGAAAAAAAGTTTCATTTTGAATTTTCCCCTCAAAAGGTAGGAAGAAAATCTATCTGCTGGCACTGTGGCTCATTCCGAGAAATGCCTTATGTGGTGATGCCTCATCCAAGGATGAAGAAACAAGCAATGTCAAGTGTTATAATACATTTCATGAGAGTGAACAACAACAGAGATGAGTCAGGGTGTGTGTGTGTGTGTGTGTGTATGTGTGTGTGTGTGTTTAATATAATTAATGTGAAGATGCCTGGGGGCTGTGGTTCATTGTAGCAAAGACAAAAGAATGTAAATGGGCTTTTTAGAACCAGCCTACACAGTTTTAATTAATAGTTTAATGATTTCTGTGACAAAAAAAGATAAAAAGTACAGCATGAAACTTTCCAAATAATGGAGATAGTCTCTGAAGTTAAGAAAGATGGGCTCTTACTCAGGGGTGTGAGAAGAAAAGACATTTTCTTAACTAGACAGGATCTTCATCAATTGGCCTGCTTTTCAATGAAATGTCCTTTCACAATAAAGAAAATTAAGATTCTTTCATACCAAGGGCCAAGGGATGTAAAATGGTCCACTGGGATCAGCTCCAGAGTTCAGCCTCCCAGGCTGTTGTGGTGAGGGGTTATGGATACCCTTCCTTTTGATTTGGTTAAAAAAACAGCCAGGTTCACTTACAATCCATCATAGCTGCTATTAAGGCCAGGGCTGCTTCCACAAAAGAAGTAAAATGCAAAAAGTAAAAAAAATATGATTACACAGGAACATTTTGCCACGTTCAAGGGAAGAAGTTTAACTCCAGGCCCCTGACCTAGGAATTAAGGAGGGCAAAAAGGACATACTGGGCTTTCTGACCTGGATACAATTAGCTCCAGGACCACCAAGGGAAAGGGGCACTATGATGAGGCAAGAAATGTCCTCCTGTCCTGTCACAAAGCGGGTGACAGACCCTTGGTCACTCCTACTCTGGACACCTAGTCTATTTCACCAATCAAGGTCACTCTGATCTATAAGGGGAGGGGGGCAGGTACTTCTAAAGAAGAATATGGCGGGAGGGCTGGTTATGATGCAATAAAATTGATTTTCCACTATAAGCAGTCAGATGGCACAGTGGATAGAGCCATAGGCCTGGGTTCCAGAAGACATGAATTCAAATCTAGCCTCAGATACTTAATAGCTCTATGACCCTAAGCAATTCACTTAAAATCTGTTTTCCTCAGTTCCATCAAAATGGGGGGAATAATTTCACCTCTCTTCAAGGGTTGCTATAAGGATTGGATGAGATATTTGAGAAATACTTAGCATAGTGCCTGGCTTATGATGGGGATTTAATAAATCTTTTTTTTTCCTTCCTCCCTCCTTTCTTTCCTTCGTCCTTCCTTGCTTTTTTTTTCTGATGCCATAGCCTAGAAGACTGGAAGTTTTGAGAAAACAAATCAGATGTGGGCAGAACATGAATACAAGGGAGGCGAATAAGGCCATCAGGTGATCCATCCAAAAGGCCAGGGCCAGGAAAGCAGCTATCACAGGGCCTGAAGGAAATCTAGGGCCTGAAGGTACACTGGGTATGAACAAGGTCCCTCAAAGTGTGCGCTGTGACAAGTGGACATGTAAAGTTGTCCAGTAAAAAGACTGTGACTCAGGAGTTCCCTATGCCTTCCCCTTCTTGGCCCCGTTGCTTGTCTATTCTCTCTCTCCTCAGGTACCACACTGCTCATAATTACTTTCTCCTGGCATCCATCAAAATCTCTCCATGATAAACTTATCCTCACCAAGGCATAAGTCACTGATAACAGCTTCAAGTGCTATCTTTGGTGACATTTCTACTCTGCTTCCATGACATTTACATTTGCTTAACATATTCCCCCCCACAATTATGAACCCAAATAATAGGAAACTGGACCTAGGATGAAATAATAGAAACATGAAGCAACAGAAAAGGTGAGCTTGACACAGCAGTCTAAGAGCAGGGAAATAGAGCAAGACCAGAGATAGGTGAGACCTCCTGGAAGGTACAGGGTCAGGGCAGAAAATCAAAGTGAGTTTGGGCAGAAGTTGATATGATGGTACTTTGAGAATCTCAGACTGGGAGAGGGTGCATTCTGGAGGCCTAGCTTTGTGCTCTTAGGCCTTATGGTCTACAGTGCAGAAGACACCCAAAGTTCAGGTTGAATAACAGAGGAGACTACTCTACCAGCTGAAGGCAGAAACAGCCACTATAACCCACAAAGACATTACCTCAGGAACATGAGCCAATACCAAAAGGTCAAAAGTCAAGATGAGAGGAAGAAATTCCAGGGCTTGGAATTTTCTAGAAGGTGAGGGAGCCAGAGTTCAGTTGGGTCAGAGGCAGAACAGCATCTGACTTTGGTTTGAACAGGGCCTGAAGAAAGGGTACTTTCCCCTCCTTTTCCTTTAGAGTCATGGTGAAAACAGTATCTATAATTAATTTTGAAACTGGAAGTTGACCTGAGAGATCAGAATTGAAGAATAGGAACCATGTGTCTGCCACAGCCCTGGGGCTAGCACATTGGCAATTTGATGCTTGAGGATAGAAATACTAGGAAGCTATCTTAGCTGAGCCAAATGAAACCCAATGGTGAGAATCCAAGTGGGCTACCTAGCACCCAAATCACATAATTTTCAAAGAACTTCACAGAATCTACGTACACGTAAGTGGTGATCTAGTCAAAGCCTGAGCTGAACATGAAAAGTCTTTGACGACATCCCTAGAAGTGTGAGACCGACACTGAGGACCCGGGCAGGGTCCAGAGGAAAGTATCTGGGATGAGTTGTGGTATCAAGTTCATAGCATATGAAGACTGGGGCACGGAGATCCTGAAGAAAGAAGCTTCAGTTGTATTTGAGAGTGGACTGAAGGTTTGCCCTGAGGCAAAGAGATTAGAACTGTCCTACTTGGTCTCATAAGGTAGAATCTGGAACAACAGGTCAAAGTTGACTCTGGAAAAGAAAATGAGGCTGATGCTTTCATGCAATTCAGCCTTCTTTAAACTTAATTTTTATGTGAGTCAAAAAACATCACCCATATCATTTTACCATTTTCACCTCCCTCAGAATTCTGTGGCAACAGGAAATGACAAAGCAGCAGGTATAGATACACTGGGAACTACACACAGGTGGCCCAGTCCATAGGACAATCTTTTCACTGGACCAAAGCAGCAGTGGGATTCTGCATCCCCTTGGGTGTGTGAACAGCCTTTTTAAAAGACCACATTGCTTACCACCTGGCATGAGGAAGAGGCTAGAAAAGATGCCCTGAAAATTGTCTGTTTTACCTAACCTAACCCTGCCCTGCTTATCATGGCATGCAAGAATCCTACCCTGTGGTTGAAACACAAAGAAATGCAAAAAAACCTTTTGTTAAGATGGTCCCACTCACCATTGGTACATGGACATGTGAAAACGCCATGCCATCGTCATCAGCGCCTATGCTCCCATTGTGATGAACCATGATGGGGTAAAAGAAAAAAATTATGAAGACCTGGAGAACCTCATCATCAGTGTGCCAAAAAAGTACAAGCTTAAATTCTGGGTTACTTTAGCATTACAGTAGGCACAGAATCAGACATGGCAGGGAGTTCTTGGGAAGAATGGAGTTGGAAATAGTAACAGCAATGGTCACTTATTACTGAAGACTCGTGATTCTTCTCATCACCAACACTGTCTTCCATTTATCTAAATAAAACCTCATAGATGCACCCTCAAAGCAAACATTGGCATTTACTAGACTATGCCATTATTATAAGGAGAAGAGACAGAATGTGAGAGTAATGAAGGTAATGTGTGGTGCAGAGTGCTGGACTGATCATAAACTTATCCTTTCCAAGACAAACATTGACATTCAACAAAAGTGGTGGCCCAAGGCAAGACAACTACCAGAAGAGTTAATGTCAACAATATAGAGTGTTTCTCCTAGCATGAATGATTTGTTACTCATCTGGAGGGAAAGCCAAACCAACACAATTGACAACAGTGGAGAAAAAAGAGAGTGGGCAGCTTTCAGAGACTAGGTATACAGCACTATATTTATTAATCTGGGCCAGAACATTCACAAACATTGAAATTGGTTTAATGAAAATTATGGAGAAGTTCAGAGACGCAAAATGAAAAACAAGAACTCTGCAGCGTTTGCCAGCAGGATAATCTGTCTGTCTCTAAAAAGGCATTGTTCACTTCTATCAAAAATAGAGTGCAAACAAAGCTCATAGAGATGCCGGATTCTTGGTTCAGTAAGAAGGCAGATGAAATTCATTTTTTTATGCTGGTAGCAACAATCCAAAGTGCTTTTATGTTGCCCTGAAAACTATTTATGGGTCAAAGATTTATGGTGCATTTCAACTACTCTGTTGATGGAGCTACATTGATTGGTCACAAGGACATGATCCTGGAGAGATGAACTGAACACTTCCACAGTGCTCTTAATAGACTGTAATCAAGGGCATTGAGTACGTACCTCAGGTTGAAGTCCATCCCTCTCTAGCCAAACTTCCAACTGAAGAAGAGGTTTTGAATGTCATTAGGTTCTTCTCATATGGCAAAGTGCCAATGTTGATTCTATTCTAGCTGAAATTTATAAGCCAAGGCATCCGCTGTTTATACAAAAGCTGATGGAAATCTGGTTTGCATGGTAAGAAAAGGTTATCCTTAAGAGTTCAAGGATGCCAGCATTGTCCATTTCTATAAGAGAAAATGAAATATGTTTTCCTCTGACAACCATAAGGGGCCTCTCTCTTAATCAGTACCAGAAAGATTCTTGCCAGAGTTCTCCTTAACAGGCTGATCTTTCACTTGGAAGATGGTCATCTACCTGAAAGCCAGTGGGTCTTCAGAAAGGGCCAAGGAAGGATCAATATGATACTTGCTGCCCAACAACTCCAGGACAAATGCTGGGCACAGAAAAGAGATCTGTTTATTCATCTCCCAAGGTCTTCGATACTGTCAGTTGTGAGGGCTTGTGGAAGATCGGGACAAAATTCGCTTGTCCAGAGAAGCTCACCAGTATTGTACCTCATGATGTTTCATGATAGCATGATTGCCTAGGTTCTGGATAACGAATGATGATCTTGTGCATTCCCAGTCACCAATGAGGTGCAGCAGGACTGTGCAGTTGTTGCCTTGCTTTTTAGCATGAAGATTTCACATCTTCAAATGAGGATGAAAATGGCAACAAGCTTAACTATCATACCAATGGTAAATTATTTAACTTGAAAAGGTTACAAGCCAAGACCAAAGTGCAGGGAGAGTTGGCATGCAACTTTGTATTCACAGATGAATGTGCACTCAATGAGGCCTCTGAGGCTAATTTTGTCCTGACAATTAACACCAAGAAAACAGAGATTTTCCACCAGGCAGAACCATGCCATTGGAACCATTGGTTACAGCAAATGGAGAAATATTGAATGCTGTGGATAAGTTCACTTACCTTGGCAGTATACTTTCCAGGGATGTCCACATAGATGATAAAGTTGATACATACATTGCGAGAGGCACCTCAGTGTTTGGGACGCTCCAAAGGAAAAGTATGGGAAAGAAGAATTAAGCTGCCTACCACATTGAAGGTCTACAGAGCCATTGTGTTGATCTCATTAATGTATGCCTGTAAAACATGGACAGTATGCCAGCCCCATGCCAGGAAACTGAATCATTTGCCTTTTAATTGTTTTAACAAGATTCTGAAGATCACCTGGCAAGACAACATAGTGGACACTGAGGTCCTTCTCTGAACTGAACTGCCAAGCATTCAAACTCTATTGCAGAGACCCCAAGTATGATGGGCTGGCACATTGTTTGAATGCCAAAAGTATTTTTACCTAAAAGACAATTTTATAGAGAACTCACACAACACAGGTGCTCACAGAGTGGGCAGAAGAAGTGATAGGACAATACTCAAGGTGTTTTGAAGAACTTTGGAATTGATTGTGTGACATGGGAGACACTGTCAAAGGCCCACTCAGCATGGTATGCCCACATCAGAAAAGGCGCTGTGCTCAATGAGCAGTAACTCAAAAGAAAGATGCATTGCACCAATTTAGAGAAACCTCCACTGCAAATGTCCACATGGACTATTTGTGCTCCATCTGTGGTTGAGGACTGGAGAAATTGCTGTGGTGAGAATAGAGCTCAGTGGCCTCCAAGATCTCTTGTAAGTCAGATCCTGTGATCCTTTAGGGCTTTTACTCATCCAGATATGCAGTGGACTTGACGAATGTATGGTTGAAGGCTTGAAGCTTGACTCAGCCACTTACTGTTTGTCTTTGGGCAGCTGACTTAACTTCTCTGAAGCTCCATGTAGATAGATAGATAGATGGATAGATAGATAGATCATAGATAGATAGATATATGGAGATATGATATGTCGTTATAGGTATAGATAGGTATATATATAGAGATAGATAATTTTAGATAGATAAACATAGATATAGATAGATAAATATAGAGATAGAGATATACATATGGATACAGATAGATATAGACAGATAAATAGATAAATATAGATATGGTTAGATACACACATATATATACACAGACACAATATATAGACACATACATACATATGTATATATACACATATCTGTATATGCATGTATACGTGTGTGTTTGTATAGACACATGTATCAGACTAGGTCATGACTCCGTCCAGGTAGAGGTTCATAGCAGAGAAGAAAGCTCCAGGGGATATCATCAAGGGAGCTTGCCAAATGCGCAGAAAGAGTATTTGGTAAATAACAACATTATCCTATTGAAACCAGTCTCTCTATTTGAATTCTTCTGGGGATGTGCATGCTGAGTTTATAAAATTTGTTTCCTTTCATATTGAATAAGGGAGATTGGAAGGTTTTTATTCTATGCATATATATAGTAAACACTAGTTTTCATATTGGAAAGTGTGTATGGAAAGATTTTCTGTAAGGCAGAGTTTATGGGGACCAAAAGAGTTTGGGGACCCCTGGCCTAGTTTACCTGTCTGGATCTTTCAAGTTCCACCTCCATTAGACAGAGAAGATCCCATCTTCAGGGCTATAGCAATCTGGGGAAAAGCAGAGCTATTTCAAGAGGTCCACAAATCCATATACAAATCCCTAAAAACAGGGACCACATGTTACACAGCCCCAATAAATAGCATGCCTCACACATAGACTTTTAAATCATATGGAAATAAGTTTTGATTCAGCCTTCAATTTAATTCAATAAGCATTTATTAAATTCCTACTATGTGCCAAACAATATGCTAGATTCAAAGACAGAGATGAAGACAGGCTTTGTCCTGATGGCATTCTATTAGAAATTGGAGGGGGGCGGGCAGGAAATAAATTTAAGTGTGTGAGAGCAGTCCCAGCAGCTTTTTGTCATCATCCACTTTCTCACCCCATGTTCACTATTAGCACAACTACTGCTGTCTGTGTGGGGTCTATGACAACATAAAGAAGTCTCCATATTGAAGCAGGTTGGCAAACCATGGTCCCAGATCATTCAAGGCCAAATGCAGATGGAATTTGGTACATGCGAGAGCTGGAATACATTTCAGAAACTGCTTGGAAGGGGACTCATTGCATTTTCTAGTAATACTTAAGGTCTTAAGTCATGATATTTACTGATGACATGGGTGCTGGGTAGGCTTTTCTCCCTTGGTGGAGTGTTGCTTTCTGGGAACTGATTGGACTTTCTGTCACCCTCTCTGCCTCACCTAGAGATGTGCTCTTCATTATTTTGTGTGCCTGCTGGCATTGGTTTCCATGGCCACCATGACACTCACCTGAGGAAATAAGTGTCTATAACTTCCTGTGCCAACAACATTGAGACAGAGCCCTGGTGCCTCCTGGGATCCATTTGCCCTTAATTAGGTAAACATACAGGAACAAGCCTTCAGGGAGAGCAGCCCTTTGACCTGTCCTACTAGCTCCTGTGCCTGGTGCCACTCTGCTGTGGCACACCCAGGTGCCCTCCCTACTGAAGAGGAGAGTTTGGCATCCATAGGGATTAGCAGGGAGCTTCTCTTCTGTAGCTGGTGTCTGGAGTCCAGAGGGTGAAATCCCCACTGAGTCCTTGCCATGAATCCTCTGAAATTGCCCACGTCACAGTTCCCTGAGAGTTCCTGGCCCTGCAGTTTGTTCAGACAAGCAGTGGGAGAGGCTGGGTGCCTGAGCATCCCAAAAATAAGTGTCCCAGCAAGTTACATGGTCCCTTCCCCTACTTCAGCTCCAGAATTCCAGGCTGGAATATAGCACAAACGGAAACTGTGAAGAAGCTCAAGCTTTCTCTCTTGTCTTCCCTGTCAACGACCCTTTAGCTATCTTGTCATTCAAAGCTCTTCAAAATCTGCCCCCCCCACTTATCATTCCAGGTCAAAGTGGCTTCTTTGATGTTCTTCGAACCCAGCATTTCATCTCTAACCTCCATGCCTTTGTCCTGACTGTCCTTCGTGCCTGAGTGACTTTTGTTCCTCAGTGCTACCTCTTGGAAGCCTTAGCTCCCTTCAGGGTTTGCACCAAGAACCTCTTCCTATAAGAGAAATTTCTTGATTCTTTCAATTACTGACCACCTCCCAGCCAATGCTCCTCTGGCTTGCTTGAATTTTATTTAATATATATTTGGCAATAACATTTATGCCAACATTCTTACACATACACATCGAAGTTGCTAGGTGGAACCATGGTGGTTTATTGTGCTGGATTTGGAGTCAGAAGGACGTGAGTTTGAATTCTAGCTCAGCCATTAGATTGTTGTAAGACCCTCGGGTAAGCTACTTAATCTCACTTTGCTTTAGTTTCTATTTCTGTAAATCAATTGCTCAATCAATAAATCCTTTCAAAGCACCTACTATGTGCCAGGCAAGGGGATTACCATTGCGTTTACCATCTAAGGGTGTTTTGAGGTTCAAAATCACTGCAGGTGTGGAATTTACACACTGGAAGTGCCCTCAGACCCAATAGCCTTTCCCTCTGATTTGATGGCTACTCTGAAAACCTCAATTTAAGTAATACACATAGGACAATCACGTGTCCATTCCTCTCTTGGCCACATCTTCTTTGCTGTGTACCTTCATGCCTCCCTTCCCCTGATACTTTCCAGCTCCCCTGTAGGTAAATTCTTCCTCCATTAGGATATAAGCTTCTTGAGGAGAGGGATAACTCCATTTGTTTTTCTGCATCTTCAGTGGCCTAGAACTGCCAGACTCGATGAGGAGGAAAAATGCTTCCTAAGCATTAGAGCTGCTCAGATGTGAGATGAGCTGCCCTGTGAGGCAGTGGGCTTCCTGTCCTGGGAGAACATTAAGGAGAGCCTTGGTTGGACCCCATTGTGTGCCAGGCTCCAGGCTGAGCTGGGGATACAGAAAGAAATCCAAGAATCTCTGCCCTCAAAGGCCTTGCTATTCTTAGGGGAAACAATGATGAACATAAAGAGATATGAGCACTACAAGGTAACTGCAGAGAGGAAGTGGAAGGTGGGCATTGGGGTAGGGGAGCTCAGAGCAGGGAAGGCCTAATGTTAGAGCTGAGCTTTGAGGGAAAGGAGGGTGAGAGAGTCATGACCCCCTGGGTTCTGGTCCCCATTTGGACACACCCTGGCTCCTGGATTCTGAGCTGATGACCTAGCCTGACAGTGGCCCGCCAGGAATCCTTATAAGCATATTAGGTGCACATACTCTTTGCTGGGGAAACAAGTCCTCTACTGGGAGCTGCCTATAACAACTGTGAGCTAGCAATCTGAGATCTGAAAAATGCTTTGTATCCGCTCTCTTGCGCGGACCACGCACCAACCCCAGGAAAGAACTATTATGGCTAGTCATCCCATTTCATAGATGAGGAAATTATGACTTATCCCATTATCACACAGCTAGTAAATGTCAAGGGTAGGATTTGAACCCAGATCTTCCCACCACCAAGTCTAGCACCCTGAGATAAATCCCATGGCAGCTCTCCAAAGTAGTAGGCTAAGATATCTGGCACATCCAACTTTGCTTTGACCCCTGAAATAGTCTAATACAGTTGTGTAGGCAGGACAGAAGTCCCTGATTCTTTTCAGTCTCTGCCGGAGTTATCATATTTCCGGTCTTCAGGAGAGATTGCTTTTGCTTTGGTCTGTCCTTATTTTCCAGAGGGCTGCACTGTCTGTTCTAAGCTGTTGATTCTCTTGTCACTCTTTTTGCCCTAGCCATCATTTGCTTTAATGTCCTACTTTGTGTGTCCTGGGACCATGAGAAGCTAAACCCCCACTCTTTCCTGTCACCCACTCATTAGTTCTCCATAGTCTGGTCATCATAGAATCAAAGGTGTCCTTTCCAGCATCACCGGTGAACACTTAATGGCCAGCTCTAATATCAGCCTTTCCTCACTCCTTGTCCTTCTTGACTTCTCCCTTAACGCATGGTCATCTTCACCTTGCTGCTCACTGTTCTTCGTTGGGACATTACTCTCTCCTCTTACCTCCTTTGTCCAGGTCACACCAGTCAACAGAATATCTCCCCAGGCTTGGACACTGCTCAATTATCTGTGTGCTTATGCTTCTTCCCATCCAGCAGTGCCTTCTCTGCTGAAGTCAACCCAAATTGCATCTTCAATAGTGTATTGAACATCCCAAACTAGATGTCCTACAGCCATCATAAACTCAAACTGACTTCCTTATCTTTGTTCCTCTCTCAAAATCCTCCTCTCTTCCTAACTTGCCTACTAATGCAGAGGGTATACTCCCCTCCTAGTCCTTCAATTTCAAAACCGAGTTGTTATCCTTAACTTCTCACCATCTTCCTCCAAATCCATTCTGTTCATTTTACCTGTGTAACATCACTCATGTACGGCCCTCTTCTTCTCTACCACTGTCCCACCACTGGAGCAGGCCTTCATCACCTCCTGCCTAGACTATGGCCAAAGTAGCCTTTTGGTTTTACTCACTGCCACAAGTCTCTCCCTACTATAGTCCCTCTTCCACTCTTCTGTCAAAGAAATCTTCCTAAAGCACAAGTATGACCATATCACCTTAGCCATTGAACTCCATTGGCTCCCTCTCACCTCTAGGATAAATACGTATTCCTCTTTTGGGCATTCAAAGCCTTTCACAACCTCACCCTGCCCCCATCTTTCCAGTTTTCTTGTACCTAACTCACTCTTGTGTTCTCTGCAATGAGGGACAATGGCCTCCTTGCCATTCTTCACACAAAGTGCCCCATTTCCCAACTCTGGGCATCTTCCCTGACTGTCCCCATACACAGAACTCTCTCCTTCCTTATCTCCACTTCCTGGCTTCCTTCAAGTTCCTGATAAAAGCTTGCCTCCTCCGAGAGGTCTTTCCCCAGTCCTCCTGAATCATAGAGTCTCCTCCCTGGTGACTGTCCCCAATGTATCCTGTCTATGTCTTGTTTCAACATAGTTGTTTGCAGTCTCTTCCATTAGAGCCTAGTGAGTAGGAACTCTCTTTTGTCTTTCTTTGTACAGATGGATATCTTGGCAGAGGATCTGACATATAGTAGGCACTTGATAAGTATTTATTGACCGGCTGACTACTTGTTTTTTGGTTTACAGATCTCCTTGGGCTTCTTTGAGTCCATAGAATTGCTTCATTTTCTGTCAGATTTCCTTCTGTTCCTCCTCTCTCCAGCCACAGTTTCTGGATTTTATTTCTCTGCTTGGGTCACGCTCACCTCCCTCCCATATTCTTGGTTTGGGATGCAGCAGCTGGGACTAAGCTCAGCCATTTGCAAGAATTTCTGAAGCTCTGTTAAGTCTCCAGGTGTCCTGATCTTGACTCCTCTGCCTCTTTCTCCTTGGACAGTTCTGGGTGGGGAGTTGCCTTTGTTCCTTGTTATGAGCCTCACATGCCACCACGTAGTCTGAAAGGATTGTGCTACTCATGGGCTTCTTGGAAGACCCCCGTGGCTTGGCTTCCCAGGTGTGGCCATGGTCCTTTCTCCTGATATGGCTCAGCACAGTGGTCCGGCCTTTTTCCTGCTATGCCTCAGGGAGGACCCCATCTCCTCTACTGGCTCTGCTTGGCCCCTATCTCTACTCAGGGGCTGTGCTACTTGGAGGTTAGCCTCCTAAAGTTTCTACAGGAACCCCATGGGCTTCTTATGTGGTTTTGGACTGTGCAGTGGAGATTATACTTAGTTTGGATTGGCTGACTTTTGTATTGTTCTTTCTGGTGAATTTTGAGACCTTTAATATAGTGTCAGTAGGGGCGTGTGGGTTCCTTTAGGACCTAGATGTCTAAGCCCTAACTAGCTGCCACTTTCCCATAATTCTTAGCTAATAAATGCTAATTAGTGCCACAGAAGGTGCCCCCATTTTCATCAGATACCTGAGTATGAATCCCAACTCTGGTACTTACTAACAATGAGACTTTAGCCATTTAAACTCTTTGGGCTTCATTTAAATTTACAATACTATGGTTAAGCTGGATGTATTGAAAGTTTGAAACAGTAAAGGTAGCATCCTTTGATACTGTTATGTCACTTTCAGATGCTTTGTTCAAATGAATTTGTTTCAGCTGTGCTCATGCTGTGGTATAAATGGGTAAACAGTTGTAGTAAGAAGGCAGAATTTATGATTTCAAAGAGAATCATATATATGTCTGAATGGTTCAAAACCGCAGGATACAAGGCATTCTCTGAGTAGAAGGCAGAAGAATTAAAGCATTTATTCAGGCTCCAAAGTAACAAACCCACGGACCAGCCTCCTCATTTTGATATTTTGATCAAAAGCTTCCAGGCCCAATAAGTCTGCCTCATAAGAGTAACCAGGAGGCCACAGAAAAACATGATGGTATTAAACCAAATCATATTCATGCTTCCCCTCTCCGGTAAGAAGATTACTCATTGCCCTCAAGTCCTTGCTCGGCACCCCTCGGTCCACACACAGGTAGGCCCTACTTCTGGGTTGGCTCTGCTTCCAGGTCGGCTCTGGAGTCAACACCTCCCCTTAGCCAGCCCCACCTTGGGCCCTACCTCAGTCATCAATCCACACCCACGTAGGTTTTACACCTAATAGGGCTTTGGGCCTGGGGCTTAGCACTTAGCAAGATTCAATGAAATAGCTGAATCACTCAAAGCAAACAAAAGCCAAACTCCTCAAGGGGACCCATTGAACTAAGTGCTAAGGAGCCCATTTTGCTTGCCAACACAACAGTATATGCTGGTAGTGATCCTTGGGCATTAGGGCTGATCTGGCACTACCAGTTTTCTCTGACCGGATGGGTGGCCTATCATCCACAGGGAAGCTGAAGGCCAGGTTTGAGGTTAATGAAGTGGTCCTGCCTCTTCCTTCTCTGGCGTGGGTCCAGGCCCATGCTTCCAGTTCCATGCACACTGCGCTGCTCCATAGGTCAGCTCACAGGATAACATGTGTGTAGGTCATGGGCTTCTGTGGGCATTTCTTGGCCAGCTCTTTGTCCCAAAAGCCAAGGTTGCTGGGCATTTCCAGTTCACTACTTCAGTAAGCCAGAGACCTATTACCAACATAGCTTAAAACCTCTCAATATCTAAGTCAATATTGTCTGATAGCTACCATGGCTGAGATATTCTTCCTCTTTTAGCCCAGTTAGTGAAAAGCATCAGTGAACATAGTTACTGTAAGCTTAGTTTTAGTCAAGTTACCTGCAGCCCCTGGCTATGATCTTGACTGCATTCAAGAAGAGCTAATGTCTTCCTGTTAGATGGTGGTAGACCTGCTCCCCTGGGCTCTGGACAGACCACCTCTGGAGTAGAGTAGTGGGATTACTTCTGAGTCGAACATTTTAGGAAAGACTTTGAAAAGCTAGAAGCATTCAAAGCAAGCCACTCAGGATCCTGAAGGGTCTTAATAAAGGCTTATTGATGGATGGATGGAACTAAGGATCCTTAGCAGGGAGAAGAGAAGACTCAAGGTCGGACAAGCCTGGTAGTGATCTTCAGGTATTCGAAGGGCAATCACGTGGAGGAGGGATTAGATTTCATTATCATCACTAAGCACTTAAGTACTTAAGTACTTACTGAATATCAGGCACATTGCCAATAGCTGGGGTTACAAAGAATAACAAAAACAAGGTCCCTGCCCTCAAGAAGTTTCCATTCTAATGGGGGAAGATGATATGCGAACATTTATATTCATGTAAAAGATATACAGTATAAATGAGAGATGATTTCAGAGAGAAAGCACTAACATTGGGGAGGATGGAGAAAGAGGAGGCCTTCCTTCAGAATGTGAGCTTTGATCTGAGTCTGGAAGGCAGTCAGGGATTCTAAGAGTTGGAGGGTGAGAGGAAGAGAGGACATTGCTTATTCCCAGCAAGTAGAATCAGGAGCAAAAGGTTGGTATTGCCCAGAGATAGCTCTCAGATGGATGTCAGGAGAAGCTTCTTAGGAGTGGGAGCTGTCCAAATGCAGAAGTGCTTGTCTTGCATAGTAGAAAGCTCACAAACACTGGCTGACCACTTGGTGAGTGTACTTTATGGGTAATTCTTGGTCAAGTGCGGGCTGCACTACATGGCCATGTCTGATCTCCTTCAGATACTCCTTGGGATTGTGTGGCATCTCCATCACAGGCATGAGTCTAAGGTTCTTTATGAGAGAATCACTCCTGGATTGGAGATCAGAGGAAGAGTTCAGTGGAAGGAAGCTCTTCCTTTGGTCCCATTAATTTATTTGCATTAGTTCTTATCCAGCTCTCACTTCTTGGGAAAGGAAACTGCGGCCCAGTGAGAGGAAGTAGCTTACTCTTTACTGCCTGCTGGGTCAGAGGCTGTACCAGATTTAATGACAGAACTCCTCTCTCTCAGTGCCAGGATCTGACCACTAGGTGGCATTACCTCTTCCTACCTTAACTTGGTAGTTTTGTATAGGATAGTCAGGGTTCCAGGAAAGGATCAGCCTAGTGGATCAGTGACCCTGAGTTCTTGCAGGTTATACCTGTGGGGGGGGGGCAAAGCGTTCCACATAGAATATCCTATCTCTTCCTGACCCCAGCCCTGTGAGGTGGGTGGTACCATGATGTCCATTTTACGAATGAGGAGACTGAGTCTCGGAGAGATGAAGTAAACAGTCCACGCTGATGGCTAGTGAGGCTCTACAGTTGGATTTGAACCCAGGGCTTCTAGGCTGGATCCAGTGCTTGCTATACTGTGCTAGGCTGCATTGTGGCTGTAACATGAACGTGTTTTAAGAAGAGTTAGCATGGTGTAGTGCAGAGCATTCCGGGCTCAGGGATGGGAAAACCAAGGTTCAAATCCCCCTCCCAGCACTCACTAGCTCTGTGACCATGAGCATGCTGCTGCCCTATTGTGATGCTCAGCTTCCTTCGGCATCCATAAATGGGTCAGAATAAGACCTTCAGTAGCGATCTCACCAGATAGAGGGCAGTTTTGTTTTGTTCTTTTTTTTTTTTTTTGGAGGGGAGAGGGAGTAAAAATAAGGGAATATCTACAAAGCACGTTGTAAACCTAAAACACCTCCAGAAAGGGTGAGGTTGCTGGTGCTGCTGTTTGCTGTTCTTCTTGCCCTCCTGCTCTGCCTATTTGCCCAAAGCATCCGTATCCAGAACCAGCCTCCACACTCTTGGGGATTAGTCCCAAGCTTTTGCCCTAGAATAGCCTCTATGGTTCCAGCCTGCTAGAGCTTTGCTCTCATCGGTCTCTGCTCCAACAGCTGGAGCAGCCAGATGTGTCTCTTCTTCATCCCAGACACAGTCTGGGGGCTTCCTCTGCTGTTGGGATGGATCCTGCCTGGGGATCAACACATTCTCACCAGAGGCAAGAAATAAGGCTTCCAGCACAACAGTGGCAATGGGGATGGACGGAGGGCAGCATCTTCACCCACTCCAGAAAGCCTGACCCACATATCGAGACTATCTGGGAAGCAGGTCCTGAGGAGCTGGGGAGGCCCCAGATTGCTAGTGAATGTCTTGGCCCCTTCTCGCTTTCTTTCCTGCCCTCTAATGGTAGAGAAGGGATCCTTCCCTCCCCTCTCCTCTTGCTTCTTTTCACTGGCCTCACCCTTCCCAATGGGCCTCGATGTTTTCCAATACCCTTCTCTTACTTAACCCTGCTCTGGGAGCAGCAAGACAGGCTGGCCTGCCGCAATCAGCCTTAAGTAGGTCATGGTACAGTGTCAGGCCTCTGAGCTGGGTGCAGCCCAAATGGCAGATGTAGGATGATAAATGACAAGCTGTTGGACAAGACAGGGAGGGGGGCATGGAGGAGGGACAAAAGAGAAAAGCAGAGCCGTGGGGGCGGGGGGAGGGAGGGGACCAGGGTACCAAGGCTTTTTACCCTCCTCCTCTTGGCTAACTGGTCCTGGCAGCCTCCAATGGGCACCATTCAGCCAGTGCATGACCTGGTGGCATGGCCTGCCCCCTGCTGGCAGAGGAGGGCACCTCTGGGCTTAGGAAAACTGCGTGTGGGTGCCGCCAAACCCCAGCACACAGGACTTGGCCCCTCTACTGAAAACTGTTTTGGTCTTCAAATATGTGGAATTTTTTTAAGAAAAAAAAAAGAAAAAAGAAAATATGATAAAACACCAAATTCCAAACTCAAGGCCTATTTTTTTTTTTAATTTTTAATTTTTTTAAAAGAAGGCAGATGAAGCAGCAAGTATGTGGAAAACAAGGCTCTGTCTGCGAATGTCTTCCAGGGCTGTTTCCTGAAGCCAATATTAGGAGTCAGAATTTGAACCAAGCACTTAAAAGGGCAGGAGGCAGAGCCTATCCCTCCATTACATTTCTGGAGGTGACTGGAGATGTCTTTGACTCGCTAGAATCCCCTTTCATTCCTTCCTCCTGCCCCTCACCACCTGATTCTACTGCCTCCTCCATCCTTTTCCCTCTCTCCATCATCTCAGCTCCAGGCCTTTTACTCTTGTTTGAATAACTGACACACCTTACATCCCAGTCTCTCAGCCTCTGGCCTCTCTTTCCTCCAATCTGGAGTTTGATGAGTGCTCCAAAACGTTCAGTAGCTCCCCATTGACTTATTAAATTCATATGTTGCAACTCTTTATTGGAGTTTGAAGACTTCATTCTGTGGTTCCAATCTGTCATTTCTGAGGATTTTCTCACCCAATAGCCTTCAATAGTCTCTACCTTCCAGCCAAATGGGAGATTTGCAATCTCTGGATGTGAACCTTGCTTTTTTATATCACCAAAATGTCTTGTCCCCTTATTGCACCGCCGCCCCCCGCTGCCGCCACCACACAGAAATTCTATTCATCTTCTAACATTCAGTTCATGTGCCACCTGCTTTTGGAAGTTTTCCTCATTTTCCCCACTGAACTGTAATTACTTAGACTTTCAGCTCTCTCATATACTTAGAGTCTGATAAAAACAAACAAATGATCTACTGTTATCTCCATATCTTTTCTCCCTTGCTCACTTTCCCAGTCTTAGAGACCAGGGACCCCTTCTCATTCATCTCTCAATCCCCCAGCAGCCAGCATGGTGCCTTGTCCAGAGTACATGCTCCAGAAATATTTGCTGAATGTGAACTCCAACAATCAGGATGAATTTGTTAAGTGCCTGTTATGTGTCTGCCATACTGTGCTGGGTATACCAAGAGAATGAATTTGTGCTCATTTAGTAGAAGGCCAGCTCTCTCACCTGGGTTGAGTAATAGGTTTAGATCAAGAACATCTGGGCTCAAATTCTGCCTCAAGATACTTACTAGCTGTGTGACCTTAGAGAAGTCATTTAACTTCTCTGACCTTTACATTTCTCACCTGAAAAGAAGGTTGATTGTGGACCAACAAGGTCTTTTCCAACTCTAGGCCTATGATCTGACAATGAAGATGATGACGACGATGATGAGGAAGATGATAATGATGAAGACAAGCTTCATAGAAAACAGATATTTCTTCAAAGTGAAATGTCACAGTCCTACTTAGTGACTTTTCCTTCCCTGCAGCTAGAAAGATCACTGGATCCTGGGGTCTTCAGATGTTTCCCCTGGAAGAGGACTTAGAGATGATTTAAGCTAGCCTCCTCAAAGCAGGTCAATGACTGAGCTAGGGTCATATGAATACTTAGCAGAAGAAGCAGGACTACAGTCCAGGGCTTCAGCTCCCAGACCCTGATCTAGAGCAACCCCAATGTGAAGACAATTGATAAATATTGTCCCTGGCAAACTGCAACATGAACACTTTCTGTCCAGCCCCTGTTGACTCTCCAAATATTTTGGAAAATAGGGGAGGAGAGAATGCTGGGGTGCTTGCCAGTCAGCACCTCCTTAAGTCTGGCTGGAGGGGTGACAGTGCCTATAAAGAAATGAAATCCAAGCAAAGAGAGTGAGAGTGAGGGTGAGAAGGAGGAGAGAAGTAAGCCTTGGCAATGACTGAGGGAGAGAATCACCAAGAAAGTCAGGGGGGTGTTCTATGCATGTCCCCTCCTCCCTTTGAGAGTAAGGAGACCTAAGGCAAAACTGAAGAAAGTCCCAGGTCCTGGGGGATTAAAAGGAAAAACAAAAAGGGCAAGAACCGCAGCATTCCTACAGACCAGCCAATGCCTACTTCACCTTTATTCTATCCCACAGCCAGTCCTGACTTGGCTCTGTTAAAAGGTTTTGGGCCCTGACTGTCTCCAGAAACTGTCTTGTGGATACTGATTGTGTGCCATCCGCCTCCTCAGCTTTGAAGGCGGTCTGTGGATCTAGCGTTCGATGACTCCACTCTTTCAAGGCAGAAGAGGTCATGGTGACATTCCTGTCTGCTTGAGGCTGGTGGTTGGAGTGTCCTAAAAAACCAACCACCAGGCTGATGCCCCGTGACAGCTTCCCAGCCGGAGGTAAAACTTTCCAAGGCAGTTAAGAAAGGCTATGTGTGAGATCAAAAAAGACAAAACCGGGTGGCCCTACTCTATCGAATCCTGGGTATGTGGAGCTGCTCCTCCTTCTGTATTTGAGATAGATATGTCCTGGATGTGATATTTCCAGCAACTGGCAGAAATAGCCTGCCTATCTCTACTTGCACAGTGAGCCAAGGGAGCATCAACATGGGTGAGAGTGAATTCAATGTGCCTAGGATTGAGGGAACCCAAAAAATCCTAGTGAAGACTCACACTTTAAAACTGGAAGGATTCTTAGAGACTGGCAGGTCTCATAATCTCAGGTCCCAAGTGAGAAAGCTGAGGCCCAGAGAGAAGGAGCATGGTATGCAGAGATGCAGCATGGTGTAGGGGAAAATGTTAGATTTGGAGTCAGATCGTGTGGAGTCAAATTTGGGCTCTCAAAGCTACTATCTATATGATGTTGGTCAAATCATTTCCAGTTTCTGGACCACGGTTTCCTCATTCATAAAATGAGGGGCTTTGATTACATAGCATCTAAGGTGCCTCCCAACTGTAATTGTAGGTTACCATGATTACAATCTATCAACAAGCATTTATTAAGTATCCAATATGTGTCAGGCACTATGCTAGGCATTGGGGATCCCAGAACCAAACATGAAACAATTCCTACCCTCAAAGAGCTAATAGTCTGATGGAGAAGAAGGCTACCTCTGAGTGTTCCTCTACCTTTGTTCTATGCAGAGCAACTTTGTCCTTCACTCCTCTCCTTTTCAGCTTTCTTTCCCATCTTGTCTTCCCAAGTAGGATAGAAGCTTCTTGAGGGCAGGGGCTGTTTTTTTTTTTCTGTTCGTATTTATATTCCTAGCACTTAGCACAGTGTCTGGCATATAGTAAGCGCTTAATAGATTCTTGTTGACTAGAAGATAGCATGGACAGATAGGTGGCTCAGAGAATAGAGGGCTGGGCCTGAAATCAGGAAGACTTAATAAACACTTTCTATATCCCCCAGCCAGGTTCTGGGGATGCAAAGACCAGACCAGTTTCTGCACACTCTATGATGGATCCACATGGAAATATCCAATAACACCCAAACCAACAGTCAGTCAGCAAGCTGTTTATTAAGCACCTATTTTGTGTCAGGCTCCACGCTAAGCCCTAGGGATAAAAAGAAAGGCAAAAACACAGCCTCGAAGTCTAAGAGAGGAGACAGCATGCAAACAACTCTCTACGAATGAGGAAGAACAGTCTAGGCATGGGGGAGAGACAGTGTAAAGACACAGAGCTGGAAGGCAGAGCATCATATGGAAGGAAAAACAAGGAAGCCAATGTTTTTAGAGGACAGAGTAGGTAGAGGGGAGTCCATTGTAATACTACTGGGAAACTAGGAAGAAGATGGGCTGAAAAGAAGCAAGAGGGAGCCACTGGAGTTTATAGAGTCAAGGAGTGACATGGTCACACCTGTGCTTTGAGAATGGCAGATGAATGCAAGAATGTCTGGGTATGGAATATTATTTTCACTGTCAACAAACTTCCCTTCAGCCTAAGTCTTTTCATCTCCTGCACCTTCTATATATGAGACCTTACCTAAAGTTGACACCCTGGTTATGACACGGCCTCTTTGGCCACCCCTTCCAGTACTGGCTGCCCTTTCATGTACTCTCCTCAGTTCACTGGTCAAGGCAGCAGGTTGAAATATTCCTAGCTCCCCATTACCACTTCTGGTTTCTTCCCCTAGCCCAAGAACTCAGTAACCACACTTCCTTTGAGCTTCACCAATTAAAATCCCGCTGTTAATAGCTGTTGTCTATAGATCCCTTGGTCACTCCCTTCCTTTCTCAATGAATTCTGTATGTAGCTCATAGTTTTACTCTCCTGATCAATACCTGTATTCCTAATAGTTGACTTCAACATACATATTGACTCTTCCTCAATCATCACCATTCTCCTGCTTCCTTAGGATCATACTTAGGTTTCATACTGAACTCTTCAGTCTCCCTCATATCCAATGTTTCCATAGCCTGTCCATTTCACCTTCACAACATCATTGATACGTGTCCCCTTCTCTCATCTGACACTGCTCCTCCGACACTGCTCCTCGCCTGGTCTTCATTGCTACAAACCTGGACTATTGTCATAGCTTGCTCATGGGTGAGCTTGCTTCAAGTCTCTCCTTATTCCAATCCATTACATCTACTTGGCCACCAAAGTGATTTTCCTAAGACGTAGGTCCAACCATTCTTAGATGGCCTAGAACAGGTTGAAGGTAACCATAAGGCTTCAAACCTTTTGGTGAGTTAGGAAGTTGTCTCCTGAAGCATCTGAAGACTTTCTCTGGCAGAATGGGTGGATGAGAACAATTTGTTCCAAAGATCATGAAAGTGGCTGAAAAGAGGCAATCTGCAGTATCTAGGGCTTGGTCAGATATTGAAGATGCCAAGGTCATCCACTGTATCCCAGAACATCACCAATCATCTGGACTTTTGTTCTGCCATTGGACTTCAATGACTCTGGAAAAGTGAGGCTGATGACTTTGTGCAGGCCTGCCTCATTTAAATCCAATTCAGTGGTAAGAATTCTCAGTTGAATGATGAGGTTAGATGCTAGACTGAAGAAAGTGAAGGAAAGGAGAGGAAAAGAAGTGGAGGTGTCTATTGGAGATGGCCTTCTTAAAAAGCTCATCCCCAGAAAGAGGAGCAACGTGGGATGAGAACTATCAGGGAAGTAGCCAGTAGACTTAGAATATTGAGTTAGAGCATACATGTAACAGAATGGAGAGAAGCAGGTGTAAGTCTGGGGGAAAGCCATGGAGATCAGAGATGCAGTGTCATATGTGAGGAACAGCATGTCATGACGTATGGCTGGATTGTAGTAGTTTAAGAGAAGTAACATATAAGAAAACTAGCAAGGCAAGAAGGGACTTTGTGTAGAGCTGTAAGTGTCTATGGAAAGAGTTTATATTTGATCTTAAAGGCAATAGGAGCCATCTCTCTCTCTCTCTGTCTCTGTCTCTCTCTCTGTCTCTCTCTCTCTCTCTTTCTCTTTCACTGTGTTTGTGTGGTGGGGGGGGAGGGCAGTGACATGAGCATTGGCAAAGGCAAAGAATGGATGCAGGGACACAAGATTAGACTCTGGCAATAGTCCAAGGACTTTACTGAATTCCTCCTCTCTTAGCCTCAGTTTCCTCATCTGTAGAACGAGAAAGCTGGACTAGATGACATCACAGGTCCTTTCTGCCTCAAAATTCATGATCTTCTGATCCTAAGGTAATGGGGGTCACTAAGCAGATGAGAACAGAAGCCTCCACCCTCCCAGTCTCATGACCACAGAGCCTCCTTTATCTCAGTGGGACACAATGTGAAGAATGATCCTGGGTTGAATTGAGTGGCCTGACCCACAGTAGGAGGGTGTAGTCCTCCTTTTATGGGAAGGAAATAAGTTCTTGCAAGACACCTGTGTATTATCTAATACACTGGAGTCATTTCCTAGTGTAGCTTATCAAGTAGCCCCCTGCTGCTCAGAGAAAGATGTAATTTCCCTGACATCAGCAGAAATTCAGGCAGAACAGAGTTGATTTAACCTTGCCCCTCATCCACTAGGGCTGGTATTAATTAAGTCTCACAAGCTTTTTTTTTCCTTTTAAATTTAGAGAAACATCCTGAGGATCAAAACCTCTATAAAAAGATGTTGCCACACTAACATCCCTGAAAGATTTCCAAACCGAAAACTGCCTTGTTTCTCAGAATTAACACAGCTTAATTATCTCTGGCAGGGCATCAAATAGAAGGACTGATAAAAAGACTTCTGTTTCTAGGTGTGTGTTCCTCAGTTTGAATGCCCATGCCTCAGTTCCCAGCCAAGATGCTGTTGTGGTGTGCTGGTGGGGGCTGATGATCATGAGAGTAGCGGACCTCACTAATCCCTCCCTGAAATACTGGAAAGCAAGTGGCAGGGCTGCTGGTTAGGATGTTTAGGAAGAATTCATTATTCATTGGCCCGGACATGGGTGGGTCTGAGCTTGCTCCCAATGAAGTGTCAAAGAAGCCAGGAATCTTTCAGAATATCTTGAGATATAGGGAACATTGATTAATGATTTCTTATAGGCCAGACACTCTCAATCCTTGAGACAGAATTCCCAGAAGATAAGGTGGTCTTCCCTCAAGGAGCTGACATTCCAATGGGAGAAGATAAGGTTGAAAGGAATGCTAGGTATCATGGGTTTCCCAGGGCATAAGGCAGTCAATGTGGTATTGGAAGAGACTGCGGAGTGAGCTGGGAGGTGATTGAGCAGGACCCATGGGATTTCTGATGGTGTGGAAGGAAGTTATTGGCAAGGACTCAGCAAATACACTGTCTTCTTTCAAACCGAGTCATCTTCAGGGACACAAGGCCATCAGTGTGCAAGTCAGGTCCCCAGGAGAAGATTTCAATTTAAGGAAAATGGAAAAAGATGACAAGTATATTCCAGAGTGACAGGAAGAAAAGGAAGTTTTAGGCTTCGAGGATTCATAGGTTTCTTCCAAGGAAGTGTTGGATCATGGACTTTTCCTTTAATGCTTTCTCAAGTGGGAAATTCTGGCAAGAGACGAACAATGATCTTGACGTCCTTGGACACTCGTTGAGTTGTTGTCTGTCTTGTCGGTCCCCATTCTCTGCCCTGGTCTACTCCTTAATGATCAAAGAATGGGGAAGTATATGGATTTTCTCAAAAAGCAGTCAGAACCATAAATGCACTGGTTGAGTCAGGGAGCGTTGCTGAAACCAGGGTCTAGAGCGTTGCCCCAGTGAACACACCAGGTTAGTGCTTCAACAGAAAACTTCCTGGAAACACACTGGCTGCTTTGGGTTATTGTAGTGAAGCATTGCGATCCAGTTGCAAGAGCAATGAATGTGGAGTCAAGGGACCTCAATTGAAACCCCTCCACTGTCCTGTAATAGCTGTATGACCTTGAGCAAGAAATCCCTTCCCATCTCTGGACCTCAGTTTCCTCACCTGAAAAGTGAGGTGATTGAACCGTTTCAGCTCTAAACATGATCCTATAAGTGCCATTTTCTGATAACACAAGTTGGAGTCATTCCAGGTGTGGTGAGAAGAGTGCTTGGAAGGCCATGACAAAGAATAAGAATGAAAATAGGAGGGCTCACCATTCTCCAACCTAGCCCAACAGTAAGAGAGGCAATTGTTCCAAGTGGAACCTTGCAGATAAACTTGAAGCTATATCTCTTACTCAGAAATACCCGTAGCACTGCCATCAAGCGGTTGCTGTGGGCCAGGCAGGAGGGTGTCTCCAAACGTAGGTGGTCGCAGTTGCTCATATGTGTATATATGATCCCAGAACTGAAAGTGAAGAGTCAGTTTCCCATGGGTAGAAGGATCGATGGCCTCCTTGGGATCGTTTTGAAGAGATTCCAACACAAGTTAGGTGGCTGGACCAAATGGCTCCAAGCTTCATTATGGCTCTAAGATTCTAGGAATTCGTGAATTTCTTTTGAGAGGATAAGGAAGGAAAATAGACTTTGGGGAAATCTGAATAGGTGTGGAATCAGTTTGTGAATTAAAAAAAGTCATGTATAGTCATGGGAAATACCAAGAATTATTACTATTTGAATCACTGACTTAGAGCCAGAATTTGTCTTAGCTAAAACTGAGAAATAACCCAAATTCCTTCTCTCTCTTTCATCTCCCTTTCAGCATACTCTCCCTGTTGAACCTTGCAGGACACCTAATACCCTCATGCTACCCTCTAGTTTTCCAGAGTTTCACCTGATATCATATTACTTGACCCTGGCCTCTTGGGGTGCACCAATAGCTGGATTTATTTTTTGCTTTCTCTTACCCATCCCTTTTTCCTTCAGGGTTCTTGTCTCTTAAAACCTTAGGGACACAAGATAAGATGGTAAACTAACTGGAAGACAGTTATTAATGGTCGATAATGGCTTCTCTAAATCATAACCAGGAGAACAACATAGGACTTTTTGGCACTATGGCAGATTAAGACAGGGCCTGGTATACAGTAGGAGCTTAATAGATGTTTATTGCTTAATTGATTGGTTGGCAGGACTAGTACAGTTAGGGTTAGGGTTTTAGGCACAAGGGCTTGCCATCACCACTCTAGTTACATAATTCAGGCTCTTGTCTTTTCTATTTATAGACCAATACTAAAGGTGATTATTCCTTTTTTGGGGGTTTAGGCTCTTCAGTCACAAGATTCAAAAAAATAAAACAGATAAAGCCCCACAAGTGTCAAACTGACTATGTGGCTTACTGCCAATATGCAAATGGATTTAGTGGACATACTCACAAGAGAAGGCTAGGAAATAGGTTGGCCTGTCTCCCTTCTGTCTCTGGTCCCTGCTTTCTCCTGATTTGGGTACCTGAAACACTAGTTATTAAATCTAACCGAGGTCACCTGCTCTTTCTGTTCTGGGTCGCCTTCTGCTGTGGGGGCTGCATAAGTTTAGACTGCTATGGACAGATATACCATAAGAGGGTTAGAGGATTTCCAGATCCCTTCCACAGCCCCATTTCTGAGCAGGTGAAATAAGGCAACCTCCCCTAGTATATGTTACCTAATAGATACAGTGAGGAAATGGCAGTCAGAAAAAAAACAAAACAAAACAAAAAACTTGGATTCAAGTCCTGTCTTTGCCACTTACTGTACCAGCTGTGTGTCATGGCAAGATGCTGATTTCTGAGCCTTAGTTTTTTCATCTCTAACATGGAAATGATAATACCTGTAACACCTAGCTCAAGGAGGTGTGGGTCATGCATGAGGTAATATATGGACAGGGATTTGCACACTTCAAAGTGACAGTCATTGTGAACAAATGAACGGATAAATGATTGGGTGAATGACTAGGGTTAGGGTTAGGGTTAGGGTTAGGGTTAGGGTTAGGAACACAAAGCACTTACCTCATGCTAAGCACTGTACTAAGCCTAAGGATATAAGGACAAAAACAACAAGGGTTCCTACCCAGAAGTAATTAACATTTGATTAGGATAAACAATACGTATATAGTGGAAGGCTATTGAGGGCAGTTGTGAAATTGAAAGGATGGAGAGTATGGAGAGGGGAGTCATGGTCAACAGTCAGCCAACAAGCCATTCTAAAGGACTTATGATGTGCCAGGTACTGAAGTGAAAGAGAAACCCTGGCACCAAGGAGGTTTCATTCTACTGGGGAAAGACATTACATAAAAGGAGAGCTGTAAAGCAGGGGTGGAGGGAGTGGTGGTGAAGTCAGGATGAGGCAGCTCTTCCGGCATCTCCCTCAAATGGGGGTGCCAGGAAAGTTACCAATGGTAGAAGAAGCTTCACGGAGCACAAAGACATAGACAGAAACAGCCTCTTCAGGGATGATAGCAAATTTGATTTGGCTCAAGAACTTGAAGAGGGATGGCGTTGGGAATTGTATGAGTAGATCTCAAAACATTTGGCCAGGCTGTTGAGCAGGAGGCTGGGGAATAAGGAGTGAAGTGAAGCATGGTGGGAGTCTTTGCTAAACGCTGGGCAAAGAGAGACACAACAAACAGGACAGTGGAGCCCTAAAGCTTTACTTCCAAAAGAGAAAATATGAAAACCTGCAGGTAGGGCCTCTGTGATGAGTGCAGGCAGAGAGGAAGTAGGGATGAAATATAGGGGTTTCTATTGTTGTTACCATCCTCATCCTCATCATCACCATCATCACCACCACCACCACCACCATCATCCTCATCTTCATCACCACCACCACCACCATCATCATCATCATCACCATCACCACCACCACCATCATCATCATCATTGTCTTTACTTCCCCTTATGAGAACATCCATTAGCATGCCTTCAAGTTCAATTCTAGTTTCTCTTATCTCAAGATCTGAGACTCAGAATTCTAATCCAGCCTCAGAGGTATTCATTCACTCTTGGGATCTTATATCTCAAGTTGTAAGGGGTCTTAGCCATCCAGTCCAAAACCTCCCATCTTCCTGTTCTGATCATATATAATATTACCAAAATCACAGATGACTTCAGGTGATATTGAAAAGGGAAACACCTCTGCCTTGAGCCATAGTGGTTAATAGATCCTGGACTATAGACCACGGACCACAGATGATGTGAGGATAGACCACTAGTGAAGACTTACTTTACCAAGTTTATACCAATTCTTTCTGGCTCACACCTAGGCCCAGAGGCTTAAGCTGGGTGGACAGGGTGTATTCTCTGTCTGTATCCCCAGCATTTAGCGTAGTGCCTGGCTTAGATTGCTTCATTTGTTTGTGGTGTTTCCCCTCATCCATCCTTTTGTGACTCTGACAGCATTTTGTTTATTTTGACGCGGCCTGGCATCTGGATAGCTAGCTGATAGTGGTCAGGAAGACCTGGGATCAAATCTCTCTGTGTACCCCTTCTTGGCTATGTGACCTTGGCCAAGCCCTCAGTGCCCAGACAACAGCACAAAGCTTCTCGACCGTCTCTGACCTGCACTGGCAAAGTGAATGGCTTTGCTTAATATTTCCTATCCTAATAAAATCAAAAGTCTGGAAAAATATTCTTGTTGTCATTCTAAAGTTGTCATCTACAATGACTTCTAGGACAGAATTAGCTCACAGAAGTTTATAGCAATAAAAGGAGCATCAGGAGAAAGTCTGTTTACCCCTGACAGCTTTCTGATGCCTGACTCACCAGGCTGGAATGTTTACCAGAATGACCCAGCACCTTGGCAAAACAGAAACATCACATTGAGCCTTGAAGATGAGAAATCCTGCCATGTGTCGGAAGTCTTTCCTCAACCATCCCATGAGACCTGACTGAATCTTGCTGTGATCCTTTTTCATGAGGCTAATTTCTGAAATGTAAGAATCAATTACTTTAGCTCCCTCCCTGAATCATTCTTGAATTCAGAGTTTGCCACCTCATGCAACAAATTCTTTCTTAAAGATCTTTTAGGTCCATTGCTGTTGGAGAGTGGCTAGTGCTAGAGGAAAAGGGAAGAGGAAGACAATTTTCCCTGGGAAGCACTGGGAGAATGCACAAATGTCCTAGAAAGGATGATGCTTGAGCCATTTTTGGGACTCTGGATGTGCTCACCAGCATGCCGTGGATATCCAGCCACAAGACACTTTCCTCCTGTCTCTCCAAATTTAAATCATTTAAGTAGAAAACATTCCCTCCAGGCTGTAACATGAGGAAAGAATATTTTCAGCTTGAAAGTATTTTTATAAACATCCAGAAGTTTTATTTTGTCTAGACATGTACCATAAAGGGAGGAAATCAGCAGCAATGATCATCCCACAGGCTCTTGGGAGAGGATGAGCTCCTTTCAGAGATTCTGGTTGCTCATGTTTTATCTTAGTTGATGCTTTGAGTCAACTCCTTTCTCCCTCAGTCTTTCTTCTACACCTGGCTTGGGCATCCTAATAGCATTCAGGCAGTGTCAGATAGCCAGGTCTAGGCTCATATCCCTTCCTGGAAGACAAACAACAGCTCTCCAAGGACTATAGGCCTTTCAGATGAGGGGGTAGATTGAATCTCAGGGATTTGCTCAAGGGAACAGAGAGTTGTCCTTTCCTTCTGGGGAAGAGAAGCTAAGGTCAAGCTGTGCTCACTCTCAGGAACCAGGAGGGAGGAATTCCAAGAAATACATGACTTTGACTGATGGGAAACTTTAAAAATATTTGTATCCCCTAGAGAATAACTGTTGGTGATGTCTCTAAGGACAGCATGACAGGTGAAAAGTGAAAATCTCTGTTCACTGTGCTAGTTGCATTGGCTGACTCCTTTGTGCTTCTGAATCTCTGGACTTCCATAGCATGGCCCAGCAGAAGCTCCCTCAGCACCCGAGGTTCACTCTGGAATAGCCATCTATCCTTGCAGTCTGCTCACCTTGGAATATCCCTCCATCACTCATGGGGGCCTCCTTCTGCAATTGGGCAATTCCTTCTGGTGTTCAGTTTTGGGAGGCCCAGACCAGCTGACCTTCATTCTCTTCCCAGCTGGGCTTCAACACTGCACTTGGATCTAGGCACCTGCATTCTCTTCCTCTTCTTCCAACTTTTTAGCCCTCTTTGTGTATCTTCTTCCCCCATTGATGTGTAAGCCCCTTGAAAGCAGGGACTGTCCTTTTTATCTCCTACATTCATCTTTTCAGCACTCAGCCCAGTGCCTGGCATAACAGCAAGTGCTTAGGACCATGATTGAATTGAATCAACCCTCTGGCTGGTGAAGCGTTTCATAATCACAGCTACTGGGTCCTCCATGCTCCAAATTGGAAGAGAACTGGAATATTTGCAAAATCATAAAACCTTTATAAGAGTGGTTCCCAGGCTTTATTTTGCAAGACCCCAGGGTGTTTCCAATTATGTCAAGGAATGATCAGAACAGCCACCAAGCACAATTGACTTTAATGGGCTATAGCAAAGGCTTGGGAGTCAAATGTCCTGGGTGTGGATCTTTGCTCTTCCAAGGAAAGATGAGGGTGATGGGAGTGATGACTGCTTGTACTTGTGGGTCACTTTCAGAGGCAATGTGGTAGAGGAGATATAAGGCATTGGACTCCAAGTCAGGAAGACCAGGCCTAAATTCCAACTCAGACACTTGTTGGTTATTTGACCTTGGGGAAAGATGACTCCTTCACCTTTGTCTAGCTCAGCTACTTTATCTGTAGAACTAGGGTCTTGGAGTTGGGGCCTTCAATGTTCCTTCTGCTCTAGGTCTATGATCTTGTGTACAACTTCACCTAAGGGAAGGACTTAACTGTGCCTCACTTTTCTTATGTGTAAAATCAAGGGGTTGGATTTGATGGACTCTAAGGTCCTTTTGATCTCTAGATCTAGGAGCCCTGGAAATAATGTTTGCAAACATCATCTCATTTAATCCTCACAATCCTGAGAATTAAGCACTATTGATACTCCCATTGAGCAGATGAGGAATTTGAGGCTGCGAATAGTAATGTGATTTGTCCAGGGTCACATAGCCAGGACATATCTGATGTGGGACTCAAAGTCAGGTGGTCTTCACTCCAATACCAGCATGCCATCTACTGAGTTGTGTGATGTTGGACAAGGCCTTGAATCATATAGACAGAGTTTCGGGAGGGAAAGGGAGGTTCCTGGTACAATGAATGATGTCCGAAGTACCTGGGAACTATATTGCCTTTGACGCTGACTACCTGTGTTACCCCAGGCAAGTCCCTGAAATTTCCCAGGCCTTAATCTCTTCTGTGAAATCAGATAGATGGCCCCAAGGTCCTTTTTACCTGTGAATTGATGTGCCCCCAACCTATCATGATGTCAGGGACTGACTGGTCCAAACCAAAGCTGAAGAAATTATTCCCTACCAAACAAAACAGGCCTGACAAGAAAACATATAGTTTTGCATGAAGATCTTCAGCTATGGGAAACCGATGATATCTTGATACATTTTCATATGGTTACTCAAATTATTAGAGGGTGTCTCCCCTAGACGCAAAGCCTCAATTTTTCTCCCGTTGCTCCTATATTCTGACCATCTATTGCAATCCTTGAAGAACTAGACCAGTGTCTGAGAGTTCCTTGGTCAGGGTCCATGAGGGAGAAGGAGGCTAGGGAGGCGATTCTCAAACCCCACAGGAAAAAGAAATGAACTGGAAACATTCAAACTCTTTGGATGGGATTGCTTTTCTGTTATTTCTCCATTTCTATGCTCTTGAAGCCCAGATAAAATCTCACATTTGAATAATGGCCTCGGGAGAGAGAGAGCTCAAGCTCCTTGAGAATGTCTGAGAAACAAGTCCTCTCCAGAAGAGCAGGGGCACTCCTCAGGCTCCTTGGCTGCCTAGGAAATTGTCTTGTAGAAAATAATTCTGGTTTTCCATGGTTCCTTACTTATGAGGCCTCCACAGAGAAGCAGTTAGATATCTGTCCAGTGATGGGGCTTATCTGAGGCTTAGCTGACTGGTGAGAGCTGTACAGCTGTATGCCAAGCTTGAAGAAATAGAGCTAAAATTCTAAGCCTGAAGGAGAGAGGTAAGATTTATGATTAGTTTGTAGAAGCCAGATTTAATGGACTTCTGAGTATCCGGGGGCAGCTAGATGGCATGATGGTTAGAGTGCTGGGCTTAGAGTCAGGAAGACTCATCTTTTTGAGTTAAAATCTGGTCTCAGATACTGACTAGCTGTGTGACCCTGGGCAAGTAACTTACCTCTGTTTGCCTCAGTTTCCTCATATGTAAAATGAACTGGAGAAGGAAAAGGAAAACAGCTCCAGTATATTTGCCAAGTAAACCCCAAATGGGGTCATGAGGAGTCAGACATGACTGCAAATGGCTCCACAACAAATGTCCTAGAGCATGCACATGTTCATATGTTTGTACATGTGTTTGTACAGAGACAGAAACACACATTGAATCAAAGTCTTAGAGACTTGAAATGGACCTCAGCAGCCATCAAGTCCAATTCATGAACAAAAGGTATCTCCACTATTATATATCCCAACAAGTGATTAACCAGCCTCTGCTTGGGGACCTCCAGCAAGGAGAAACCCTTGTTTCTGGGCTGCCAATTCTGGTCTGGGGCAGCTAGCACTTTCAGGAACCATCTGTAGATAGGAACCTTCTGTTTAGAGAGGCAATTGTGATCTTGTGGCTAGAGTTCTGGACCTAGAGTCAGGAAGAACTGAATTCAAATTCGGCCTCACATATTTACTGGCTCTATGACCCTGTGCAACTCACCTAATGTCTGTTTGCCTCAGTTTCTTCAACTGTAAAATGGAGATTATAACATCACTTACCTCCAAGGGTGGTGAGGATGAAAGGATGGAGAATATTTATAAAAAGCACATAGCCCAATGCCTGGCATGTAGTAGGAGCTATACAAATGAAGATTCTTTTTACCTTCCTCCCTCCCTTGGATTTATTAACTAAATTCATCACCCCATTGCTTCTGATATGACTTATGAATACATCTCTATCACAGCCTTTTAGACACTTAAACAAAGGTGCTATGTCAAGGCTGAGTCTATTCTTCTCCCACCTAAATACCCTTTGTGTCACTCTCCTAGTTTTTCTGCTTTGCATGGTCTCCTACTTTCAGTCTATGTTATTCTTCAATAATGGTGATCAGAAGGGAACAGAAGGATCTAGATGGGTTCTAGCCAGGACAGAAGCCAACAGATCCATTGACTTCCTGTGCTCCCTGCAGCCAGCCATCCCTCGAGATTTGGCCAGTTACCATATTATACTGATAAATCAGATGAAAAGTTCTATCCGATGAAACCCCAGATCTTTTTCAGAAACCCCATTGTCTAATGATATTCTTTCCGTCTTGTAATTATAACGTTCGTTTAATTTTTTCTTTATTTTTAACATTCATTCTTTCAAAATTTTGAGTTACAAATTGTCTTCCTCCCCCGTTTCTTGAGAAGAGGAGTAATATGACATCAATTATACATGTGAAGTCATATGGAACATATTTCCATGTTGTCCGTGTTGCAAAAAAAGCAAGAAAAATAAAGTGAAAAAGTCTGCTTCAATCTGCTGAAGTTGATTTTTAAAATTTCAACCGCGAGACTTTCATGTTTGTCCCCTTTGAATTCTGTCTCATTAGAACCAGGCAAATGCTGCAAGCCTAGTTTTGGGTCACCTGACAATTTGAAACGTATGCGTTCTAGCCATTGACAAAGATTTTGGTCACCGCAGAGGCCGAACACAGACCGCGGGAGCGTTAGACTGGATTGGTAGATGAACTGACAATGAATCACTGACAACTACTCTGAATCTAGTCATTCAAACAACTCGGGATGGATCTACTTGTATTATGTACTCCTCCAAACATAATCTCTTCTGAAAACAAATCATGGGAAATTATTTACTAAGTTATAGACCTCCACCCCTCCACTCCCCAGCTCCCACTTTCATTTGCAGGTTGGCTTTCCAGAGTATTGATGGCCATTCTTTTCAGGCAATGAGGGGTGACCCCGAAGAGCTGGGGTGCTTCTAAGACAACTGCACATGAACTTCCATCTGCTTTGTTCTCAATTGATTACCAGTTAGCCATCCAGAGCTATTTAGCTTTTAGAAAGACAAATTTGCCAAGGCAGTACAGCAAAAACAGTTGGTGCAAAATATCACCCATCCTAAAAAAAACATACAACCTAGGTCATACTCTTGTACATATAGACACAGAAACCAGGCGGGTCACAAAGCTTTTGGCGGTGAGAGAGGTTCAGCACCTGTCTCCATAATTGAAGTTCCCCATCACTATGAAAGCAAGCCTCTGGGCACCAGGCTTGTTAACATGCCCCAGACTCCTCATTGATTCCCTGTTTTTGTCACAGGTGTTATAAACCACCTGTGACAAAAACAATTCAATTTCTTTCTCCGTTGATCTCCACTGAATTGCTCATCACCATGCTTTTTTCCTCTTGTTCCTGGATTTTCCCAGATGAGAATTGCTTGCTAGCACCCTCATCCTTCACCCCCTTACCCAGTCTGTTTCAACTGTTGAACAGGTTATACCCACCCAGAGCTACATTCCACTCTGGTTTGTAACTCTCCAGGCTCAGTAAAACCTATGAGCCTAGGCTATGAGCCCAGACTCTCATGTCCACTTGGCAAATGTTAGCATCTTCATTTTTCATGATTGTTGGTCATGGTTTGGACATTTTGGGTATTTATATTTGAGGCCATTGATTTTACTGCTGCGTCACAGGTGCAGAGACGAGGCAAAGTCCCTTCTCTGTAGCTCTCTCAATCTCTCTCTCTCTTTGTCTCTCTGTCTCTGTCTGTCTCTGTCTGTCTCTGTCTGTCTGTCTGTCTGTCTCTCTCTCTCTCTGTCTCCCTCTCTCTCAACACATATAGACTCAGACCAAAGTCGAGGGAGCTTTCTTGTCTATCAGCTCAGCCTCTCAGCACCTAAGTGACCCCAGGTAAGTAAAGTCATTACCTTTCAGACTCAGTTTCCCCATGCATAAAATGAGGTTGAATTAGATGATTTCTAATTTCCCTTCTAGCACTAAATCTATAGTCTATAGTCCTCCAGTGCTATATACATATACAACACTTACAGATAAATACATAAACAAAGACACACACATCCACGACTTACAGGCAGTCCAAAAAAACCACACAGAAACACACAGAGTAAACACTCTAGAAAACTACCTAGTGACTCTTCTTTTCCTCCTTCTTCCCTCTGACAAATACTGTCACTTTCTGTGTATTCAAAGACAAAGAAATTTCACTGTAGCCAGTTAATGAATGAAGGGGTTTTTTTAAAGCTCCAGAAAGATGCTGTGGGATAATAATATAATGAAAGGTCCTAGAGTTTAAGTTCTATTAATTGGCCCATATAATCTACCTGGTGATGTTAGCATTGTTTCAGATAGAACAAGAAGATCTGTCACTGGGAGGGTGCATCAAGGGCCCCAGGCTTCATGAGAACTGGCGATTCAGATGGGCTGATACTGAGGCTGACCAGGGGAATAAATATGCATACACATACGTATATGTACATACACAAATACATATATGTATATTTATACATATTCATAAGTACACATATATGCACTCACACATACACATGTATATGTTATGTGTATATATTCTATATATCCATTGTACACATACACATATATGCATATATGTATATATATACACAAATGTATGTATATGCATATGTCTGTGTATCTCTTCATAAGAACCCTGGGAGTTAGAAGCTGTTATTGCACTCATTTTACAGATGAGGAAACTGATGCACAAAGAGATTAAGGTTTTGTCCAGCATCTAAAGCTGATAAGTCTCTAAGGCAGCATATGAACCCAGGTCTTCCCGATTTTAGGTCTAGTAGTCTCTCCGCAGCACCACCTAGCTGCCTATAGAAGTTCTTCTGCTCATTGTTCTTGACCTCTCTCCTCCTTTTTCAAGAAATTACTTTAAAAATAATTTGTATTTACTGGCCTGTAAATGTGTGTTTTTTTCTCTCAGTAAAAGGTGAGCCCCTGGAAGTCAGGAACAAGACTGTTTTTTTTGTTTGTCTGTGTGTGTGTGGGGGGGTGGGGGGTGGGGGGGTGTTTTTAAATGTAGTTTTTGTGGTTAAAATTAGTTTAGTTTTTGTTTAGTTTGTTTAATTTTTAAAATCTGTATCTCTGGCTCCTAACACAGTGCCTGGCACAGACTAAATACCCAATAAGTGGTTGATTAACTTAGGGAAATTGAATTTGTATTCTTAGTCTGTCACACATCAATTGGCAAACATTTATTTAGCACCTATTATGTGCCAGGCACTCTACTAATGAAACTGAATTTGTATTTTAAGTCCCTTGTAAGTCAATCAATAAATATTTATTAAGTACCTTCAATGCGCCAGGCACAAAGCCCTTAAGGATACAAAAAGAGGCCAAAGACAGTCCCTGCCCTCAAAGTATGCAATAAAAGTTTGCTTCCTGGAATGGGATTTGGATTTGGATGTCTCCTGGGTCTTTTCCTGGTCTGCCACTGAGTTTGGGTTTTGCTTATTGATTTAGATTGTTAGCCTTCCCAGAATCCTCATGTAGGAGGGACCTTGAGAGTTCATTAGTTGCCACTCATATTGAACCATGAGCCAAAAGAAACCTCATGGCCGTGGCAGGAATACTGGACCAAACATAGTCCCTAGGCTGAAGTCCCAGTAGATCACCTCTTCTTTTGGAGACTCAGTTTCTACTTCTTCATAATAAGGCTAAACTTGACAAGGACCAAGTGAGATGTCGTGGGCCTGAATCTTACTGCACCTTGGCATGCTGAAGGTGTTAATTTTTTTATTTCCAATGTACTTTTGTGGGCCACAGACACTGGCTTTGACAGTAAAGAAGAATGAAGCCATGACGACAGCTCATATTAACTGCTGGTTGAACCCCACAGTCCATGGCCCCTCATTTTCTTTTCCTTTACTGGGATTTACATTGTCGTTTGTCTTTCATTTCCAAAGAAAACCAGTGACATCACAGGTACTATCTTGACTTGTCTGTGAATTAGATTGAAGTGAGGCAGAGTTGTGCCAAATCATCAGCCTCACTCTCTCTTCCTGAGTCATTGAAGTCCACTGACAGAATAAAAGTCAAGATGACTGGCAATGGCCCGGGATGTCATAGATGACCTTGGCATCTTTGATGCCTGACCAAATTCTAAGCACTCCAAAGTGCCTTCATGGCCAGTGGAACAAATTGTTCTTATTCATTCATTCTTCCAAGAGAAAATCTTTACATGCTTGGAGTAAACATCTCCCTAACTTCCCAACAGGTTTGAGTCCTGTCCGTTCCCTTCAATGTGGTTTGGCAGGTCTGCTGACATGAGTTAGCAGCATGTAGCCACTGTACACACTATGGCTTCTTGAACCACAGGTGGGAGTTGGTGAATCAGATAGATACCAAAGGTGGATGCCCAGTTGTGAAAAGGCTCAGCAAACCCTAGACCAGGGTGCCCTGAACATCCCATACACTCCTCAGATTTATGGACAGAAGCTCAGGAAGCACAGGGAATCCAACAAGACCAACCCAGACCCAGAGCTTTTCACTTTCTAAGAAGAGACCAATGGCCCATCTCAGTAAATAATTTCCTGTTTCCTTAGGTAAAGAGAGACCCAGCAATTGTAATCTACTTTAAAGAGTTGTCTCCTAGAAGAGCAAGGAAGGTTTTTTTTTTTTTAATGATCTCAGCTGCATGGGTGCACGGTTCATGTGGGGCTGCGTATGTGTGTGTGTTTCTATTTGCAAGTGGGGTGAGGACAAATGATCTCCTATGGATGGTCAAATAACATAACTTATTTGAGAACTTATAACTTCTCTTCTAAATGTATAACTCATATTATGATGTATCTGAGTTTAGTGTGGCCCGGTGGTTAGAGAGTACACTTTGGCTGCAGGTTCACCTAGAACTAGATTCAACTCTTTCCTCTGACACATACCAGCTGTGTGACTTTGGTTAGGAGAAAAAGGACCAGAAAAAACACCCATAGACCAAGTATAACTATTTCCCTAGTGAATGTGATGCAAAAAATTTAAATCAGATACTATCAAAGAAATTCAAATTCATCACAAAGATCATAACAATGAACAACCTGTATCTATACCAGGAATGCAGGACAGATTCAATATTGGGAAAACTATAAGCATGATTGACTAAATCAAGAGCAAAACCAACAAAAATTGTATGATTATTTGAATAGATACAGAAAAAAGGTTTTGGACAAAATACAGTACCCATTCCTGTTAAATATTGTAGAAAGCATAGGGATATCTGAGAATTGTTAAAAAGTATAAGTGATATCTATCTAGAAGCAAGGGCAAGAATTCTTCATAATGAGGATAAATTACCAACTTTTAATCCCTTCAGTCTCTTAATCTCCACCTCTTCATTGGCTAAATTCTCCCTGGAGGTTTTCTGGAAAGACACACAGCTGGCTGAGGAAGCCAAAGGCAGAGAGGGGCTATTGCCTATGTTCTTCCAATGTGGGGGTACCAATGGTTCCATTGAACTATTAAAGTGTAGGCTAAAGATGTGCTACCGAATCATTCTCCTGGGACAGTTTGGGTTCAAGGAATTGTAATATCTCTTCTTTCTCCAGCCCTGTAGCAAGGCTGTTTATTAAGAGAAGGGCTTGGTGTTCCTCAGGTCTTACATGAGACAGGTGGGAAAAGAATTGGGTCCATGTGTCTTGGGAGGTTGCTTTTGATGGAGTGGAGTTAGGTGCGAGGAAGACAACAGTGGGCGATCCTGTTTCATATTGGGATTTCTAAAGGTAACATTTGTAAGGTGTGTTGGTAAGCAAAATGGGCTCCTTACCACTTAGTGACCTTGAAGAGTTTGGCTTTTGTTTGCTTTGCTAAGCCCCAGGCCCAAACTCCTGTTAGGTGTGGAACCTATGTGGGTGTTGATTGGTGACTGGGGTGGGGCCAGCTAAAGGGAGGTGTTAACTCCAGAGCCATGCCCTATCAGGTGTTAACCTAACCTATGTGAATATGAACCTCCCAGGGTCCTAAGGGGAGGGGCTAACTCAAGAACCAATTATAGCCACCTAAATTCTGGTCATTCAGATGATGTTTGATGATGGCTGAAGCCCTATAAGAAGGGAAGACAGAGCTATTTGTGCACGGCTCTTGAGATGGTTTTGATAAGGAGACTCCAAGTAGCTAAGGAGCCCTCCAGCTTGTAAACCCAGATGCTGAGACTTTGTTGGACTTTGGTAACTATGAATCTGTATTGGGTCTGTCTGCTGATGTTTGTAATTTGTCTGTAATTTGCTCTGAAGTTCAGGGTGCTGGCTTTTTCCCTGAACTAACTGAATGATATTTGTATGCTGAATTAAAGTAAGCTTGCCAACCCCTTAACCTTGCTTTCCTTATTAAGGCAGATCAAAAGAACCTGTGTTTTTGCGGCATGCTGGCAGCTTTCTGGGTGCTGACTGTGGGTGGATCTTACACCCCCACAGAAGCTGCTAGCCAGATTGTGGAAACATAAGGGTCAAGGCCAAGAGGCAGAGCCACTACTAGGAAAAGGGGGCTGCTGGAGTCTCTGACTGTATCCTTAGCTGGATATCAAATGTGCCCTTTAATCTCTACCTCAGTTGTTAGTTGACTCTGGGTGTTTGAGCAGAACTAGACTGGAGGGTAGAGGCAAATGTAGTAGGAAGGCTGAATTTATAATCTCAAATATAATCATGTATATGTTTGAATGGCTCGAAATTGCAAGGTATGAGAGGTTCTCTAAGGAGAAAACAACAAGAAATTTATTTAGGCCCCACCGCAGCTGATCCGTGAACCAGCCTCCCCATTCCGACATCTTGACAAAAAGACTCCAGGCCCAGAAAGCCCACCTCACAAGAGTAACCAGGAGGCCACAGAAAAACAAGATAGTATTTAGCCAAATCATTTTTAC